>CM055265.1:36245030-36302530 GCA_029237695.1 Conchocele bisecta | reverse complement strand
TCCACTCGTGTCGGCCTGTGGGCACGCCCTTCATCAGTTACGCTTGGCGGCCTGTGGGCACGCCCGTCGTCTTCCAGTGGCGGCATGTGGGCACGCGCTTCATCAGTTACGACTGGCGGCCTGTGGGCACGCCCATCGTCGTCTTTTGGTGGCGGCCTGTGGGCACGTCCATCGTCGTCTCCTGGTGGCGGCCTTTGGGCACGCCCATCGACATCTCCTGGTGGCGGCCTTTGAACACGGTCATTGCCGTCCACTCGTGGGCACGCCCTGCATCGGTTACGCGTGGCGGCCTGTGGGCACGCCCTTCATCTGTTACGCGTGGCGGCCTGTAGGCACGCCCTTCATCAGTTACGACTGGCGGCCTGTGGGCACGCCCATCGTCGTCTTCTGGTGGCGGCCTGTGGGCATGCCCATCGTCGTTTCCTGGTGGCGGCCTTTGGGCACGCCCATCGACATCTGGTGAACACGGTCATTGCCGTCCACTCGGGGCGACCTGTGGGCACGCCCTTCATCAGTTACACGTGGCGGCCTGTGGGTACGCCCTTCATCAGTTACGCGTGGCGGCCTGTGGGCACGCCCGTCGTCTTCTGGTGGCGGCCTGTGGGCACGCATTTCATTAGTTACGCGTGGCGGCCTGTGGGCACGCCTTTGGGTGCGAATGTCGTCTTCTACTTCTGGCGGACTTCGGACACACCCATTGAAATATCCGTTAATGGACAAATCTGGCAATGGCCTATCGCGATTGTTCTCTTTGTCCTGCTGCCTATTCGCCACGTTGTCTGACGCCTCATTGCTGTAGTACCTTTTCAAATGGTTGGAGTGTACAATGTTTCGCAGGCGTCGCATACGACCTCGTTCGTCGCCTACGTATTGAATTCTGTAATCAACATCGGATACTACACGAACTACCTTCCATGGTCCCGTCCATCTTTTGAAGAACTTCTTATGCACCACGTGGTACAGCAATATTGTATAACATGACGAGATCATTCACTTTATAGCGCTGTATGGAAGCATTCACGTCATAATCCTTCTGGTGCTTTTGTGCCGTTTGCAGATGGTCCCTTGCCATTTGTTCATTACGCCTAATTTGGTCTCTCTGTTCAGCTACATACTCCGGTAGCAATTTCTCGATCATGCCCGGGGGGTCTCCGACCATCGCATCAATTGGTAGGCGCATCTCCCGACCAAACATGAGGCAATATGGCGTGAAACCAGTTGATGAGTGCACTGCTAAACGATAGTGCATTAACGCCTTTGGTAGTAATTGATCTCAACTGTTTGGGTGATTTTCAGCCATGGCTCTCAACATTTGGACCAAACTTTTATTAATGCGTTCTGTCTCCCCATTTCCCCACGGTGTAGATGGTGATGTTCTAGTTTTGGCAGCATGAACCATCTCGCAAAGACAGAACTTTCAAAGCTGGATCCCTGATCTGACTGTATGCAGGTTGGTACTCCGAAGGTACAAATGAGTTGGTCCATAAGAACAGTAGCCACCTTCTCTGCAGTTGTATTGGTAAGTGGGAAGGCAAAGGGGAATTTTGTGAAGTAATCTACGCCCACTAACATATACATATGGTCATGTTCTGTCTTAGGTAGTGGACCCACGATGTCAATGCCGATTCTTTCAAGAGAATAACCAGCTTTCATGTTAATTAACGGTGCTTTGTGTTATTTGTGGGACTTTTTGATTTCTGGCACACCTCACACCGTTGGATATACAACTCGGTTTCGTTTCGTAAATTAAACCAGTGAAATCGTTGTCTTAATTTTTCGACTGTTTTCATATGACCTAAGTGTCCAGCACAACTATGCATACTAAACAGAACTGGTAGTACAATTTACGAGGCAACCACAACTGAAGTATTGTGTTTGGCTCGTCATACCAGATTCTGTAGAGCATACTGTTATCCAATGTTAATCTGGGATATTGTGACCAACAGGACGACTGTTCTCGCCAAGCACCCTGCATTTTCTCCCTTGAGGGTTGTTCATTATGTTCAAGCCAGTGTAATACTTTGCTTTGCCCTGGTGCATTTTGTACGATTGGATGGCATGATATGCTCGATTTGTCACCAGACGACCTGACATTGATCAGATCCGTGTATGATTTGAGGTCAGTTTCTTCATTGTCATGTGCCTCTATATTGTCCAACTGTATCCTCTTCCACGGAATTCGAGACAATCCATCTGCGTTTGTATGATCCCTCCCAGGGCGGTGTTGTCGTTCGAAGGGCATGAAGTCCATGATACGCTCCAACCAGCGTGATGCTGGGCCGCGGATATTTTTTGTTGTTTTTAGCCAAGAGAGAGTACAATTGTAAGTCCACACCAGAAATACTTGCCCGTATATGTAAGGTTCGAAGTTATCCAATGCCCACGATAGGGCTAAGATTTCTTTCTGATATACAGTATATGTGGTGCGCTGAGCTCCCTGTAGCGCCTTTGCAGCAAATGCAAGTGGCTTTTCAACCCCATCCTGGACCTGCGACAGTGTTGCGCCAATACCCTCCTCACTCACATCAGCGTCAACAATGCATTTTTAACTGTAGTTGGGAAACGCCAGAACGGGTGCCGAACATAATTCTTCTTTAAGCTAGCGAAACGCATCCTCTGCCTTTTGTGACCATAGAAACATTACACCCTTTTTCTCCAATTGCCTTAATGGTGCTGTAATATTGGCATAGTTATGTATCAACTTCTGATGATAGCCAACATGTTCAAGAAATGATCTCAATTCAGATATATTAGTTGATGCTGGCCAATCGTTTATCACATTTACCTTCTCTGGGACTACACGTACACCGTCTTTTGAGACTATGTGTCCCAGCAATGTCATCTCAACAGACAGTTTTCTGGTTTGATTTTAACCCACCTGTTGGAGCCTAGACAATACATCGTCTAACTTGCGCCTGTGGTCTTGTAGAGACTGGGCAAAAATCACCACGTCATCCAAGTACACGACACAATCAATCCATGATAACCCTTTCAGAATGAGGTCCATTGCCCGTTGAAAAGTGGCCGGTGCATTGGTTAATCCACATGGCAATTTTCTGAATTGATAGTGCCCGTCCGGTGTGGAAAAAGCAGTTTTCTCCCGATCTCCTTCTTCTACAAGAAACTGCCAATATCCCCGAACCAGAAAAAAGTGGCTGAAGTATAGTGATCCCGTTAATGAGTCCAATATGTCATCTGGTCGTGGCAACGGGTAACTATCCTTTTTGGTGACCAAATTAAGCGCCCTGTAGTCAATGCAAAACCTCCGACCACCATCTTTTTTGTGCACTAACACTACATTAGCTGACCATGGAGAATTTGAGGCCTCTATCACGTCGTGATCTAACATGGCTTGCACCTTTTCCCTGATTTCACTCCTTTTAACAGGTGACATCCTTCGGAGTGAGGTTTTAGATGGGTATGATTCACCGGTGTTAATAGCATGCTTTACCGACACTGCTGTGCCAATGCCATGAGAGCCTCTTGATATCGCAGCAGTATGCCGTGCCAGGATATCGTAATACAGTGACCTTTCCTACTCAGATATGTCCGAGTTCTTAATGGGAAATAACTCTCTCATTTCTGATTGTAGATCAGAAGAACTATTTATTCGCTCTAGCTGATGGATTGATGAGGTATTCTCCTGACTAGTAGTGTTGGCATGAATGAAATAACAACATTTTGGCAGTTGACCATCAGACATGTGGATTTCATCCAAAAGCGGATGCAATTGGCCAATTGTACTTTCTTTCCAAATACGCACTGCTGTTTCAGATGTGTTAACAATTCTTACTGGGATTTCCCCTTGTTTAACCACCGCTTCCACCTTAATGACTCCCACGCGATATCTGTCTTCAAACAACATTGCTGGCTCTAAAACATCCGACATGTCTTCCTTTGATTTCCCTCCAGCAACACGACAGTTCACGTTCATTATTGTGCGGGCTGGTACATCGATCGTATCAGCTATACTCACGCGACACGTCTCCAGCGACTGCTGATACAATAACTCTGATGTGCTATTTGCAAAAGATAATGTGTTACTTGCAAAGTCTATAACTGCACCCGCATTGCGCATAAAATCATGGACTGGGAAACATTCTCACATACATATACTGGCTAATTCCTCACAACATTACCAACTAACAGATCAATATTAACTAGTCCATGAACTCCAAGGGATTCAGAATTTGGTCCATTAATGTTTAATTTTGTTTTAATTATCCCTGGTTTGTTTGGTATTCTGTTGTATGTCTCCCTATTAATAAGTGTAACTTGGGCGCCTGTGTCTACAAGTGCACACACTGTAAGTCCTCCAATCTCACAATTCACTGACACCGCCGTGCCCCTACCATTGTCCAAGGACTGACAATATTGCATAGACTGGGGTGGGGAAGTGGCCGTTGACATCCCACCCCTTATTCGTTCCCCGACATTCCATTCTGTTGGTGCATTGGTGATTTAGGACAGGAAGGATCCCTCCAGAAGTGACCCTGTTGGCCACAAGCATGACAAGTACCTCTCACACCTTGACCACGGCCACGTCCCCTAGATCCACGGCCTCTTCCCCGGTAACTTCCAACATATCCCCTATAACCTCCGTTGTCTTGTCGCCTGTATGGAATGTTGTTCGTTCCAATGCCTCGCCTTTCGAGAGCTAACGCTGTAGCATCTGCCAAATTGTTTGTTTTTATAGCGTGGGTCGCTCCCACCATTACGTCGGGTAGTACATCCATTTTCTGTTCTTTTGCAGATGTCATGTTTCTCTGCAAGTTTGCATTCGATCGCAAGACAGCTTAAAGCGCTTCGTCTGAAGTTTTTGGATTTGACTGCAGGACCCAAATTTTTAAATTATCATGAATGCCTTGGATGAAGTACTTATAAACTATATTATCACGGTATTTTTCTTCCTAATCTGGGTAAGCCTTCTTCGATAAGACTTTCAATTCAGCCATATACCTATCCAAACTTTCACCTGACAGTTGTTTCCTAGTTTCTAATGCAGCTTCGAACGTGGCCCTGTTACTTTCAGGCGCAAATCAACGATTCAATTCCGGTATCAATATATCCCAATGCAAGCGTTCTTCTTCTGTACAGTCCCAATATTGACTATTTGCCCCATCAAGTAATACTGTTGAAATGTGTTCTAGACAAAAGTCCCCTGTCCAATGGTTGATTTCAACTACACGTTCAAAATTTCTCAACCATGAAGTGAAGTCTTCTGTTTTACCTGCTTTGAAAACCGGTGCTTTGAGATCAGGAATATGTGACGGTCTAATTGGCGGCATTGCATAAGTTTCAGGACGAAACGGTTCAACATCAACATGTAAGTTTGTCGCCATTAAATCATCTGTCAACTCCTCTATTCTTGCTTACAACTTCCTGATCTTACTTTTCGACATCCTCTCTATTTTAAGTTTGACTGTATGTTTAGCTTATAAACTCAATATCCTGTGTCAAAGTAGTGTACACAATAGTTTCTTTGTAAGCTGATATGTATATGCAAATGTCAAATTATTTTTTTTCTTTTTTTTTACTGTGTCATAGTGACATCCATTACTACCATTACATTCAACTTCACTATTTCCGTGTACTTTCGCCTTTGAATAATGTAATCGACATGTGGGCACAATTACCAGACTGTACTGTAACTTTCAAAGTTGTTACTCACCAAGTTTATTGTAAAATATGTTCAGCAACTTCACGGATCTTGCTCCACCAAAGGCGCTTGAGTTCATCGCATGGGTGAAGTCCATCAGTCAACTTATTGTAATTAAATGTAACTTTCCTACGACCTCTGTGATTTCTTAAATTCGTATGAAATGCCAGGTGTTTACCCGTATGCTGAACATTGAAGTCGTAGATGAAATTGTTAATTGTAGACACAAATGTCTCAAATAATTTCTGGTGACGATCCGTAATATGTTGCACGTTTATTGTGGATTTTGTTGGGTATTTTCCGACAGATAGTCGCAGATGTGAGCATCGGGCGTATTTTTCCTAATAATTTTGCTCAGTGAGCGAACATTTTGTATTATTTTCCTCTTCAATTTTTCCAGTTCAATACTAGATTTTTCTGGTAAGTCCTCTGGATCATCGTTGATTCCCAAACAAATAACAAATAGCTGGTGTGAATTACTTCCTAGTTTTTTCACAAACCGTACATGATCGTTGATATGGGAACCTGGTTTTACATGAAATGCAAATCTAGAATGCGGGAATTGTTGGTCCTTGTTTATCCCTTTTAGACGGGAATCCGCCAATATAAGTGTGGACATGTATTTGACTACATCTTATACTTAGTCTTGAACGATATCGTGCCGACGACGCCACATGTGATGAGGCAGTAAACAGTAAAATACTGGGAGTTCAGTTTGTAAAAAATCTTTTATTCAGAACCGGAAAGCATGGTAGAGAATCAGAACGAGGTTAGATACTACTAAGTTCACAGACCACATGTAAATCCGTGACTAAATTCCGGACCTATTATTTAACCATCATTCGGACTCATTACAGTTCATACAATTTTCTATTATTTTATAATATTATTGTGTAAATATTTAGCTTATTTGACAATGTTTGACGGCAAACATAGCGCTTTAAATATGTTGTTTCGCACTCGTAGCGATTCGGACCAAACATGCACTTGTCTTCTGTAGACATGTATGTCTTGTATACTTTTTAATTATCAAGTTATGGTCAAATGTTTGTATAAAGTTATAGTATGTACGGTTCAAACTTAACGCATATAAGAATTGGTTTGATTATCACACGCAGTGACTTAGATCTGTATTGTATGCCAGTTACTCTGAATGATCTAGATCTACTCTGTTCGCAATATTACCAGACTTAACTTTCATAAAACTGAACATTATTTCCTTGCATTTCAGTTTTCACCGCACGTACAGTGACGTAAAATATCAGATAAAGAACATCCGTGTTTGTCCTATTTGATAATCTGAGACCGGTTAAACTAGCTGTGGGTCCGCACGGAGACAGCATAGTGAAAAACTTTACCATCACGACTTCCAAAGCGGGACGATGACTTCCGAGTCTTCCAACACGAGTGTCAAAGCTCAACAACAGATTGAACTGTCGAGTCGATCCGGTCACTCCGGTGAATCGCGCGCCACTTCAGTGCAGTCTCATATAAGTTCTATCATAACAAGAACCCGAGCGAAAGCAGAGGCAGCAAAGACAAAACTTAAATGTGTAGCTAAAGAAGCTGAGATGAGAAAACTTAAAGCAGACATAGAAGCAGATTTGATCGTCTTAGAAGTTGAAAAACAAACAGCGGCAGCTGAAGCGGAATTACAAGTACTAGAGATGAGCGCGACTAGTGGATATCGCTACGAACTAGCATCACAAGTTTAACATGAAACCGAAGTTAAACAGCAGCGAACAAAAATACTATATCGATGAGCAATCACGTTATCATACGTCACATCTACAGAATCAAACTTCTGATAATGCATTTAATTCAGATATTTCTTCACATATCAGTCCCATACAGAACCATAATTGTCCACCAAATGTCAATAAACCTGACATCAATTTGCACCAGAACGAGATCAACGATAATCCACAGCCGCTGACCGAAATTACTCGATTTATGTTGAAGAAAGACCTGCTCCTAGCAAGCCTCACACCATACAATGGGTGTTTTCCATCATGGAAAATCAGCTTTCAGAGTGTAGCACATGAACTTAACTTTACATATGTGGAAGAAATGGATATGTTGAAAAATTGGCTGGGACCGGAGTCATCAAAGCAAGCCCTGAGTATAAAAATGTCAAACGCAACATAGCCAGAGATTGGTCTGAGGCGAGTATGGGAGCGGCTCGAGGAAATATATGGTAGTCCAGAACATATTGAAACTTCTCTGAAACAGAAATTGAACCGGATACCGTCTACCTTTGGAACTTTACTTCCGGTACCAGCTTCCGGAACATTATCGTTATTGACTACCATGTGATGTAACCACACCCGGCTTTGACTTTGACATTCAGACTTTGGAAATACATTGCATAGGCAATACATATGTATACTTTGATAGTGTATGGTAATACTCCTATCATAGCATGTCATGTCTAAGGGATTGTAGTAAGACTACATTTATTGTTTATTGATTAATCCACTTGAAGTTGGATCATAGCCATATTGTTGACTAGACCTCATACTGCGGGTGAGGCAGACCTTGGGACCTTGATACTCAGAGGTTACCACTATCTATTGAGATACGCCAGCACTAGGGTAGCTCAGATGATTGCCATTTGTCCTCCAATGTTTGTTCTGCCATGTTGTACTTGTATGTTATTTCACTTTGATTAGCGATCATCAAAGTACTTGTGCATTCATACTGTTGTCCACTACGGGACCATTGAGATACCACATACTGAGTTTATTCGTCTATAGTTTTCAAGTTGCGTTAAAGTATAACAGTTGATTAGCTTACAACCTTGTAATTGAATATTATCATGCACCGTACAGTGATGTTTGCATATCAATGTATCATGTATTCCTGTGTGTTCCCCATGTAATATAATTTACATTATAAGTGATTAAGTGACTGCTCTAGCCTATCCCTTACACTTCAACTGCATTGTTACCACTTTTCGTTCGTCAGATCAAGCTATATTGGCCATAACGTCATAACAATTGAAGTATACTTGGTTCATATGATAATAGGGGAGACAATTTTGTCTCGATCATTTCTGACCTTGGTAATGACCTTGACAATGGTGATAGAAGTGGGATTTGCTTCCTCTTTTATAATCAGTTTCTTCAAAGCAGTTGAAGTAAGGAGGCTAGAATAGCTGTACCCCTAGTGTCGTCAAAATTCAATCTTGTATTTGTTTGCCTTGGGAGTTAAGGTAAGATGCCCTCCAACACTTAGGCACTAATACATCACCACATACATGATTTGACTACCCAGGTACAGAAGTGTAGAGATGAGACGATTTTGTGAGATAGTCGATTTAAGGGTCATTGTTGAACAGTACCTCCCTGTGATGATGGCACAGCGGGTGTTCTAGGTTATCACTAGACACTTCTACATCTGAGGCGAGATTACTACCACTATTATATTGTGCATAAACAATTCTATATCCTGCCAGGTGTCTATAACCAGTCCCCAATTTTTGTGTCCAGTACCATAGAGGGGGTATTGTAAATATATCATTACATTAGACCATACATATAACGGATTGACTTACCAGAATTGAGAAACTTATACCGTCGTTAGGAGTAGAGACCGGATTGATTTACATTAACGTTATAGACGTGAAGCAAGAGACTCGCACATATCACCAAGTGATTTGAGTGCTAGAGGCCTTGTGTACCGTCGGGTAAAGCAAGCGTGTAAATCGATAATCCGGAGTTGAGTTGAGAGTGAGAATGTCGTCCATTAAGGAGCTAATGGAGATATGCAAAAGCTTAAGACTGACAGATTCAGAGTTAAGGGCCTTTGTAAAAGAAGAGCAGGAGAGAGAAAGACAGGAAAGACTAGAGGCCAGGCAGGCTGAGAAGGATAGTTTAGTTGCTGAGCAGTTAGCTAAGGAAGGTGAGCGACAGATGGAGAAAGATAGGTTAGATGATGAGCGGTTGGCTAAAGAGGTTGAGCGACAGATGGAGAAAGATAAATTAGATGCTGAGCGGTTAGATAAAGAAGCACATCGGTTAGCCAATGAAGCACAGTTAGCTCTAGAATTTAAATTGCGAGAACTAGACACTAAACACCAGGTAGAAATGGCAAAAGTAGAAAGGGGTGGAGTAGTAGATGAAGATAGACATGATAGGGACTATGGCAGAGAATTCGGTCCGAAGCTGTCACATTTTGATCAGAATAATGACAACATGGATAGTTACTTAGCTAGATTTGAGAGGTACGCAACAATTCAAAGGTGGGGGAGAGATAAGTGGCCACTACACTTGAGTGCTTTATTGAAGGGCAAGGCATTATATGTATATTCTAGACTACTTATTGATGATGCTCTTGACTATGATAAGTTGAAATCCGCATTGTTGAAATGTTTTGATCTAACGGAAGATGGGTTCAGACGCATGTTAAAAAACACCAAACCTGATCACAGTGAATCATTTGTGCAATATGTCAGTCGGTCAAATAACTATTTAGATAGATGGTTTGAGCTAGGTAAGGTGAATAGAACATATGAAGGAGTACTAGACTACATGATCAGAGATCAGATGTTAAGTATATGCAGTCGTGAGCTCTACTTATTTCTCAAAGAGAAAACATTTGACTCGATAGATCAGAGGGCGGTTCAGGCAGATTACTTTGAAGAAGCTAGAGGAGGTAGCAAGTATGTAGTTCAGAGGAACAATACTAGTAACATAAATGAGTACAGGTCAGTAGATAACCAGAGGCGCAATGTAAGTAGTGCAGATAATCGATCCATAGATAGGAGTCGAGATGGGGACAGATATCAGAATAGAGACCAAAATAGAAGCCCAAGTAGGGGTAGTTATGATAGAAGCCCGAGTAGAGGTAGTTATGACAGAAGTACCAGCAGGAACGGCTACGATAGGCATCGCGGGACATGCTACCATTGTGGCAAAGAAGGTCACATGTCCTACGATTGTCCTAAACGTGACCGGTCCTCAGCTTACAAAGCAGCAGCAGTCGAGGAAGAGAAACATATAAGTTTTGCAGATAAAGAACAAAGAGGTCGGTACAGAGGTAGAAGTAGAGGTAGAAGCGGAATGCACACTAGAGGCAGAGGTTGAGGTAGATGGCAAAACACGCAACAACCAAGGGAAAACCAAGGAAACTTCTGTATGGTTGATACCGACACCACTATTGTATGTTCTGGTAGCGAGATACAGCCGGAGTTAATTAACGGATATACATTTGGTATGGATAGGCTACCCGTAGCAGAGGGCACATTAAATGGGAAAAAGGTCACAGTAATGCGGGATACTGGGTGTACCGGGGTGGTCATCAGGGAAAGTTTAGTACAACCAGATCAGTTTTTAAGCAAAGTTTCAACATGCATGCTGGTAAATAGGAGCAAAATGAGTGGAATTCCTACCGCCCGGGTAGATCTAGATACACCTCTTTTCAAAGGTCAGGTAGAAGCCCTTTGCATGACAGGTAATGTAGACGGGTCAGAATTACCAGTGATATCCGATTTTAGAGGCGCAAAATCGTGCGCAGTTGAAACTAGGCCACAAACGACAGCCCGAGACGAATCATATAAGACCCTCAAAGTCCCTACCGCAATCGCGAACGTATCACGCGATGAATTCAAAGAGGCGCAGGCACATGCCGTCACATTGACGTCGGTTCGAAATAACGCAACGATTCTGCATTGATTTGCGGCAACTTAACAAAGTCACTCTGTTTGATGCGGAATCAATGCCAAATATTGAAGAGATGTTCTCTAAGTTGGCCGGACATAGCTACTTTTCAAAGCTGGACCTGAGTAAGGGCTACTGGCAGGTCCCATTGGATGAAAATTCCAGGGAATATTCCGCTTTCGAGGCACCCCAGGGTCTATTCCAGTTCAAGGTCATGCCCTTTGGAATGGTCACGGCCCAGGCCACTTTCTGTAGACTCATGAGGAAAGTATTAAAGGGGGTCCACAATGCAGACAGCTTTGTCAATGACATCTTGATATTCTCCCATACGTGGCAACAACACCTGGGAGCTCTGAGTGAAGTCCTCTCCCGATTGTCCGATGCAAATCTAACGGCAAAACCCTCCAAGTGCAGCATTGGGTACAGGCAACTTGAGTGCCTGGGACACACTATCAGCAGTAAGAAAGAACTAAGGGCCCATCCCGAAAAGGTCAATGCAGTTCATGAAGCTAATGTCCCTGAGACAAAGAAGGAGGTCAGGGCTTTCTTGGGGTTAGCCGGGTTCTATATGAAGTTCATGCCCAACTTCGCAGTGATAGCGAGCCCGCTAACTGACCTTACTAAGAAAGGTCAACCAAACAAGGTCAACTGGGGGGGGGGGGGCGGGCACCGCAACAGAAAGCATTCGTTACCCTCAAGGGATTATTGACCAGGGACCCAGTTCTGAAACTGCCCGAACTAGACAAACCTTTCGTGCTCAGGACGGATGCTTCCGACCTTGGGTTAGGGGCAATACTGTTGCAAGAGCAGGATGGTATCCCACTTCCGATAGCGTATGCCAGCAAAAAGATGTTGCCAAGGGAACGCAATTATTCGGTAGTTGAGAAGGAGTGTCTGGCAGTCGATGTGTGGGGGGTCGAGAAGTTCCACCGTTATTTGTTTGGGGGGGGGGAATTCATCCTAGAAACGGACCACCAACCGTTGGTTTACCTAAACAAAGCCAAGGTTGGAAATTCCCGACTAATGAGATGGGCCGTGATACTGCAACCTTACCGAATGCGTATTGTTGCGATAAAAGGGGCCGACAATCTGGGGGCAGACTACCTGAGCAGGATATCGGGGTAGATTCAGCTGTGCCAACGTGTCTCGCGATTATACACGAAAGTGTAAACACTTTTTGTTTATGGGGGAGATATGTCGCGTGACACGTGCATTCTTGTATATTCCGGATTTCCGTATAATTGTATATTTGTGATGTGTGGTACTGTGTTGTATTGTTGTGCGTAATATTGATTTCACATACCTGTGATTCCACATACCTGTGATTACACACACCTGTGATTTTTACATACCTGTGATTTAGCATGTACATTTGCCATGTACAATGTGCGTGTGATAACGGGGCTTATGTTGTATTGATGGAAATACGTTTATGCGTGTACTTTTTGCGGATTTAAATACACGTCCATTTTATGAGCAATGTTTTACTGATGTCACGCCATATTTGCCACAGACTATGCATGTGTGTGGTAGAGAACTCGTTGACTGTGTGTGCTGGTTTCGCTAGGGAAAAGACCCCTTTTGGTATTACGGACGTCCATTATCCGTGCGCGGCCGTGTTTGTCCGCGTGTCAGTTGTTCACCAGATAAGGGACCTTCTGTATGTGAAGCCAGTATATAGCGCAGACCATACCATGGTCTGCCCTGTTATGTATGCTACGGGTTAGTGTTTCAGCATAGCCTGGTACTAGCCAACACGGATATATCAGATCCCATACTGGTGATGCTTTGTGTCGTGATATTTCCGTAAATGACCACGATATTTGAGTTTAGTATGTGCTACACTCTCATTTGAGTGTAAAGCCCGTAGAACCGATATGGACGGGTTTGGCGGGGCCAAATAGCGATCCTCGTATGTCGAGACCAGTCGAGTCCATTTCGCATTAAGAGATCTGGGTCTATAGTGTGCAGATTTATGGTAGTGTGGGTTATACCATGTTGGATGGTATTTATTCCGCGAGGGCTGTACACTAGTTTGGTTGAATTTATGGCGTGGGAACATATATTTATGCCAAATATAACCCACGGGTGAAATGGCAAAAGCCATGGTTTTGTAATATTTATGCTGAGTGTCGAACGAGGTTTAGGCATATTCATTGTTCCGTGCGTGGTTTCGCTGGTGCGTATATAAGCGATGTCTCGCAATGTGTTGTTGGGACACATATTTCTGGTAGCTGAAGGATAGTACTGTATTCATCAGTGACTCGGAGGATTTTGGTATGTACCTACAACATTTTATTTCAGCTGTGATTTGCCGTTGTTCGATTCCCGTTTTAGTCCGTTGTGCATCCTATCTGTCTGTCTGTGCGTATTCGTCCAGTAATTGGAGGCTCATTTTGTAGCCTCTTGAGATCGCTCCAGCGAGCCACATTGGATGTTTTGGTCCACTCGTTGAGGGCAGACCCCAGTCAGTGCAGAGTACCAGGTCGTCCGAGTGTCCGTACGTCTGTCTGGCGCAGTGTCTGTAGCAGCTCCGGGTACAGGCCTGTATAGAGCAGTGTGTGATTGCTACATCGCGTTCAGCAGACAGTCACAGCCACCGATAGTGAAGTGAAACACCATACACATATATCATATTATTATACTACCACCCAGTTGAATGTCACCCATGTGAAACTTTTCCCGGCGTCTTAGCCAACGTGATAATCGCCATTTGTATTCTATCGGAACTTTACATCCGGTCTACCACTTCCGGTATTACAACCAATTGATTCACCATGGATACTTTACATCCGGTCCACCACATCTGGGTTGCTACAGTATAGCGATACCATAGGAACTTTACCTCTGGTCCACCACTTTCGGAAATAATACTTCGCGACAGTTTACCTTTGGAACTTTACTTCCGGTACCAGCTTCCGGAACATTATCGTTATTTACTACCATGTGATGTAACCACATCCGGCTTTGACTTTGACATTCAAACTTTGGAAATACATTCCATAGGAAATACATATGTATACTTTGATAGTGTATGGTAATACTCCTATCATGGCATATCATGGCTAAGGGATTGTAAGACTACATTTATTGTTTATTGATTAATCCACTTGAAGTTGGATTATAGCCATATTGTTGGCTAGACCTCATACTGCGGGTGAGGCAGACCTTGGGACCTTGATAATCAGAGGTTACCACTATTTATTGAGATACGCCAGCACTGGGGTAGCTCAGATGATTGTCATTTGTCCTCCAATGTTCGTTCTGCCATGTTGTACTTACAACCTTGTAATTGAATAATATCATGCACCATACAGTGATGTTCGCATATCAATGTATCATGTATTCCTGTGTGTTCCCCATGTAATATAGTGTACATTATAAGTGATTAAGTGACTACGTGTACTTATCTACTCTAGCCTATCCCTTACACTTCAACTGCATTGTTACCACTTTTCGTTCGTCAGATCAAGCTATATTGGCCATAACGTCATAACAATTGAAGTATACTTGTTTCATATGATAATAGGGGAGACAATTTTGTCTCGATCATTCCTGACCTTGGTAATTACCTTGACAATAATCCACAGCGGCTGACCGAACTTACTCGATTTCTGTTGAAGAAAGACCTGCTCCTAGCAAGCCTCACACCATACAATGACAAACCAGAGTGTCTTCCATCATGGAAAATCAGCTTTCAGAGTGCTGCACATGAACTTAACTTTACATATGTGGAAGAAATGGATATGTTGACAAAGTGGATGGCTCCGGAGTCTTCAAAGCAAGCCCTGAGTATAAAAATGTCAAACGCAACACAGCCAGAGATTGGTCTGAGGCGAGTATGGGAGCGGCTCGAGGAAAGATATGGTAGTCCATACCATATTGAAACTTCTCTGAAACAGAAATTGAACCGGATACCCAAATTATCAGTTAAAGATAGCAAACGTCTCTATGAATTACCTGATGTTGTGTCAGAAATTGAATGCATCAAAGAAGATGTGAAGTACTACTCATTGTTGTCTTACTACGACTCTACATCAGGCGTGTCGCCTATTGTGAGTAAACTTCCATTTGGCATTCAGCAACAATGGACCGCGCGTGCGTCGGAATACAAAAGTAAACACAATGTAACGTTTCCACCATTTACATTCTTCGTTCAGTTCATACATAATGTCAGCCGTGTACAGAACGACCCCAGTTTCATCTATGAAGCAATCGGCCCTTCTACCAGTAGTGAGAAGCAGCTACCTGTATACTCCAGAAACCAGAAATTTGTTACAACAAAGAAAACACAACTGGCATCCTCGACACATGGCGAGACCACACTTGACAAAGATAAACAATGCCCTCTACACAACACAAATCACAGTTTGAACAAGTGCCGTGTTTTCCGTACGAAGCCATACGTTGAAAGAAAACAATGAAAACGAAATGTGCTACAAATGTTGTGAAATGTCCAAACATAAATATAGAGACTGTCAGACAAATGTTGCTTGTTCAGAGTGTGGCAGTCTTCGTCATCCATCAGCGCTTAATGTTGAGTACCGAACGTCCGAGCAACATGCGGTCCCGTCTCCGACACGTCATGGTGGGGAGAGAAGCTCACACCTAAGTGTACTCAGATTGTGGAAATTCAGCGTCTTACAGTGGGAAATCGTGCGCGGAATTGGTACTTGTCAATGTCACTACCAAAGATAATCCGAGAAACGCCATAAAAACATACGCGATAATCGATGATCAGAGCAATCGTTCACTCGCGCGACCAGAACTTTTCGACATGTTAGAAATAAACAATGAACAAATTGAATATTCACTTGTCTCTTGTTCAGGAACTGTAACCATTAGCGGCCGACGAGCTAGTGGGTGCATTATTGAGTCTTTAGATGGGACTGTAAAATATGATCTTCCGACATTGATCGAATGTAGTCAGATACCCAATATGCGAAATGAAATACCTACTCCTGCTGTAGCATCTCACTACCCCCATCTATATGCTATTGCAAAACACATTCCAGCACTGTATAATAGTGAAATTCTAATGTTGATTGGCCGAGATCTTATCGATGCGCATCATGTTCTTGACCAACGTACTGGACCGCATAATTGTCCTTATGCTCACAAACTCAGTTTAGGTTGGGTTATTGTTGGTGAATCCTGTATTGGCAAACTTCACAGGCCTGAAGTTCTTAATGTGAACAAGACCCATTTGCTTACAGATGGTCGTGAGTCTGTTTTCAGTCCTTGTCCCTATCAGTTCAAAGTCAGCAACTGTTCCCCTGCAGCAGATGGTAAGCTTGGAGCCGGAATGTTCGAGAAAACCAAACATGATGAGAGGCCAGGTATGTCGATAGAAGATAGAGAGTTTGTTCAGATGATGGACAGCAACTGTCACATGGACCCTGATGGTCACTGTGTTATGTTCCTTCCTTTTCGTTCTCCCAGACCCAAACTTCCAAATAACAGGTCGCATTCATGGAAACGAGCGATGTCTCTTGGTAAAACACTGAATAAGGATAAAGTCAAGGAGAAACATTTTGTTTCATTCATGCAGAATCTGTTTGACCACAAGGTAGCGGAGGAAGACGAATAGTTCTGGTACCTGCCTATTTTTGGGGTGTACCATCCGAAGAAGCCTGACCGCATCAGAGGTGTGTTTGATTATTCCGCCTTATATGATGGCATATGTCTTAACGGTGTTCTACTGTCTGGCCCCGATCTAACAAATAATCTACTTGGTATTTTGCTTCTCTTTCGCCGAGATTCTGTGGCGATCACTGCTGACATCGAGCAAATGTTTTATTGTTTCAAGGTCAGGAAAGAAGACCGAAATTTTCTGCATTTCTTCTGGTATCGTGACAATAACCCGGATAATGGTATTATAGAGCACAGAATGTGTGTACATGTGTTTGGAAACAGTCCATCCCCAGCAGTTGCGACATATGATCTTAGGAAGGCGGTGCAGCAAGGTGGAGTTATATCTGACACAGATGTCAAACAATTTGTTCAGAATTATTTCTATGTTGATGATGGGTTGACGTCATTGCCTACAATCGATGAGGCCTTTGACTTGATGAAGCGAACACAGGAAGCCCTGGAACATGGTGGGAAGCTCCGACTTCACAAGATAGCATCAAACAGTAGTGTTGTTATGGAGGCTTTCCCTCAGGATGACCTAGCCGGAAACCTCAAAGATTTGGATTTCAAGAAAGACGACCTACCTTTACAGCGTAGCCTTGGTTTATGCTGGGATCTCGGAACAGACACTTTCAGTTTTGCAATATCAAGTGAAGATATACCGTCCACACGCCGTGAAGCGCTTTCGGTCGTTAACAGTTTGTATGACCCTGTCGGGTTTGTTGCTCCTGTCACAATCATTGGTAAACTTTTGATTAGGGATCTTATCATGGAAAATGCAGACTGGGATGAACTGCTTTCAGAACAAATGAGATGAGATTGGGATGCTTGGCGTGTTTCTGTACGGTTTCTCGAAACACTGAAAATACCTCGCACATACTTACCAAGTTATTTGCTGACGCGTCTGAAGTGGCTATAGCAGCGGCGGCTTATATCTTAACTCGTTCACGAGATGGTGATTCACACTTTGGTTTTGTTCAGGGGAAAGCCAAGGTAGCACCTAAGAGTGGACACACAATACCGCGGTTAGAGATGTGTGCAGCAGTCTTAGCAGTTGCGGTGAAGGACACAATTTCAGAAGAAATAGGTGTCAATTTTGATCCGGTGAAATTATATACATATAGTAAGGTAGTCCTAGGATACATTCACAATCGACATAAGAGATTCTTTGTCTATGTATGCAATCTAGTAGACCGGATCCGTAGGTCTTCAAGTCCAGAGCAGTGGTCTTACGTTCGTTCAGAGTTGAATCCTTCCGATTGTGCAACATATGTTGACAAGGTGGCTGGAGGGTCCCTTACATCTTCTTGATGAAATGCGGGAAGAGTCCCAGGATGAACATTTCCCCTTGGTAGAGCCCGGCAACGTTAGAGAATTGCGTCCAAATCCAAATGTTAACGTTTTGCACACACACGTTTCATCCCCAAATGACATTGGATCTGATCGTTTAGAACGGTTTTCTTATGGGACCGGTTGGTCTGTGCATTTGGCCGTCTTAAAAAAAGGCATGTAGATTAGCTAAGACAAGGGAAGATCAGGCAGATATACCCTCAAACCCACACTTTACTGTATCACTTTATGTTGATACGGAACACTTTATCATACGCATGGTTCAGCAAGAGACATTTTGTGACGAGTTGGCTCAGCTTAAATTGAACAAATCTGTACCCAAAGGTAGTCCTCTTGTTTCCCTTAATCCATTTCTAGATGAAGAAGGTATATTGAGAGTTGGTGGCCGTTTGGATAGGTCTGAGCTGACATTCGAAGAGAAACATCCTCTGATTACAGCATCATATTGCTAAACGTCTTGTTCGTCATTTCCATGAAGGAGTCGAACACCAAGGCCGTCATTTCACAGAAGGAGCAGTCCGTGCATGCGGTTATTGGATACTTGTAGGCAGACGACTGATAAATTATGTCATCCATCACTGTGTTAAGTGTCGCAGGTTGAGAGGCCAAGTTGAGGTGCAGAAAATGTCCAATCTTCCAGCGGATCGTTTCAGACCATCTCCCCCATTTAGCTATGTTGGCGTGGACACATTTGGTCCTTGGTCTGTGGTGTCGATACGTACAAGGGGTGGAGTAGCAAACAGTAAACGTTGGCAGTCTTATTTACCTGTCTCACTTCCAGGGCTGTTCACATTGAAGTTATAGATGCTCTCAGTTCTTCCGCCTTCATCAATGCACTGAGAAGGTTTATTTCCATTCGTGGCGAGGTCTCCGAGTTCCGATCCGACTGCGGAACTAATTTCATTGGTTCGACGGATAGTCTCAACATACATGCGGTCAATGTTGAAAGTGATCCCATCACTAAGTTCTTGAACAGTAAGAAGGCAATTTGACGATTCAATGTGCCACATTCTTCACATATGGGGGGCGTATGGGAACGAATGATAGGAATCACAAGAAGGATCTTAGATTCCGTGATGTGCGGTACTTTCGCCAAGAATCTCACGCATGACGTTTTGACTACGTTCTTGGCAATCATAAATGCACGCCCTTTAATCCTCGTTTCAACAGACCCTGAAGCACCAGAGATTTTAAATCCGTCCATGTTACTCAAGCAAAACATCTGGAAATATGGTTTTACCCGCGTATGATACAATTGACCTGAAAAGCCAGTGGAAACGTGTTCAGGTCCTCGCAGATATTTTCTGGAAACGTTGGCGAGTTGAATTCTTGCAAACTTTACAACCAAGGCGTAAGTGGCAAGTTGAGCAGCGCGCGTTGAAACCAGGTGATTTAGTCCTCCTAAAAGACAGAGATGTATGTAGAAATGACTGGCCCACTGGTATAATTACCACCGTTATCCCGAGTGCTGATGAGAGAATCCGTAAATGCGAAGTACGCATCATTAAAGACAACAAACGCATCACGTACACACGCCCAATATCAGATATCATCTTGTTATTGTCAGATTAGCGATTTCAGTAAAATTCCACATGTGCACACTGGAGAAATACCTCTCATACAAGTGTTACACACTGAATAAATTCCACATGTGCACACTGGAGAAATACCTCTCATACAAATGTTACACACTGAATAAATTCCACATGTGCACACTGGAGAAATACCTCCCATACACGTGTTCACACTGAATATATTCCACATGTGCACACTGGAGAAATGCCACTCATACAAGTGTTATACACTGAATAAATTCCACATGTGCACACTGGAGAAATACCTCTCATACAAGTGTTACACACTGAATATATTCCACATGTGCACACTGGAGAAATGCCACTCATACAAGTGATACTGAATAAATTTCACATGTGCACACTGGAGACATATCATATACATGGTGTACATCCTGGGTTAAATGGTTGTATTGTAGATTTTCAGTATATAGTGTTAGGTATACTCATGTACAATGTATTTTTATGTAATCTGAAAAGTATGGTTATATTGGCTTGTCGGAAATTGATTTGATTTAGACTACCAAATCTGTTTCTGATGAAATTAAAACAAATATGTTGTGATATCTTTTCAAGCACAAGATGGGGAGTTTGTAGTAATCACAACTGGAAATAGTGTATTATCTCCTGATAGTTCTTTTCTCCATTTGCAATACATCATGGCTGCAGAATCGTAAACCCACGTTTATAACCGTGGTTCAAAGCAAAAATCTAGCTCGCCACAAGTCAATATGGCCACAAAGTGTTAGTTGATACAATTTTCTATTATTTTATAATATTATTGTGTAAATATTCATCTTATTTGGCAATGTTTGACGGCAAACATAGCACTGTAAATATGTTGTTTCGCACTCGTAGCGATTCGGACCAATCATGCACTTGTCTTCTGTAGACATCTATGTCTTGTATACTTTTTAATTATCAAGTTATAGTCAAATGTTTGTATAAAGTTATAGTATGTACGGTTCAAACATAACGCATATAAGAATTGGTTTGATTATCACACGCAGTGACTTAGATCTGTATTGTATGCTAGTTACTCTGAATGATCTAGATCTACTCTGTTCGCAATATTACCAGACTTAACTTTCATAAAACTGAACATTATTTCCTTGCATTTCAGTTTTCACCGCACGTACAATGACGTAAAATATCAGATAAAGAACATCCGTGTTTGTCCTATTTGATAATATGAGACCGGTTAAACTAGCTGTGGGTCCGCCCGGAGACAGCATAGCTTTACTTATGGGTAACGTGTACACTAACATAGGCTGTGCACCTTATTGAAAAGTTTACACATCAAAATTTATTTTGAGATTGATGGGAGAAATGCTCAGATATCTCGTCTTTTGTATAGTTTGCTGGCATAATATTTATAGCTTGCCGTTGTCAATTATGTCTATTATGTATTGCACCAACTTGTATTTGGTTTACTGTCATATTATTTGCCGTATGTGCTAAACGCACGAAGTGGTGAAACTGTACGATGGCTTGTACATAGAAATATGGAGGAGATGTATGGAACGCCAATGCTACATAAACTCAAATATATATTGCTAGCAACAAATATATGGAGCTAGCAATACATATTTGGAGAGCTCTCGAAATCATTTGGAGAGCTCTCGAAATCAGTTAATGATATCTCGAAATCATTTGGAGAGCTCTCGAAATCATTTGGAGCGAGCAATATAACATTTGATTTGGAGAGCTCTCTAAATCATTTGGAGCTATCTCTAAATCATTTGGAAAGCTCTCGAAATCATTTGGACAGCTCTCGAAATAAATTAATGATATCTCTAAAACATTTAGAGAGCTCTCGAAATCATTTGTAGCGAGCATTATATAACTTTGATTTGGAGAGCTCTCTAAATCATTTGGAGCTATCTCTAAATCATTTGGAGAGCTCTCGAAATCATTTGGAGAGCTCTCGAAATCAATTAATGATATCTCGAAATCATTTAGAGAGCTCTCGAAATCATTTGTAGCGAGCATTATATAACTTGATTTGGAGAGCTCTCTAAATCATTTGGAGCTATCTCTAAATCATTTAAAATAATTGATCAATATTGTTTGTGTAAAAACGTCCTAATTATAGTGTGACCAAATATAACTTCATGCAAGTTGTATAGGGAGTTGGGTAATAATTGTTAGTAGATGGTAAACTTGTGTCGGTTCATTTAACATATAATTCCAGCACAAAAATATTTACGCAATTCCCTAACATATGATTGGTCCATAACAAGTCTCTGTCCAGAATTTATATCCCAGTAAACTCCATGTCGAACTACTTTCCGTAACCGTCAGGCGCAATTAAAATAATTCTTAAGAAAACGGAAAATAAACACATTTTCTTGATGAATTTATTTCATATGCTGGAATTATAAGAAATGAATGGACTTTTTGTTGAATTTATCGGGGATATAAACTTGGAAAAGTCGCGGGAATACTGGACGAGGCCTTCCGGCCTTCGTCCAGTATTCCCGTGACTTTTCCAAGTTTATACCCCGATAAATTCCACAAAAAGGCCATTCATTCCTATAATATGTCCCTATGGGTGATCTGAAAAAAAGAAAGAACACAAATAAAATAATTTTATTTTTGAAAAACGTAAACGCTAGCTTTGCAAATACAGTATTGATATTTCCCAAGGATGCGCTCGCAATTGTAGTCACATGACAAACTTGTGTCGATTACGTCGATAATAACATTCATTACTCGCATTGTTAAATTCGGTAATCTTTGCTTAAATCATGAACATGCGACAGTGGGTTTTGTGATTAAATAAAGGATGCAATGCTGAAAATATATGGTACATGTAACAAAGCCTTTGAAGCATTTCAAGCGGGCGTGTCTTTGTGTCTTATCTGCAACAAACTGGTAATCAGTGGTTAATCTCGCCCAGGGGCGGATCCAGCATTTAGGGAACGAGGGGGGGGGAGGGGGGGGGGGTGGGGCTTGTCTAGTTGCGAATGTAAATCTTGCAATCTACTCCCGTACCGTCTGTAGCTAGCTATGGACGGTACGGGGGTAATTGCAAGAGTTACCGTTCGCAACTAGGGGATTGTCCTATTTCAAGCTCTACGAAATGCACTTTCATGTGTTTTACGGCATTTAAATTTAGACTCCAACTGGTGGTAAACTGTGATCTATGTAAACTCCGTGGCTGAACGAGGGGGGGGGGAGGGGGGGGGGGGGGGGGGGGGGGGGGGGGGGGGTGGGGTTGCAACCCCGGAAGCCCCCATCCAGATCCGCCCCTGTCGCCATTTATATTTACGTTGTTGTTTGACATATCCCATGTACTTGTATTATACATGCATACTTATAGTCCGCAGACGATAACGACCTACTTGTTTACAAACAAACTGGTCATAAACAAAACACTGAATAGGTGAGACAGGTAAATATACCTGTGCTTGCATTCCTGTTCTATAGTGATTTTCAAATTTGTCTTATGAGTTGAGGGGTCGACTTATGAGTCGACGGAGCAGTGGCGGATCCAGGATTTCACCAAGGGGGGGGGGGGCCACATGGAACTTGAACCAGGTATGCTCGTTCGTCAACTGAGCGGTGCGAGGGAGTCGGCTAGGCGGGGTCCGGGGGCATGCACCCCCGTAAAAAGGAATTATGCCACAAATAGCGTTTTTTTGTCAGATATATCTACAGTACGGCCAAGGTGACCTTCTGATACAATAACACACTCCTGTACATAGCCGGACAACGATCTATGTTGCTAGAAGCATGAGTGTGTTTCAATGACGGACTAGGAAACAGTGCAGATCCTGATCAGAGTGTGGCGATGCACAGGCTGATCTGGATCGACACTGGTCGCAAAACATATGTTGCTAGAAGCATGAGTGTGTTTCAATGACGGACTAGGAAACAGTGCAGATCCTGATCAGAGTGTGGCGATGCACAGGCTGATCTGGATCGACACTGGTCGCAAAACACATAAGCCCAATTTCACCAGTCACAGCCACAAAAGGTTATTAACAATTAAATGCGCATACAAGGCCGTGTACTGCATACAACGAAACAGGATGTTGAAATTTAAAAGTAAATATAACTTCCAAAACAGTTTTATGTTGAAACTTAACGCAGAAATTTATTTCCAACATAACACTGCTTAGCATATCAAACACTGTACGTTCGTGAAACCAGCAAAACCCAATTAACCCCACTCCATCTTTCCAGGTGTGGAGATGGTGTAATAGGGTTAGCGAATATACGTATATAGTACGATGACAGTTATCAGACTCAAGGTGCATGATCACGTGTTTACAACAACAACAACAATTACTGAAACGTCCGGAAGGGCCTCCGATTCAAGGTACGTATTCTTTTATATTGTCCTTATTATGCAATGGATTTTGATGAAATATGGCGCATCAAACGCGTCTTGTTAAGTTAAATTTGGTGGCCTTGGGACTTCGGCCCAAACCTCTGGCGTTTTTGTGAATAATCCACTTCCGTGTTTACTGCAAAAATGGCGTAGGTATAATATAAGTATGTGCCGAACTTCCGAGGCCTCCAAATGCAGCTCATGAAGACGCCTTTGCTGCGCCATATGTCACCAAAACCCGTTGCATATTAAGGAAACTATAAACTAATACTTACTTTGGAGTTGACGCGCTTTCAACACTTTCAGCCATTGTTGTTGTTGTTCTAACCACGTGATCATGCACCTTGAGACTTGCAAGAGTGCGCTTGATCCGAAGATATGCTGGTCACATACCTCTACATCTAATGACAACATTGCGGAAAACGTTCAGCTAGATTGATTCACACATTTCGTCTGTCACATTAGCAATTGTAGTTTTTAGTGGAAGAAGGGGGCAAACTCCATGATGGAGTTAGCCCCCTTAATTCACTGTCCACTTCAATTATTGAAACGACAAGGTATGTCAATTAGTTATTCAATTGACCGCATCAACTGTGATGAACAAACATATTACCCCTCTTGATCCGGGGAAATTAACAATACCACTCCACCACTTAACACGGTGGAAGCAACTGGGTGGAAAATCAAGTTAAACACTTGAACTTATGCAGTAGATAGTGTACACTGTTATGTCATTATTTTACGGTTTGGGACTTTTTTTGCTACATTGTTTGAACCAAGGTTTTTTTTCATCTATTGACCACATGCAACAAAACTGGTGTTGGTTCCATTTTTTTATATAAGCCATATGGCCGCCATCTTGAAATTCAAAATGGCCACCATTTACATTTATATTTCGAGGTCAAAGTCATTATGTGCAGTGTTTTTGCAGCGGAAAACACATATTATGGACAAGAAATATTGGCAGAATGAGTTCAATACATTTTGAGATACCAGCCATTTTGGTTTTTAAAATGGCCGCCATTTCAAAATTGGAAATCCCGTATTTATGTTACATTTTTGAATGTCATGGTAAGATTTTGTATTTTCCTTCTGGTTATACTCGTATTTCTTTGAACACAATCAGCCGAGATTATTTCTAACTGGTAGTGTGCTACAAGTAATCTTTATCTTCAAAATGGCCACCGAAACTAGGTTTGTTATGTACATCGCCACATCAAAGATTTTTTTTTGCACATTCTAGTATTTCTGTTGCTGTAGTTATGTTATTTCAAATGATATTGTGATTGGAACGTGTGTATCTGCTTGAAAACATATCTATATACAACATGTAACAAAACTGAGATTGATTCCATTTTTTTAAGAGGTGCATGGCCGGCATTTTGAATTTCAGAATGGCCACCATTGAAATTTAACGTCAACTTTATATGTGGTGTTTTTATTCACCCGTTTGAAAAAAAGGGCGGGCGGGCGGGCGGGCGGGCGGGCGGGCGGTCGGGCGGGCGGGCGGGCGTGGCACAGCTTGTCCACTACTTAACTGATTTTAACCAAATTCGGTATATATGTTTATCACGGCAAGATGAAGAAGCCAATTGATTTTGAAAAAATTCCGATGACGTATCTCCCCTTGGCGGCCATTTTTATTTTTCGCACTCTGTATCCTTGTCCACACAATAACTCAAGTTCTACGTCACCGATCGTAACCAAATTCGGTCTACATGTTTATCACGGCAAGATGAAGAAGCCAAGTCATTTTCAAAAAATTCCAATTACTTATCTCCCCTTGGCGGCGATTTTTATTTTTCGCACTCTGTATCCTTGTCCACGCAATAACTCGAGTCCTACTTCATCGATCGTAACCAAATTCGGTATGCATGTTTATCATGGCAAGACGAGAAGCTTATTGATTATGAAATTTTTCCGATTACTTATCTCATCTTGGCGGCCATTTCTATGTTTCGTGCTCTGTATCCTTGTCCACGCAATAACTCAAGTTCTACTTCACCGATCGTAAACAAATTCGGTATACATGTTTATCACCCTATTAATCGTCAGTGAGTTATCTCCCCTTGTTAACTGGCATTGCCTCGACGGGCGTATATTGTGACCTTCGGCACTCTTGTTAATTGTATCCCCCGGACTACCGTCGGGGGATACTATGGATTTGACAGCGCGCCGCGTCCGCGTCCGCGTCCGCGTCCGCGTCCGCCGCAGACACTTCTTGTCCGGAGCATAACTCGAACACCCTTTGGAATATTTTCATGAAACTTCACACATGCATAGACCACGACCCGAAGGTGTGTCGCGCACAAGAATGACAACTCTTGCATAGCTAATTTTTGAGTTATCTCCCTTTTTTGTTTCTCGCACTGATTTCGTGTCCGGAGCATAACTCCACCACCCTTTCGAATATTTTCATGAAACTTCACACATGCATAGACCACGACCCGAAGGTGTGTCGCGCACAAGAATGACAACTCTTGCATAGCTAATTTTTTAGTTATCTCCCTTTTTTTTTTTTCGTTTCGCGCACTGATTGACCATAACTCGACCACCCTTTGGAAATATTTTTATGAAACTTAACACATTCAATTAGACCACGAACCGAATGTGTGTCGTGCACAAGAATGACAACTCTTGCATAGCTAATTTTTGAGTTATCTCCCTTTTTTGTTTTCGCTCACTGATTTCCTGTCCGGAGCATAACTCGACACCCTTTGGAATATTTTCATGAAACTTCACACATGCATAGACCACGACCCGGAGGTGTGTCGCGCACAAGAATGACAACTCTTGCGTAGCTAATTTTTCAGTTATCTCCCTTTTTTGTTTTGCGCACTCTACAAACTGGACAATAATGCATGAAGACCTGTTTTCTCGTCTGCTCTGTATACCTTTTCTCGTGTACTCTGTACACCTTACCTGTAGAGAGAACAATAGAAACTGGGAGAACCATGTGCTAAGCATGGGCTAGCATGTGCAGATGTCCACTGCTTGACCACTGCTTGACCACTGCTGACCAGGTAATTTATACAGGTAAATCACTACATTGGGTACTGTGTTGAAAAGAAAATATTGTGGCATTATGTGGACCTCTGCAGATATATGTAGATAAATATAGCACTATTAAAAAAAATCTGGTCTCCAATAGCAAGCATTATTATTTTTAAACTTTTTTTTGTCATTTTTTTTTTTTTTTTTTTTCATTATTTTTTTTCATTTTTTTTTTTAAATTATTTTTCAATTTGACTGGAAAAAAAATCTGGGCTCCAGTAGCAAGCATTATTATTTTTAAACTATTTTTTTCAATTTTTTTGTTTTCATTTTTTTTTCAAATTATTTTTCAATTTTTGTCCAGTAGCAGAAGGTCGTAAGTGCTATATACAGACTATTCACCTGTACATGTGCTAGCATGTGCAACTGACCACTGACCACTTACAGGTAATTTATACAGGTAAATGATTATATTACATTTCCGTAAACTGTGTTGAAAATATTGTGGCATTATGTGGACCTGTGCAGATATATGTAGATAAATATAGGACTATTAAAAAAAATTCTGGGCTCCAGTAGCAAGCATTATTATTTTTAATTTTTAAACTTTTTTTCCATTTTTTTTTTTTCATTTTTTTTTTCAAATTCTTTTTCAATTTTTGTCTAGTAGCATAAGGTCGTAAGTGCTATATACAGACTATTATCATATAATAAAACAATTATTGACTAGTGAGCCATAGAATATAATCTGATATTCTATGGTTCACTAGTCAATAATTGTATAATATGTTCGGGCCAGTGAAAATTGCTTTCGGGCCCAGGCTCGAGGTCAAGGCGGGACAAGGCGAGGCATCTGATTCCGCGGAATTCTTGTTTACTTATCTCCCTTTGTTGTTTCGTGCTCTGATTTTGTATCCAAAGCATAACTCGAACACGCATATACGCATTGCTCTAATGGTCCTCTACCGCCCTGTGCCAAATCCACGTTCGTTCTGCCCCGTCAAGCCCAGGGTCAAGGTCACATACTTAGTGCTTCATAAAAAACATTACGCTTGGGTAATATCTTATACTTTCTGTTTTCTTTCATGGATCATGGATCATCTTCATATTTCATATCGCATTGCTCTAATGGTCCTCTACCGCCCTGTGCCAAATCCACGTTCGTCCTGCCCCACAATCCCAGGGTCCAGGTCACATACTTGTGCTTCAAAAACTTTAACGCTCAGGTAAATATCTTATAATTTTTATTTCCATTCACGGATCAACTTCATATTTCATATACGCGTTGCTCTAATGGTCGTCTACCGCCCTGTGCCAAATCCACGTTCGTCCTGCCCCCGCCAAGCCCAGGGTCAAGGTCACATACTTAGTGCTTCAAAAACTTTAACGCTCGGGTAAATATCTTATAATTTCTGTTTTCTTTCATGGATCATCTTCATATTTCATATACGCATTGCTCTAATGGTCCTCTACCGCCCTGTGCCAAATCCACGTTCGTCCTGCCTCCGCCAATCCCAGGGTCAAGGTCACATACTTGGTGCTTCAAAAACATTAACGCTTGGGTAAATATCTTATACTTTCTGTTTTCTTTCATGGATCATGGATCATCTTCATATTTCATATACGCATTGCTCTAATGGTCCTCTACCGCCCTGTGCCAAATCCACGTTCGTCCTGCCCCACCAATCCCAGGGTCAAGGTCACATACTTGGTGCTTCAAAAACTTTAATGCTCAGGTAAATATCTTATAATTTTATTTCCATTCACGGATCAACTTCATATAATACGCGTTGCTCTAATGGTCGTTCTACCCGTGCCAAATCCACGTTCGTCCTGCCCCCGCCAAGCCAGGGTCAAGGTCACACTTGTGCTTCAAAAACTTTAACTCGGGTAAATATCTTATAATTTCTGTTTCCTTTCATGGATCATCTTCATATTTCATATACGCATTGCTCTAATGGTCCTCTACCGCCCTGTGCCAAATCCACGTTCGTCCTGCCCCACCAATCCCAGGGTCAAGGTCACATACTTGGTGCTTCAAAAACTTTAACGCTCAGGTAAATATCTTATAATTTTTATTTCCATTCACGGATCAACTTCATATTTCATATACGCGTTGCTCTAATGGTCGTCTACCGCCCTGTGCCAAATCCACGTTCGTCCTGCCCCCGCCAAGCCCAGGATCAAGGTCACATACTTAGTGCTTCAACAATTTTAACGCTCGGGTAAATATCTTATAATTTCTGTTTTCTTTCATGGATCATCTTCATATTTCATATACGCATTGCTCTAATGGTCCTCTACCGCCCTGTGCCAAAATCCACGTTCGTCGTCCCTGCCCCCGCCAATCCCAGGGTCAAGGTCACATACTTGGTGCTTCATAAAACTTTAATGCTCAGGTAAATATCTTATAATTTTTCTTTCCATTCACGGATCAACTTCATATTTCATATATGCGTTGCTCTAATGGTCCTCTACCGCCCTGTGCCAAATCCACGTTCGTCCCGCCCCCGCCAAGCCCAGGGTTAACATCATATACTTAGTGCTTCAAAAACTTTAACGCTCAGGTAAATATCTTATAATTTCTGTTTTCTTTCACGGATCAGCTTCATATTTCATATATGCATTGCTCTAATGGTCCTCTACCGCCCTGTGCCAAATCCACGTTTGTCCTGCCCCCGCCAAGCCCAGGGTGAAGGTCACTACTTGGTGCTTCAAAAACTTTAACGCTCAGGTAAAAGAAAATTTTGACTTGCAATTTGGCCTCATTATATCAAAGCGATATGTGGGACATCCGTGTTCTATGAACACATTTTCTAGTTTATTAAACTTCACACATGCATAGAAGACGACCAAAGGTGTGTCGCACGTAAGAATGACAACTCTTGCGTCGTTAATTTCTTAGTTATCTCCCTTTGTTGTTTCGTGCACTGATTTCTGTCTGGAGCATAACTCGAACACCCTTTGGAATATTTTCATGAAACTTCACACATGCATAGACCACGACCCTAAAGGTGTGTCCCGCAAGAATGACAACTCTTGCATCACTAATTCTTTAGTTATCTCCCTTTGTTTTTCCGTCACTGATTTTGTCTCCGGAGCATAACTCGAACACCCTTTTTTCAAACTACTTGTGTATCTGGGGAGGGGGATACACATGCGCTTGTCGACAAGTCGTCCATTTCTAGTTATTATTTATTATGGATAAGCAATATTGGCATAATTATTTCAGTATATTTTAGAATGGCGGCCTTATTATTTTTAAAATGGATGCCCTTTAAACTTGACAATCTAATATGTATTATACATGTTTAATGCAGTGGTGATATTTAGTATATTTCTTCTGCTTATACTCATAATACAATAATTAACACATTACTGTTGAGATTATTGCTAGCTAGTACTCTGGTACCAGACACCATTATCTTCAAAATAGCCGCTGGAAATAAGTGTGACACATACAGTGCCACTTTAAGGACTTACATCTATTACGTATTGTTGTGGCTTATAGTTATTTTCTTCAAATGATATCTTGGTCAGCACATGTGTTTTCCTTTAAAATAAGAAAAGAATATGGCAACTCATCCATTTTATCCAATAAAGTGTATATTATGGTATTGTATATTGCATTGCAAAGGTAAATACTTGGTCGCCAATGTTTAGCTCTTTTAATTTTAAAGCTACTATGCTTGTATCATAGCGTTTCTTGCTCTGTCCCATCAATAACTGTGTAGGTGACCATTCCGTGCCGGTTATGGGAGTTTCGATATTTCAGTATACCAAAATATAGGTCTGTACATTCACCTTTTGTTTTTACGACACTGTGTTTCACAATTATTACTGTTCGCTCAGCTAACCCACTGGACCGTGGCTACATAAAGCACGTAACATTAAGGAAATCCGATTCTTTTGCAAAATCAACAAATTCCTGGTAGGCAAATTGCTGACTTCATCTGACACATGTGTACTTGGTACACTATGCTTACTGCAAATCCCTTTCAACTGTCCAATGGCCATTTTGTAGTTCATGCTGTGTGACTGTTGTTGTTAACAGATACCAGCAATTCCTTTTCATTCCATTTGGAAATGTTTGTAGCAACAGTTTGTCATGGGTGGCCTGGTACATAGTTTGATATCAGAGCTTCTTTCGCGTTTCAGTTTTTATCTTCAATTGGACAACCTCCTACCATTTTACCAGAACATAATATCTTGCGCTTGTCTAAGACATGTCTTGCAACACGGCTTGCAACAGTTTGGACTCGAGATGAGTCAGACGTATGTGTTTAGATCCTTTCAGTTTATAACGCCACTATTTTCTGTGGACATTGCGTTATGAAATTGATTTATCCCTTTAGACTCGTTTTTCTAACAGAATCAATTGTGCATCTTACTCAGTCAAGTTCGCAATTTCTTGCGACTCGTGATCACTGACAGGTAAGTTCCCGAATATTACATGTACGTGTGAATTCATACCCTTAACAAAGTTGGAATATATGTCTCTTACTGACTCGTGGGATAGCGTATCAGTAACTGGTATGTTTTGCCCGTAACGTGTTTCATTGACAGGCCATATTGCTTCACTAGCAGTAAAATATCCTGTAATCTGTGACGACATGAATACAGTTCTATCTGCATTATAAATGTAGATATGAATATTACAATATATTGTATACGATTCCAGGGCGGCCATTTGTAAATCTAAGATGGACGCCATGTGGGTTGTTAAAAATGAAAATAACACTGGTGTTGTTGTTTGTGGTCAAAAGATGATTATCACCACAAAACAAATCAATCTTCTACCTGTATTAGAAGTGTATATAGGATTAATATAGCATTCCAGAGCGGCCATTTTGAAATCATGGCGGCCAAAGGAATTGTCGAAAAAAATAGAACCTACCAATTTTGTTCTCCGTGGTCTAAAGATGACAAAAAACATTGGTTACAAGAATGTAGCAAAAAGAAAGCAAAACTACACAACAATATACACGAAGATAGGTATTCTAGCTGCTGTGACCAAATCGTGACCACAGGTGGAAGACTCGGACCTATGACACCAAAAAAATGCCTATTAAAAAAATCCCATTACCCCACCCACTTGGTCTCGTACATTACCATCTTCTATTTATAGAAGGTGGGTATGAATATGGCTATTATAGAAAGAGCCCTCTATTTTCCAATTCGCACAAACACAATAAACATCTATTAAATGTATAAAATAATGTCTCTGGCAATCGATAAAGGTATTAGGTGTGTGAATATACTCACTTCAAATCGCTTTTTCAAGTATTTATTGAGTTATTCGCGTTTTGATTACCCCATCCAAAGCGAAAGCTGCGTGTACGAAAGAATCTCACACAGAATCGGAGGCCGTCCGGCGTGGATTATCGGTCATATTTGGCCGATAGCTGATCGCCAGCTCAAACTAAAGTGGTGCACCATGACCATATACATTAGAAACTCCAACCATACAAAGTTCGTCCAATTGTGATCGTTCACCGATCTAAAAAACACTTTTTTGTCTAATTTCGTTCATTATCTAGAACCGGGTCAATGCACCATCTTCTATAATACAACCGGAAGCGTCTATGTAAAGAAATCTCTTGATTGGCTAAATCTAAACTGTAATGACGTCATTCAACCTATTTCGGGATTCCGGAAGACATATCTGATAGTACGCGAATCATGAATGAAAGTAGAAAAAAGGTGTTTTTTAGATCGGTGAACGATCACAATTGGACGAACTTTGTATGGTTGGAGTTTCTAATGTATATGGTCATGGTGCACCACTTTAGTTTGAGCTGGCGATCAGTTATTGGTCAAATATGACCGATAATCCACGCCAGATGGCCTCCAATTCTGTGTGAGATTCTTTCGTACACGCAAATTTCGCTTTGGATGGGGTATACACAATACGAATAACTGAATAAATGCTGGAAAGAGCGATTTGAAGTGAATATATTCACACACCTAATACCTTTATCGATTGCCAGCGACATAAATCATACATGTAATCGATGTGTATTGTGTTTGTACGAGTCGGAATCGAGATGGCTCTTTCTATAATGGCCACAATGTTATCCACCTTCCTTATATAAGATGGTAATGTACCAGACCAAGTGGGTGGGGTAATGGGATGTTTTTTTAATAGGCATTTTTTTGGTGTCATAGGTCCGAGTCTTCCACCTGTGATCGTGACTACGGGTGAAAAGGATTGATCCGTATACAAGGTACATGATCACGTGGTTACAACAACAACAACGTCGCCCATTCCAATGTAAGTATTATTTGATAGTTTCCTTAATATAACGGATTTTGATGAAATATGGCCCAGCAAACGCGTATTCATGAGCTGCATTTGGTGGTCTATGGAGTTTTTATGTCGTTTTTACGAATAATCGATGTCCGTGTCGGAGACACGGAAATCAATTCTTCGCAAAAACGACAGAAGTTTGGGGGAAAATACAGAGACCACCAAATGCAGCGTAACAAGACGCGTTTGATGCGCCATATTTCATTAAAATCAATTACGTAATAAGGACAATACCAAAGAATACGTACTTTGAATCGGATGGATTCTGGAAGTTTCAGTACTTGTTGTTGTTAGTACCACGTGACATACACCTAGGTATAGGTATAGTATATATAAATAAATAAGGTATAGTATATATAAATAAGCTATTTACATTTCGCGTTTACGTACACCAGCGCCAGCGAGCAACATAGATGCGTGTTTGTTTATTCACACTATTGATTTACTCACATACGCAGTAAGTACTACACTTGTATTTTATATAAGTATGTCGTTAAAAATGTAATATTGTGCTATAACACATACGGTATGCATACATGTATACTTACACAGCACTATATGTCGTAGATATGATGTACGTGCATGGACCAATTGATGCAGTATAGTCCATGTTCTGTCTGTTTCACGAAACCTGTATAAATAATGCAAAAACAATATATTTATCAATAATATTAAATTATAGCAACATTTAAGAATGAGATTACTTTTTATTTCGTGAAAATTGGTCCAATATTGATTTTATTGCGAAAAAACAATTTACACTTGAGTGAAGATGTCTATGGGGATTTAACAAAGGGACATTTTTCGTTTTTCGACTCCTCATCCAGGTTCTCCACCTTTTTCGCCCCATGTTAAATTCCCCATAGATAACTAATTTTTCGTAATAAAATCAATATTTCACCAAAGTTCACGAAATAAAAAAAGGCTCATTCTAAAACTTTGCTAAAATTTAATATTATCGAAAACAAATATTGTTTTTAATTGTTTATATAGCCGTAATATTTGGGAAGCTTTCGTGAAACAGACAGTAGTAACCGGTACAAGAGATTTGCGCCGTTTACTAGACATACTGCGTCTATGCGATAACTCTAAGTAGAGCTGAGTGGCATGTCTTATTGAAACCTGTGCATTTTTCGACGTGAAACATTTTACGCGGACACGGAGTGCGCCACCAGTGTAATCGTTATTGCAAATTAGAATCGGTCGATTTACTTCATACTTCAATACGGATTGTTGTTCTTGTTGTTGGTCTCAAACCTGTACCCATTTTAAAATCATATCTGCATACACGTATCGACGGGTGACCGCCAGTGGCGTAGCTAGGCATACGTTAGTCCCTCGGTGCATACTCAAGGTGTATGATCATGTGGTTACAACAACATGGACTGAAACTTCCAGAAGCCGATTTTACCAACATTGCAAAGTATACTTTCCTAGCAAAGTATACTTTGAGGGAGAAATTTTCAATTTTAAAATAAATGAATTAATTTGTATTATACTGAATTTATTACATTATCACAGCCATTTTGGCTGTGATAATGTAATACATTCAGAATAATAATTCTGCATAGATTTAATCATCAAATATATGCAATCATTAGTTCTATATGAAATAATGCATTTCGGAAAAATCAATGATTACTCCCTCAAAGTATACTTTGCTAGATAAGTATACTTTGTAATTTTGATGAAATCGGCTACTGAAGCCCTCCGATTCAAAGTACGTATTATTTTATTTTGTCCTTATTATGTAACGGATTTTTAATGAAATATGGCCTATCAAACGCGTCTTGTTCAAGACCCGTTCTATACCTGATCATCGTTTGATTCAAAGATAATTACTTCGTAAATGTGATAGAATGTATGTATAACATATATGTGAATACTGCCTCGTTACTGTATCATATACGGCACATGGAGTAGCCAAGATGGCCATCTTTGTGTGTTCCAGCCATCAGTCAGTTTCACCTGTTCTGCTGTTTGACAACGAACTCAAAATGTGAAGTATAACATACGATATAATGTAGCTAATCACATGTAGAAAAGCCAGGAGAACGGACTCCTATCAATTATATTACACCAAACTGTAACATATGTCAGTTTACTGGACAGGTTTGTGCCTGTGTCTTTAACAACATGAACCACCATTATAAATACAGTGAAATCGCGATGGCTCAAAATGCGATGGCTCGTAATGTTGGGCTCGCTCGAAATAGCGTCGCGGTCCCGATAATTTTGTCCCTATATATTTAATGTATTTATATGCGATGGCTCAAAATGCAACTCCTCGAACAATGCGATGCCTCGAAACATTTTTCAAGTCCTGCTATACGATGACTCGAAAGTCGTGTCGAAGTTTGTGCTTGGCTAATTTTCACACTTCCGGGTCCGACTTATTACGATCAAAGGCCGAGCCGCGCTCTACCTGTATATGAAATGTGGTTTCTTTTCAAGTGCAGTTCATTGCCTACAGTGGTGCAGGAGCGGCGGAAGTGTGTGTGTGTGTGTGTGTGTGTGGTGCCATGCCCCCCCCATAATTCTGTAATAAAGCACATTTTCTCATCCTCAAACTTGCTGAGAATGCAGGAAATGGCGTTACAAGCCTCTTAGATTTAAAATAAATTCTGGGGGAGCATGACCCCGAACCCCCTAGCAACATCTGGCCCTTTGGGCACTCAAGACTGGGCCTTGAGAATGCAGGAAACGGCTTTTCACGCCTCTTAGACTTCAAAAATTCCGGGGGATTGGGGGACATAACCCCCCCCCCCGACCCCCCTAGCAACATCGGGGCCTTCGGGCCCTCAAATCTTGACCATGAGAATGCAGGAAATGGCTTTTCACGCCTCTTAGATTTCAAAAAAAAACAAAAAATCCCGGACCCCCGACCCCCTAGGGGGCAACAGGGGGGGCGGGCCCTTTGGGCCCTCTACCCCGACCCCTTGCCCTATCCTCAGATTAATAAGTTCTGGTTCCTCTGCCTATGTTTGGTCGTTGACGTTGTTGATTGCGATCAACGATAGACAGCGTTTTATTAAACATTCTGGGCTTGAGAAATATCATGCCTCATTTGCATATGAAAATAGCCTGATGCCACCGCGTGTCACTATCAGTAAAATACATATTACTAAATGGTTATATCTGTATAGCGGGAATTGTAATTTTAAGAACTGGTTGAATAGTAACACAATTATACACTTATTTAATTCCTATAAAGAACAGTTTGTGCAGGTTGTCCGGTTAGCGCAATTGGTAACGAGCGCGCTTCTGACCAATGCGTCCCCAGGTTCGATCCTCAGTCGGGGCAGTATGTGAGATGGTATGGTGGTCGCCAGATAGGACAAGTGGATTTCCTCCGGGTACTCCGGTTTCCTCCCACATAAAGGATCACTCTTACGCCTTCATCTGTGCCAACGAAAGCATTTGTATAAGTGTTTGTAATCGTTGTAAAATAAATAAAGTTTAAACAGTTTGTGCCTTCTGAGTGGGCATGCACTTTTAATGAATGTTTCACGGCAGGGGATATGATGAAAAGCGACGTAAAAGATGGAAGAACGATGTTTTATAGGCTGGACCAGTTTGTTGTTAGTTTAGGTTGCTTTTTCTTTTTTTGGGGTGGGGTGGAGGTGCAACCACAATAGTTTTTACTTCCGCGTCATTCCATCTGAAATAATAGTGTGAGTTTGCATCAGATATTCTATACTAAGTTTTGGTTAAGCTAATGCTAGGCTGAGTTAGACACCGTTCGCATATTTTTGTGTTAGTCGTGTTGGGCAATTATCATTGATAACTTTACTTCCTGTTGTAATTTTACCACCATAACACTAAGGTTTTCTACAACATAATATCAATAGCAGAAAGGAAATTATGTCATATTGAAAGTATGCGGTACTCTGTGAAATTGAACAACCAACTCTGGTGTTGCTAATAACCTGGTATTGATTTTGTATTATATTTGTTTGTCCATCTTATTCATGAAATATACGCACGAAATACAGCAAGGCATATTCTGTTCTCTTGTTGCCTTTTCATCATGTTTTTATTTCATAAAATACATTGTAAGTTTACACATAGCGTATGCCTGGACAGTGTGAATATCGACCATATAACACCAGTAAAATAAGATTATGATGATGTATTACTATTCAATAGTGTAGTCACCGTGAAGCATGCAACAAGTAAAATACAGTGGAACCCCTCTAAACCGAACACCCTGGGGACAGACTGAAAAGTTCGGTTTATAGGGGTTTTCGGTTTAGAGGGGTTTTCTATTTCCAGTTAAGGAAATGTATGTTTTCCATCATTAACTCTTGGATTTGTATAGTATATACCATTATTACCATATTGAAAGCATATGTACACATTTTTTCAATAATATGTCAAGTTTCTTTTTATTGCCAATGAGACGATTCTAAAGCACTCCCAACTTGCCATTTGTATCGAGAAATAAGAAATGTACCCCCAAATTACGCACCTTAACGGGGGCTCGGCTACCCAGTTGTGTTTTATTATGTCGACATGTGTAATTCCCAATAACTTTCTCGATCAGCTGGAGCGCTCTTTTAAAATCAGAATGTGTTTTTATTTATTGACATTACAAATAGTGCAGATTCGCAAGGGGTATAGCAAATAGTGCAGATTCGCAATGTACTCTGAGTCTACGGTCTACATGGTCGCAAAGAGCATATGACACATTTTCGCGTGTGCTGTGTAGTTACCGCGAGCTGCTACAATAGCCCACAGGCTACAGTCACGAGTTTACAGCCTCGTTAAGTAATTATCAGATTATCTCAATTAATCGGTCGGTGGGTTCACAAATAATGTGCCGATTATTTTATTTCCGTAATTCTTACGTACGCGTATAATTAAATTGTGAACCATGCTATTGTAATGAGCTTGTAAAACAGCAAACATGTCTCGTATTTAGGTCGCATGCATATTCTTAACTTTGTAATGCCGCTTATGACGTTCAAAAAACACGCCGCTTAGCGCATTACACGCATGGATAGCGCTTGTACAAAGCTCAAGTTAATGTGCGTCATTTGATCAATTTTTGTTATTTCTTCCACACAAATGTCAAGTTGGGAGTCCGTTAGAATCGTCTCATTCTCGTGGCTCCGCATTTTGGGAACCAGAGCTGAACAATACTACCGGGAACCAGCCTATTGTAAACACGGTGTGATTTTGACACCCGCTTGAAACAACAACATTGAAATTGGGCGCGGTGTATTTCTTGGATGACATCCTGACAGGTGACCGTGTTTCCGGTTTTCCGGGGTTATTTTAACGCTGAAATATGGTTTTGGGACTTGAAATGGCGTCCGGATTACGGAGTAGAGGGGTTCCGGATTAGAGGGGTAGAAACTAATGTGTTTATATAGCAGAATATTCGGGACGTGGTCGTTTGTTCGGTATAGCGCGAATTCCGGTATAGAGGGGGTCCGGTTTGGAGGGGTTCCACTGTATATGACTTTATTTTCTCGAAATACGTTGCTCATTGCAATAAAGGCGAGGAAAGTCTTCTCTCTGTGCACTTTATGCTCACAGTTTCCCCGATGCGCACTTTATCATATGGCAATTTAACCTTCCTCGCTATTGTACTTTGCTTATTCAGCAACTTTTTACTGTGATTATGCATTTCTATTATATACACACCTATTCCGTTATAACACGTGCGTCTACAACTAAGTAAGAAGCCAACACTAGTTGAAATAGTACGATTTTCCTGAGTTATGTCTATTTTACCTCGCCAATTTCTGTGTTGTTTTCAAACTTTGCCGAAGTGTTTGTGAAACTGGCTGGGAAATTCAAGAAACGGCCGGCAGTCGAGGATACTACACACGTCTGCGGGTTGGGTGAAAATCGGTGAAATAATACGCGCACCTGCACACATATTGATGAAAAGATTTCGAGTGACATCACGGCGAATTCGGGAGGGGTCAAAATCAAAAATGTGATTTTTTAATTTCTTTTAAAAAATGTTTAGGGCTTGATGATTTCTCTCTAAAAAAACTTCCACTGTATTCTGTATTATTAATATCGTGTGTGGCCACCATTTGCATGAATACACACCGCCATAATTCTACGGCGCATGGACGTGACGTAACGCAGAATTAGTGGGTTAGGCAGATTCCTCCATTCTTGTTGTAAAGCCAGTGTCAGATCTCGAATGTTGTCAATTTGGTGGTTAGCCCTCGCCTTACGACCCAGCTCATCCCAGACGTGCTCGATTGGGTTGAGATCAGGGGAAACGGCAGGCCATGGAAGGACGTCGACGTTGTTACGAGCCAGGTATTGAGTTGTGATTCTGGCTGTGTGCGGGCGGGCATTATCTTGCTGCAATGTTATACCAGGGCCGTGGTGTAGAATGAAAGGCATTGCATGAGGGGTTAGCACCTCAGCAATGTAGCGCTGTGCATTGAGATTGCCCTGTATGACCACGAGCTAAGTCTTACGGTTCCCCATGATCACACCCCACACCATTACACTCCCACTCGCGAACCTGAACCTCTCAACAACACAGCAATCGGCGAATCTCTCGTAAGATAACTCGGTTCCACTCAGCCTGCTGCCAATTCAAATGACGTCGCGACCACAATAACCTAGCGCCACGGTGACGTCGCGTCATTATTTGACCGGTATATGGGCGTCGTGCTCTGATTGGCAGCGCGTTGCATCGCAAGCGTCTACGGATGCGGGGCGGGGACGATCGTCAACAGTCTCAGTCTGTTGATACCGGGTCACAAGCCTCTGTATGGTCTTCTGCGGCCCAAACGAATCTGCGGGCCACGGCACTGGCCGTCATTCCCGCGTCCAGCATTCCAATTGTCTGATTTTTTTCAACTTTAGACAAGCGTGGCATGATGAAAACAATGAAAAAGTAAAACGTTTTTCAATTTTCGGATTAGCCTGTGTCGCAAGTATCGTACGACGTTGACTGAATTAATTTATCGAGTACAGGTATAGCGCGCACGTGCAATAAGTGGAAATAAACGTTCCGGTTGGTGACCGTTTTGAACCTCGTGTATTTGGTGGAAACACGGGTGTATTCACAAAATGACCAGTGTCTCGCATGTACATTCACATAATGTGTATCATAAACATATCCAGAGATATATCAGTTCAAAAATTGGGACGTTTCTAGTGTTGCTGAGTATATATTAACACGTTGATATACTGTTATTTAGATGAAATACAATAAGGTGATGCAAAGAAATGGACAAATGAATGATATTTGCTTACTCTTTTGACGTCACTAACTGATCACACATACGTTTGTATCCCCCATAATTATCGGACGGATTACAGTGGCAGTGTATTATGTAATAGTTACTGCCCTATTCAGGTGTTTCATGGGCACGTGTAGTAGTTGTGGGGCAAGAACCCATACATATGATTTCTCTTCAACCCGAGAGAGCAAAAGCAACGACTACTTTAAGTCAATGCAGTATAGCTTCATGGACACGAATCAGGTGTCGGTCAATCAAATCAGGTGGAACAAGGTAATTGTTGGAGTCATTAAGTGCACATCGGGCAAATGCATGCAAAGCTCACTTTATTTTGATTATACAATATGTACTTAGCGATTCAGTTTGCTGGGACGTCTCCATCGTTGAGAGTATCAACATGTTCAAGATGACCGCCAAGCATCAATAATTTGCATGAAATGTGTACTTATTTGATGAATGAAAACAAATAGGCACTTGGAACTTGATAATACGGGTGCAGAAAAACGTTTGTATACCATGTATTAAGCTTAAACATAGATGGAGGCTATACAATCCATATAAAACCAAGATGTCGCCAAATATTCATCAAGATCAGGCAGCATTATCCTCGCTGTGGTGGCCCATAAACTGGAACTAAGCTAGATATGAACATATTAGTTTGGTTTTCATCAGATGATATTAAAAATACAGATCTTAAAGATCGAGTTTATTTCAAAATGGCCGCCATATGTCCCAAACAACTTGAAAGTAATTGGATACAATTTTTATTTTTGCTTTACTTATTTTATTTCTTCATTCTGTTATGCAGTTGAATCAGTAAGTTGGACGCACTTGATTTTGAAGTCATTTGTAGTTTTGTTTATTCAAAATGGTCGCCGCATTTTGGCTATTTTAATATATTGTGGTACTGGTAATTGCGCGATTCTTTTCATTTACTTTGAATTTATTTATAGGACACATTCACATGTGCTTGGACTAGTAGTTACGCTGATAATATACTTGGTGAAGATCGAACTAGGTTACACACGTTGTAAAGTCAGAATTTTAAGGAATTGCGGTTTTACACATAAAAGTTGTTGTTTGTTTGATTTGTGTACATTAATTATCCATGAATCGCAATTTCGTCATATAAAACATAATTGTACAACTATATGCTCTTTATATTTAATGAAGCACTTCCCAAATACGTGCATGTGAAAATAAATGTCTCGTTTCGGTCTCTTACGGTCTTATTTCTTTGTCGTATGTTGGTGTGTATAGACACGGACGATGGAAAGTTCTTGATACAATTCTTGAATAGCATAGAATAATAAACCATGTTCATTTGAAACAAAGTAACATATTAATGCCTGTAAATTATTATATATTATATTAAACATTGTGTTGTGATATTATAATACACAGTTATGACACTTACACATACCCTGTAAGGGCATTATATGTCTACAACATAATATATGATTACAGTGTATGGTATTTCCCAGAAACAGCGCCCTTCATAACTATGATACATATACATACATATGCATTCAAGATAGATGTCATTATGACCACAACGTACATTTTTTATAACTTTTATTATTTCTATGTACCAAACAATCTCTTGAATTACCTCAATATCTGTTCCATCATTAACTCAGAACATATTGATCTCGATCACATTATAGTTTAATATCCATACATATATGTATCATGCAATCCTTCCTATTTATATCGTCCATGCCTACCTGCATATGACTTCTTGATATGATAGGTCACCCAAACGCGATTTTCTTGTTAATAAAAACAACAAGTGCCGTTTATGAACAGAGATTCAATGGCATAGATGACACGATGCATTGAATTCGAAGATATATAGATTACTGTGAATATGGCTCACCGATACGGGTTATTAACTTATTCCTACTTGTACTTACATGTCCTAGTACATGGCTACTAGGCTAATAAAGATACAGTGCATTACTAGGTTGACCCACCACTAATTGCTTACCAAGCTTTTATTTCAGATTATGTTTCAGCATGGTCTGGTCAGTGTGTAAACCAAAATGCACCCAAATGCACATTGGGGAAAGCACCTGATTTGCATAAATTCAAGATGGCTTCCAAAGTGTAATATAAAAATTATTAAATGCTCTCTATCATGAAAACTAGTCACAGTACACCATATAAATGTATTAACCACATATAGGAATATGTATATACATATTTCAAAAATCACTGTAGAAAGTGTTTATGACGTTAGCCCCAGGCGCGGGTCCAGAGGTTAGTTCATCGGCATGGATTCAACCCTGCTCCTGGCAAAATATCCACAATACTCAAGTAGTTGAATAACTTTTGCTGTTTTATATTGCTTTATAATTTGATAATTCCCATTATATCTTGACTGGCCATATACAGACAACCCTTTCTGTTCGCTAATTGGGTAGTGCCGTGAAAAGTCAGCGTCGAATCCTGGAAGATAAATAACAACAACAACAACACAAACAAGAAGATTAAATTTTTTGATGGCATCATTTGAAATTACTCAATGCCACATGGTAAGTTGCATAAATAATTAATGACATAATACTTCATCATATCAGGTGCTACTTCTTACACACTGGCCTGGAGAAAACGCAAATAATGTGACACCTCCCAAAGACCATTTGAAGAGCACACGTACTTAAACCCGTGCTGTACCTATTTCAGTGCAAAAAGTCTCCCTGTGCAGGGCTGTGTAATATTGTTGCAGAGATAAAACTGTTTTGGTCAGTTAGGAACCCCCGTCTGTTTTTTTAGGTATGAACTTAGCCATTTTTGTATTCTAGGGGGGGGGGGGGGGGGGGGGGGGGGGGGGGGGGGGGGGGGGGGGGGGGGGGGGGGGGGGGGGGGAGGGGGGGGGGGGTGGGGGGGGGGGGGGTTGGGAGGTGGTGGACAGCACCGATCAATTACTGAAAGCCGAGAGGACCAGTCAGTGGCATCTACATATTGAGGCCGTCACTGAAACCCTTCCTATACTAGCAGCAACTGGACACAATCATTACACTAAGACTTTACATGTGTACCTGCAAATATGGCAACTCTGGAGAATGATTTCCCCAAAGTTTACTCACACTTTGAACAATCACTGATGGGATCACTGAAAACGTCAGGTAGTGGTCTCAGTAGGGTAGGGGATTCACAGAAGCGCAGCGATTAACATGGCTTATGTCCCGACCTGTGTGTCTCTCTATCAATAGTGCGATGCAGGAACTGGAATCGGTAACATATGTCAGCAGCGACCAGCATAAGGAGCAAGTCGACCGCGTGTGAAGCGTGATTGTGAAGATGTTGAGCTAATATTGACATTTATTCGTGAGCGATCACCATTCGATGGAACTATACCATTGCGAAATATTGCCACAAAACTTGTTGCGTCAGACAATGTAAATTGTTATGATGCCAGAAACGTGGGTATTGACATTCTAAACACAATGAAGGCAAAAGTGTAGTTGAGTATATGTTCAGAAAGAATGACCGTGTAGTAAACATGAATAGAAACATAAACTCAAAGCTGATAATTCAGACATTAACATTGACCCACAGCTGCTCTTTCAACGATTTGCCTCATGTAGTATTAACGATGAAAATTTACCAAATGTATTTTCACATGAGTTGTGTGCATACCCAGCCTCTATATTCGGAGCGAAGGATGTGTTGAGATCACCAGATAAACCAGCATTGACAGATGGAATTTGGAAAACGTTGTCAAGTGATGCGAGGTATTCACCTTCCGATCTGCCAAGCGGTATGCAATGTGTCGTGGATGGCGGCTGGCTTCTTCATCGTGTACCATGGAAAAACTGTTCCACATTTGGAGAGATATGCCAGTCGTATGTGGCGTTCTTAAAGAAGAAATACCCGGGTGCCATAGTGTGTGTTCAATGGATATAGCCACAACACCACAAAATACGCGGTTCATCGTCGCAGAGCAGGCCAGATTCGATGACCTGATGTTTTTGTTGAGGCACACTGAATTCTGGACGTAAAGAAAGATGACTTTCTGTCAAACAAAATGAACAAGCAAAGGTTCATCAATCTTCTGTTTGTTTGTTTGTTTGTTTATTAGTTTTTAACGGCCTATCAACAGCTAAGGTCATGTAAGGCCGGGCAAACGGGTTCGATCCCATTTTAACCTGCTGCATTGGGGGGAAAATCCCAAAATCAGAACGGAATATTTACATCGAGAACAAATATATTCAGCCCTGAAATTAGAATAACCTGACCTGGTGCCGGGTCCATACCACACCAACGTCACTTGGCCCCTTCCCCTAAAATAGGATTACGAATATCGTAATACTCACATAAGGGGTATAACCAGATTCAACTGTCACATACAAAATGCCAAAGACGTATGTGAGGGCCAAACCAGGTCTCGGGTCGGGATTCCAGTAAGGATCATCAATCTTCTGAGTGGCATCCTAATTCAGAACGATTTTGAAGTAGTTCATGACGAAGCAGACGCGGATGTTCTAATAGTGGCAAAGACAATTGAAACCGCAGCATCTGAACCAACAGTAGTTATCGGTAGTGATTCGGAATTAACGATTCTGTTACTCAGTAATCACAAAGTTGGTGAACTTGAATACAATCTGTATTATCAACCTATCACTAAACACAGTACGAAAAAGTCTCCCCGACTATGACAAATAAACAATTGTCGAACTGTACTAGGGAGTGAAATGTGTTTGCACATGCAATGCTGGGTTGTGACACTACATCCAGCCTACATGGAGTGGGAAAGCCGTATTGAAATCGATGAGCAGCTTCCGAAATGCTTCTAGCATTTTCAATGATCCAGAAGCATCTGTGCCAAGCATCATCGAGGCTGGTGAATGCACCCTTTTAAAGCTCTATGGTGCTGCGAATAGTGTCCGCAATCTCAATGATCTGAGGCTGCGTAAATTTATGCAAAAGTTCAATCATGGTAATTTTATCCATCCCAAGAGTTTACCACCAACGTCAGGATCTGCATCGTACCATTCTCTTCGGGAATATTATCATATTCAAGCCTGGAATGATAACGCACAGGCACCGACTGAATGGGGCTGGAGCATCAATGACACACAACCGACTCCAATAATGACATCGACCCTATTACACCAGAATACCTGCTGAAATTGATTCACTGCGGTTGCAAGCGAGACTGTTCTACATTGAAATGCTCATTGCCTTGGAGTAAGGGGTGGGTGGTGGATCATGGATTTGCTATAGCACGATAGAGTATCATCAGATGAATGCATGTATAAAATAACAAGGTGTTCCATGAAAGACATTTACCCCAACGTTAAGTTTGTGGACGCCGACGACGCCGGTGGTATGCCATAAGCTCTTCTGCACTTTGTGCAGGCGAGCTAAAAATGAAACATATTGTGACGTCATGATATATGTTCCTTGATACGCCCATGACAGGTCGAATGCCATTTTTAACATAATCCAGATCAGTTGATGTGAAACTGCTTGGTGTAACATGTCATATGTTAATAATAGGTACAATACAATCATACGTAATTGGTCATTAATGTGATGCATTCAATTCCATGAAGGTTCTACTGAACATTTAGCCCAAATAACATGACAAATACAGACATTTCCAATGATTTTGTCACAATGACGTCACACTGACGTCATGATAACGTGACAGTGATGTTATAATTACTTTCTATGATGATTTTTGAAATCCTGATATACATATTCCTATCTGTAGTTAATACATTTATATAGTATATTATGACTAGTTTTCATAATATTGTGTGTTTAAGAATTGTTAGGTGTGTTTTTGGCGGCCATCTTGAATTTATGCAAATTAGGTGCTTTCCCCAATGTGCATTCGGGTGCATTTTGGTTTACACACTCACTAGACCATGCTGAAGCATAATCTGAAATATAACCTTGGTAAGCAATTAGTGGTGGGGCAACCTTTATTTTACCAGCCTATACCGGCAAATGACTACTTAGTAAATGATACCTAATTGTTTCGACAACAACAACATCATATGTCGTATATAAACTGAGATTTGGTGGCCATGATGGCACCATTGACTACATTATATATATGATATGTATGTTATATCATTCCATAATTTTCGAGTAATTGATTTTGTCTCTTGCTACACCGACAAGCACATGTGTAGTGTTGCAAAATTATTGGTATTTCATGTTCGTGTTATTGTCTTTGCTATAATAAATGTCAATGTGTATGATCACGTGGTTACAACAACAACAACAAGTACTGAAACTTCCAGAAGCCCTCCGATTCAAAGTACGTATTTATTTTGTCCTTATTATGTGACGGATTTTGATGAAATATGGCGCATCAAACGCGTCTTGTTAAGCTGCATTTGGTGGTCTCTGCACCTTCGCCAAAACTTCTGTCCAACACGGAAATCGATTCTTCGCAAAAACGACATAAGTCTGTGCCGAACTCCCGGGACCAGCTGTTGAAGCTCATGAAGACATCAAAATCCGTTGAATATTAAGGACAATATCAAATAGTACTGACTTTGGAGTAGGCAAGCTTTCAACACGTTCAGTCATTGTTGTAGTTGTAACCACGTGATCATGTACCTTAAATGTGTCGATACATACTTTTCAACTATAAATGGTGGGAATATAACGTATGCAAACGCAGTATAATTAATATTCCTGATTCAATGACTTCTATAGCGCACTAATGGGGAAAATTAGCATAATACCTATATAGCTCAATACACAATGGCGTGCTAAGCATACTTGTTCGCTTTCAAAAGAACGCTGCTTTCATTACGTATTAGCATTCATAATGGTAGTTGGTACGCATCGAATAATAAGTTCAGAATTCGTCAACTTCCCTGTTCTTGTACCGCATTAATAAATTGATTTATCGTTGTTCATAAATTTCAAGTGGGCTTTATTATGGCCCAGCCGAGACTCAGCGGTGCCCTATTGGTTTCGCCCTGTCTGTATGTCCGTCCGTCCGTCTGTCCGTCTGTCTGTCTGTCTGTCTGTCAGTACGTTAAGTCGTCCGACCGCTCCGACCCCCCCTGGCTACGCGCCTGCTGAGTTAGTAACTATACATCATTCAAATCAATACAATTACCCTCGCTACTGATTGTAGGTCCGTCCGTCTGTCTGTTTATTTATTTGTTTGTAAACGTTTCTCAAATCACCTATAACCTATAATTTCTGTTTGCATTCAGCTAACATATTCATATGGCAAACATGCATTACTAAGTAACTATACATCATTCCACATTCATACAATTACCCTCGCTACTGATTGCTCGTCTGTCCGTCTGTTCGTTAATTCATTTGAAATTTTTTGTAACAGTTTCTCAAATCACATATAATCTCTGTTTGGCTTCAGTTAATATATTCATATTGCACACATGCATTACGTCGTAACGATACATCCTTCCAGATTACTACAATTACCCTCGCTACTGATCGTCCGTCCGTCCGTCCGTTCGTCCGGGCTAACATTGGGGGTTTAGGGGCTAGGGTTAGGAGCCTAAGACAATATAATACAATATATTTATTCAGTTAGCCCCTAAACCTATTGTAGTTTAGGGGCTATTCCTATGATCTTTTAAAGGTCCGTCCGTCCGTCTTCTGTCCGTCCGTCCGTCCGTCCGCCCGCCCGCCCGCCCGCGTCGACGGGCCTCATTTTCTAATTATAATGGGAAATGACACAATATGCGCATGTCCGTCCGTCCGTCCGCCCGCCCGCGTCGACGAGCCTTATTTTCTACTTATAATGGGAAATGACACAATATCCGCATGGAATGCACCTGTATCTGATGGTTTCGATGTATGCAACAGGCCCGTAACCAGACGTTTTGAAGCAGGGTGTCTTTTCGAGGGATTGAATGGCCCGAGGCAGCTAGTGGGATCCGGGGCCATGCTCTCCCAGACAATTGTGAAATCAAGGTGGTCTGATATGCCATTTTCTACATTCTCAGTAAAGACAGAGCACATAATACGACTCTCCTGCTGGCATCAATATTATACTAGATTGCCGCGTCCAGCATATCACGCCCGCTGAGGTTCATGGTCCCAGTATGTATGTATCTGGTTAGAGAATTAGATATTGGGGAGATACATGTATTGGATACTTAAAAACGCAGATTTTACAAACAAAATTAAATGCAAATTTCAGGGTCATTTGACAGTGACCTTGGGCACGGGTGCTGCATGGATGGGCTATAGAATGAAATATCGATGGTGATAAAGAAGTATTGACAATATTTGATAGTCAAACACTTTAACGAAGATTAAAAAAAAACACGTTAACGCAAGTTTCTTGTAATTAACGGAAGTAATTTGACATTGGGCATGGGGCCACATGGCTGGGCTATACGATGCAAATATGGATGATGATAATGAGGTATGCGAAGTTTCAAGTAAATTGGACATAGGATTGTGGATTAATTAGGTACTTAAACATTTTAACACAGATTTTACACAGAAACAAATACGCGAATTTCAAAGCAATTTACATTGACCTTGGACATGGGGGCCGCATGGGTTGTCTATAGAATGATAGGGTTATGACGATATTGGGTACTTAAAAACATTAACGCAGATTTAATAAAAACGAACATTTCAAAGTCATTTGACCTTGACCGTGAGCATGGGGGACGCATGGCTATAAAATGTAAAGATCGATGACGATAAAGAGGTTTGTGAAATTTCAAGTCAATCAAACTTAGGGCTGTGAAGATATTAGATACTGAAAATCTTTAACGCAGAGTTTACAAAAAAAACTTAACGCAAATTTCTAAGTACAATGTAATTTGACCTTGACTTTGGACATGAGGGTCGCATCGGTGGGCTATAGAATGAAAATATGGATGACGATAAAGAGGTAAGTAAAGTTTCAAGTCAGTCAGATGTCGGATTGTGGAGATATGAGATACTGAAAAACTTTAACGCAGAAATTACAAAAACATTATACGCAGTTTCAAAGTAATTTTACCTTGACCTTAGGCATGGGGGCCACATGGGTGGGCTATATATAGAGAATAGTAGGTTAGTGCCGTGAATGGGAAAAGATATCTGGCGCGGCACGGAAACGGGATGTGCTCGGCAGAGCCTCGCACATCCCGTTTCCGTGCCGCGCCAGATATCTTTTCCCATTCACGGCACTAACCTACTATTCTATTTATCCCGTCAACACCTACAAATGGCTGTAAAATGCAAAAATAGTATTGACTGGATATCACAAATGTTTCACGGCACCGTGTTTCACGACACATACGCACTGTGTTGACGGGATAAAATGAAAATATGGATGACGATAAAGAGGTAAGTGAAATTTCAAGTCAGTCAGACTTCGGGTTGTGGAGATATGAGATATTGAAAAACTTCAACGCAGAAATTACAAAACAATTAAAGACTTGTACGCATATTCCAAGTAATTTGACATTGACCTTGGGCATGGAGACCACATGGGTGGGCTATAGAATTAAAATATGGATGACGATAAAGAGGTACGTGATGTTTCAAGTCAGTTAGACTTCGGGTTGTGAAGATATGAGATACTGAAAAACATTTGACCTTGACCCTGGACATGGGCACCGCATGCGTGGGCTGTAGAATGACACTATGGATGATGGTAAAGAGGTATGTGAACTATCAGGTCAATTAGACTTAGGGTTGTGGAGATATTGGTACTTACATTTTTTAACGCAAATGCCTGACGCACGGACGCACACACGCACACACGCACGGTAATTCGTGTCACTTTGACAATATCAGTTTTTTAACCGAGTTGAAGCACATAAATACCGTCGGCACACCCTGTATAATTAGATATTTATTGTACAAAACGGGGCTTATAAACGTTTTCAAACCCACAAACATTACAGCTAACATTGCAAACACTGTAGATCATGATGAGCCGTCTCATCAGGATCTACAGTGTTTGTCATAACAGAACAGAACAAAGACTTTATTTGAACAAACTCTCAGACCAACTAGTGGTATATGAGCAAGCTGTGATACGCAAGTACAATAAACTGTACATTCCTGTGCGATTCAGTAAACATCGAAGACGCCTATCATTTTAATATCATATGTCACACTCTCACACACATTATATCGCAGTATATTACACCATTCTACATGTTGAGACCAAGCGTATTCAAGCTTACTTCGCTATTAGCTATATATCATGAAAGGACGGTCGTAAATTTGTGTAAATATTTAAAAGAAGAATTTGAGTACAGAAAATCAGCCATTCTCTAATGTAAATGTGTTCCCTCTTGGAATCCTATATACTACTTTGTTTTTGCATGTATTTGTTTTATTCTATTCTATTCTATTCTATTTTATTCTATTCTATTCTATTCTATTCTATTCTATTCTATTCTATTATATTATATTCTATTATATTCTATGATAGATAACATGGCAAACTGTAACACTATACGTGCATGATATAAATAGTTATGGGGCGATTGTGTGATATTTTATTAGACATTGTGCCTTTTTATGATTCGGTCCATTGGGAAATAACAATTCGTTCCCTCGGATTAACAATTCGTTCCCTCGAATCAATAATTACTTCCCACGAAATGAAAATTCGTTCCATCAATTAAACAATACTTTCCCACGAAATGACAATTCGTTACCTCAATTTAACAATTCGTTCCCACGAATTAACAATTCGTTCCCCTCACGTTCCACGGGAACGAGTTGTTAATTCGTGGGAACGAATTGTTAAATTGAGGAAACGAATTGTCATTTCGTGGGAAAGAATTTTTAAATTGAGGGAACGAATTGTCATTTCGTGGGAACAAATTGTTAAATTGAGAGAACGAATTCGTTCCCACGAATTAACAATTCGTTCCCGTGGATCGAATTGTTATTTAGTGGGAACAAATTGTTAAATTGAGGGAACGAATTGTTAATTCGTGGGAACGAATTGTTGAATTGAGGGAACGAATTGATAAACAAATAAATTCCTAATTCCATACGGGGCTCCGTACTGCGCAACACGACAACAATTGTCAGTATTGTTCAGTATATAAACATATATTGGCAATGCCAACTCGCGATCAGGAAACTTGATTGTCTTGCAGCTTCATTGGCTGAACCTGAGCTGTGTTACAGCTCAGACTCAGCCAATGAATCTGCAAACGTTCAAGCACAATATTCAAGTATTTTGAAACAAATGTTGGCAAGATTAGCGAAGGTGGTTGTGTAATAACGCCGCTAATACAGTAGCTTAATACAATGTATATGAGTCTGAGACAAGCCATGTGATTCTGTATCTAAGAATACGTGCGACTTTTCATGAATAAAACTATTTACATACTCTGGGATGTTTTCCGTAAATGACGACGACGACATTTTCAGATCAAATCCAGCATTCTCTGGCACATTTGCCCTCGGTGTAAGTATGTTCTTTCATGAGATACATGTAGTGCACATTTACTTAGGTACAACATCACATGGCTTGTGAGACCGTTGCAGAAAACATACGTGAATGTTGCTATGCTTATGCAATAAACACAGTCAAACATTTGTGCTGAGTTAATATGATACTTTTCGAACTCGTTGACTCAGTCCATAAGTTCCATAACAATCTCGTAATGAATTAAACTTTCACTCAAGTAAGGTCCTCTTCATATACAGTAAAGTAAATGTAAATGCTTTGATTTAACGACGGCACTGGTTCGATGACCTTGCATGTCGGGACCGACTATTTAAGTCCCCATCCGATAGGACAAGGCTATCACGAAGGTGTCTTTCCCAAGGACACGCCGAATCGGCCAAGTGTCGGGATTGGAACACAGGGGCCCGTTTCACTAAACTTCTTACGACTAAAATGTTCGTAAGTGCAAAATTATGATAGTCTGTAAATTTCGCATTAATAATGTTTTCTTGAAAACAATTATTGGATTTACATTTATTGAGCACAGGCTGCATATGCAGCCTATGCTCAATAAATGTAAATCAATAAATTGAAAGTTACAGACGATATTAAATTTGAACTTACGAACATTTTAGTCGTAAGAAGTTTAGTGAAACGGGCCCCAGGACCTTTCTATCCGTAGTCCGATGCTCTACCACTGAGCTATTGCGGCTGACTCTTCATATACAGCTTATTTACGTATGTACATATACACTATTAACACATTAAAGGCACTCAGTAGGCACATGTTCTTTATAAGAATTAAATAAGTGTATAATTGTGTCACTATGCGACCAGTTCTTAAATTTACAAGTGCCCGCTATAGAGATATAACCAGAGAGTTTTTTTATCTTATATTTAAGGATAGGAATTGGCTCGAGGACCTTCCAAACCCGGGCATTTGAGCCCAAAAGGTGTCAGGCCAATGGCCGTTGGCCCGTTTGTTTCCGAATTTACTAATATCTGCCATACAGTCGAAATATGTGCATTAAATGAAGGAAGCAATGAGGCGGTTAATTTAACCTAGCTAGTTCATTCTCCTATCGGACAAATTACGAGTGTCCGCTTTACAGACATAATAATTTAGTAATATTTATTTTATCAGGCTATTTTCATATGAAAATAAGGCATGATATTTTTTAATTATTTATACATGTCATTAAATGAGTCATCTGAAAAATATTTTCGACATATAACGTATGAGCATTGCACATCAAAATATAAATACAGAAAATAAATAGCAATGTCCGTTAACATTTTAAGGAAACACGATTATCGCCCCTGATATCAGTGTGGAAATTTATGTCTAATATAAAATGTTTAATACTGCCAATCAATACGTGGGGTAATGGTGAATGAATGTTTATGTTGTCGGAAAATGTCTCGGATGATGTCTCTGATATAAAGAATATTTTGTGCCTGATGAGTGGGCATGTACCTTTAACACAGTAATGAGGGATCGTAGCTAGTTATTTCCTTTTGCAAATTTATCCGGCCCGACGCTGTATTTCAGCGTTTATTTCTTACTGAATAGCACAAAAAAGGAGTTTTGCGATCAGAGTAGACCCAGATCAGACTGCACATATGTGCAGTCTGATCTGGGTCTGCACTGAATGCATAAGTGTGGAAATCTGGCAAATAATGCAGTCGCTGATAAATTTTCACAGATATGTAGGATGACATGGATCAACGCTAGTCGAACACACTGTAATCACTCCTTGTCACAACAATTCAAGCTACATTCACCATTGTTACGAACAATAAGGCCCTACAATATACAATTTGGACCGGATTTCTATAAATAAATTTATGGGAGATAACTAGCTACGATCCCTCATTCAAGGTTTACACAAAGTTCAAATTTCACGACACTATCGTTCGTGTTTTGGGTGAGCACGCGATATATTCGTGTGTCCAACACGCATAGTAATTGTGCGGTGTAGTATGAAACAACATCCTTATGCTGTGCTGCATCGCACGAGTCAGAGACAGATGGGAGTTACATCTCACGATCTTGACATTAGTGTTGTGTTACCACACACGATTACGTTATCGCAGCATTTTGAAAATGGATATTTTCTCTTGTTATTTACCGGCTTACACTACTATATCTCGTTCTTATTGCCTTACACGACTGTCCATATCATGTTAGGCCGGTCGATATATCATATGAAAATACCCAAACGATATATCGTGCGATGTGGTGCCTCATTCGTGTCGTGTTGTTTCTTGTGTGATGTGGTCTGGTACATGTATCACGTTGAATGACAGAGTTGTATCTCATTGGTGGAAAAAATCGTATGCGCACATTCTTGTACATCGTGTGGGAACTGCATGTCGCGTTGAACTTAGACTAGCGTGCTGGTGACTTATCAGTCGGTGCGTAAAGGGCGAGTCCATTGGTATGGAACAAAGTCCGAGATGCGCTCAATTTGTGTAAACGAAATTGCATGTCGTTAGAGGACTTCGCTCCGCGTACCTTCTTCACCTTGTGGCGATATGTATACATGTAGTTGAATGAACGGGTCCTTATAGAAATTAACCCCCTTATTCCACTGGCTCCTTCAGTTGCAAACGTAGCTACGATATATTTTCAGACAGAGAAGACCATGGCTCGGATTGCGGCAGCGCTGACGCTGCTCAGCGTGGTCCTTTCACCAGTAAAGTAAGCACTGTCACACAGGGGAATCGAAATTTCAAACGGTTGTCGGATTAGCTCAGTAGGTAGAGTGTCGGATTACGGATCGGGATATCCCGGGTTCGATTCCCACATCGACCGCTGCGAATGGTCGATTCGGCGTGTCATTGGGCAAGACAACTTCGTGCTAGCCTAGTCCTATCGGATGGGGACTTGAATCGTCGGTCCCGACATGCAAGGTCATCGAGCCAGTGCCGTCGTTAAATCAAAGAATTTACATTTAGGGGAATCAACCCGATTGCAAGTGCGAGTTTTGGATATGTCAACGGCCAAAACAGGCCAATTTCGCCTTGACTTGGATATTATTGTTATCACGCCCGCTTGAGGTCAGCGTCGGTTCGTATGCGCGTCCGTTCGTAGGCTCGTCCGTGAGTCGGGTATTTGCGTTAAAGTGTTTTAAGGTTGTACCCTTCTTGTGGCCAAATGTAAAGTCAATGGAAATCTAATAAAAAAACCTACTCATAAACCGATAGTATTCAATAAGTCTTTATGTAGATGCTGCCAGCATGGAAATCACACCATATGCTGTAGTTGAGAAAAATAATCAGCACATTTGGTGTTTTACATGTACATGTACAGTTTGGCTTCTACACACCTGTGTAAATATACATGTCAGTATCGATATAAAGATACACTTAACACATCCCTATGGTTATTTATGTACGTAGCTATTGTTTTATTAGTATGTATTTTTTATTAGATTTGCATAGACTTTACATGGGGCCCCAAGAAGGGTACAACTACATTAAGTGCCAAATATCTCCAAAACCCTACGTCCGATTGACTAGAAACTTCACATACCACTTTGTAAATTGTGTTAAATTTTTTCGCAAACGATGAGTTAAGTTTCTTCAGTACCATATATCTCCATAACCCTAAGTCTGAAATGTAAATGCTTTGATTTAACGACGGCACTGGCTCGATGACCTTGTATGTCGGGACCGACTATTTAAGTCCCCATCCGATAGGACTAGGCTAGCACGAAGTTATCTCGCCCAACGACACGCCGAATCAGCCATTCGGAGCGGGTAGAGGTGGGAATCGAACCCGGGGTCTCCCGATCCGCATTCGACGCTTAGCTAATCCGGCCACCTGTGTTAAATGTTTGTACGTACCCAATATCTCCACAACTCTAAGTCCCATTGACTTGAAACTTCACATACGTCATTATCATCATCCATATTTTCACTCCTATAGCTCAGCCATGTGGCCCCCATGCCCAGTGGCAAGGTCAACTTATTTTTAAATTTTCGTTCAAACTTTTTTTGTTATTAAATCTGCGTTAAAAAAATAATACTGGTACCCAATATATTCACAACCCTATTATTCTGTAGGTCATCAATGCGGCCCCCAAGCCAAACGTCAAGGTCAAATGACTGCACAATTTGCATTATTTGTTTTTTTAAAACCTGTGTTAAACATAAGTCCAATTGATTTGGAACTTTACATACCTCTTTATCATCATCCATATTTTCATGCTATTGCCCGTCCATGTGGCCCCCATGCCCAAGGTGAAGGTCAAATTACTTTGAAATTTGGGTTAAAAGTTTCTTTTTTTTTTAATCTGCTTTAAAGTTGTTAACTACCCAATATCTCCACAATCCGATTGCTGTAACCAGATACATGCATACTGGGACAATCAGGGGGCCGTTTCACTAAACTTCGTACGACTAAAATATTCGTAAGTGCAAATTTAGGATCGTCTGGAAATTTCAATTGATGGATTTACATTTATTGAGCTATGCAGCCTTTGCTCAAAAAATGTAAATACAATAATTGTCTGCAAGAAAATATTGTTAATGTGAAATTTACAGACTATCATAATTGTGCAGTTACGAACATTTTAGTCGTACGAAGTTTCGTGAAACGGCCCCCTGATACCTCGGCGGGCGTGATATGCTGGTCGCGGCCATCTAGTCTTGTTATTATGACTTTCATTTTAGTCCACCGATTTTGATGAAATAAAGTGCAGGGAAGGCGGAAAATTGTGTAGAGTCCGTGACTGCTAGTAGTTTACTGATTTTCCCAACTAGTTCCCAAAACAAATCGGAACAGTGTGCATTGGATGAACAGGTCAAAAATTGGCGTGACAACGTTGATGAAACATTTCAGAAGCGTTTGAGAAACTGACTGGAAAGATCAGGGGCCCGTTTCACATAACTTCGTACGACTTAAATGTTCGTAAGTGCAGATTTAGAATAGCCTGTAAATTTCAATTGATGGCTTTACATTTAATGAACATAGTAGGCTGCATATGCAGCCTATGCTCAATAAATGTAAATCCAATAATTGTTTACAAGAAATCATTGTTAATGTGGAATTTATATTTCATAATTTTGCAATTAGGAACATTTTAGTCGTACGAAGTTTAGTGAAACGGGCCCCAGAAAATAATCAGCCGTCACAGTTTGTACACACTTTCCCGCTTTCCGTGCCCTTTATGTCATCAAAATCGGTGTGCTAATACGGAAGTGATAATCAATATATACCCGAGTCGAGGTGAAATTGTACGGAGCATGACATGCATGTACTCTGAATTTTTTTCAACTTCTAACATTATTTATGAAAAATATTTTGTAAACGTATTTAATGAAATTACGCAGATGTCCGAAGGTACAAAATCACATGGCGTGTCTCATA
>CM055265.1:35901417-36244530 GCA_029237695.1 Conchocele bisecta | reverse complement strand
GTGTCTCATATTCGTTGTGATTGAGATCCACTGGAGAAACCACACGACTGCATTCTGGTGGGCGAAGCAATTCTATGTCACCCGTGGTTTAGGCACGTTTCAAACATACATTTTCTTAAATATCTCAGCAACTACATGTACTTGATAATAATATAATGTAATGAAGAGTGCAGATTTCCGCAAAAGTTCAGGCTACCATCTGCTTAGAAACAAAATTGCTACCTCACTGCGATATTCTCCCTAGATAACATCGTAGGCGAATTATTGTAGCTACCATCTGCTGAGAAAGGGTACTTTACAATGTTTGCGCCAAACGTAGCCTAGGCCTTGGGGTTCAAACAATTCCTTCGTTCCACTGTTCGCCATCCAGCCAGTGAATAACCAATCCTGGTTCTCGCAAACAACATACAGATGGTAGCTAACTGCAGGAGTGTGCTCGCAGGCCAGGGGTTAAACGGATTTAATACACCCTAATATCTCTAATCAAATCACAACGACATATGAGACACGCCATGTGATTTTGTACCTTCGGACATCTGCGTAATTTCATTAAATACGTTTACAAAATATTTTTCATAAATAATGTTAGAAGTTGAAAAAAATTCAGAGTACATGCATGTACTCTGAAAATGTTGTCAACTTTTGACGCCATTTACGGAAAATATTGTAAATTTTGTAAATGTATTTCATGAATGCAGATGTCCGAAGGTACAACATCACATGGCGTGTCTCATATGAGGCAAGCCATGTTAGTTTGTACCTAAGAATATGTGCGATTTTATTTTACAGAAACAGTGCTATTTTATGGAAATTACGTCGAAAGTTGACGAACAGTTCAGCGTAAATGCAGGATTTTATTACGCATTTGCTCTGAATATGTCGTCACTTTCCGACGTCATTTACGGAACATATCGTAAATTGTGTAAATATGTATGACATATTGCCCATCTTCTTAGGTACAAAATCGCATGATGACTTGTCTCATAATTTAATTTATATACACGTGCATACACTATTTTAATACATGTTAATACATTTGGTTTTGTACAAACAACTGGCAAAGGCAACTGCTAGTATCGTTTACATGTACCCTGTGTAACCCGATACTACAAGCTAGATACTAGAAACACGAATATTTAGGCTTCAAGGCTAGTATTGGTTTTCATATATTGGTATATAGATAATAGTAGTTTAGTGCCGTGAATTGGAAAACATAACTGGCAAGGCTTAGGAAACCAGTTTCGCGGCGTGCCGCGCCAGATATGTTTTCCCATTCATGGCACGAACTACTATTCTATTTATCCCGTCAACACCTACAGATACATGTAGCTTTAAAATCCAAACGAAATAACCCCAGACACATCCTCAAAACCTGAGAATCGACTAATATGACAACACCACATATTCATACGCAGTAATTAGGTCGTATTGACAGGATATCAAACATGTTTCACGGCACCGTGTTTCACGGCACATACGCGCTGTGTTGACGGTATAAATAGACGACGTCGTGCCCGTTGTTAGCTAATATTTTATCTCTCGAACTGCATACTGTAGTTTCTTTTTATGTCCGTAGTATCTGGTTGCCTAGACTGTTGTCAAATAGTCACTGACAAAGGCAACGTCCCTCTTGGTTTGCCCTATGCAAACAGATACTGGAAACGCGAATACTCGTGCCTTTAGTATCGGGTTCCATAGGGTATATACGACGTGCTGTCTGCACATTCAGCTCGCATTTATAATTATTGTACGTGCCAATATGCTACGGAGGGTACGGGAGTTTTGCAGAGTTATTGCCCGTAAATACGCGGACAGCGTCCCGCTATGCCGTTTGGTGATCACATCTTCACGTGGTGTGCGTCCTGCGTTGCCCGTATTTTGTCACATGTCCATTTTTGTCTCATGTCAACATGAACTGCGTCCCGCTATGCCGTTTTTGGTGACTTTGCAGACGTATTTTGTCTTTTTCAGCTGCTCATATTTTGCAACGTGTCCACGCGAACTGCGTCCTGGAATGCCGTTTCTCATGAGCGTCGTTACGGAATCCGTGGCGGGCGGTACCTTTGCCGTGGAACTGCGCGACTCGACAAATGCCAATCTGGCCTGGACCGGCTCCAGAGTAACTATTACCAGTAAGTAAATGATTACGTTGGGCAAGTATTGTTCGTCGACGACTATCGTTCATACGTATGATTATGTCGGGAAATAGTTCAACCTTACTGTGGGCCGCTGAACAACATATGCAAGTTTCAAGTAGTTTCACCATCGGTGAACATTAGTCGTAGATATTAGAGCCGACTACTATCCACCGACGACTATTGTTCACGTGTATGATTAAGACGGCAAAAAATAACTTACTGTGGGCAGCTGAACAACTTGAAAATGTTGAAGAAGTTTCATCACCATCGGTGAATAGTAATCGTGATAGTAGCCGTCGAATATAGTCTTTGATGTTAGAGCCGACTATTGTCCACCGAAGACTATCATTCACGTGTATGATTACGTTCTCGACACCGTTATTGATTTTTATCCGACAACTGACACTGCACTCCGCGCCGGCATAAACTGTCGACATATGCGCCGGATTCCTGAAGAATTCCCATTCAGCTACATGGAGAAGTAACCGCGTTTATACGATAGCACAGTTGAGTGGAATATCGTCTTGCGACGTGAAACAGTTTATACAGGCGCGGACTGCTGCCCCGGTGCTTCACGAAGCGAAATATATCCCGTGCTATTATCGATCATTTCACCGATTCACGTGCACCAAATATGAAATACATGTATATCTGTTTCTGGTTGTCGCTTTTCACATACTTGCTGGTTGAACTTACAAAAATACGGGTCTAACGCCATAGAAATAATTTCATAATTTGGTATTTTAGTACCTTGAAAAATCATTACTTTAGTAGCAAGTTGACTTTGAACACAGCTATATTTTCAAACGCACAATACCACCCCCCCCCCCGTAGAGCTGATTAGATAGGCGCTAGTGTCGGACGTGCTGATTTTTGGACGTCAAATATCCCTGGCTCCGAGTATTATTCAGTTTCTATCCAATTTCCCGATTACGTCCACACCGCGCCCCATGTAGTTGTGCAGATCGTTAAACACATACTTTATTTGTAGAAAGACAGTTATACATTTACTCTACCACTTGCATTAATCTTGCCAATAGTTGTCAATTTCTTTACTTCAAAATACTTGAATATTGTGATAGAAACAATCAGCTTAATTGGCTGAGCCTGAGCTGTGTTACAGCTCAGGTTCAGATAATCAAATTGTTTGACTACGAGTTAGAATTGCAATAGATACTCAGAAACGTTGATATCTGGGCAAGATAAACACAGGCGGTTGTGTCTGTATCGCTACTGAACTCAAGAACGACAACTCGTCTGTATATATATGCAGCTATACTGAAATTTACTGTCAATACAGTGAAACCTCTCTAAACCGGACACCAGTAAATCGCTTTATTGATAATGTTGTGGGTTTCTTTGTCATTCATCTCCGATGATAATGTATGTTCGTGACCACACAGCATGACAACGTGTCTTGGAGTGGCATATGCCTGATTTACAGTGGAACCTCTCTAAACCGGACACCCTGGGGACCCAGGCTGTCCGTTTTAGAGAGGTTTCATTGCAAAACAAACGTAACTGTAAACTGGGAATGATGGTGGTCTATGCGCATGTAGTGGCGGGCACATACATGTATATCTTGTAAAACTCCAGTACCGTCCCGTACTGCAGTTTTTATCGAGTAACATACTACACAACCGCCTGTGTTAATCTTGCCCAGATTATCAACGTTTCTGAACGTCTATACTGGCAACACAAACTCGCATTCAAGAAATGTGATTGTCTGAGGCTAAGAAGTTGTAGCACAGTTCAGGCTCAGCCAATCAAACTGCTTTATTTCAAGCACGATTTTCAAGTATTTTGAAATAAATAATTGACACGTGTTGGCAAGATTAGCGCAGGCGGTAGTATACGTGTCCGCAACAAGTGGCTCCGTTTCACTAAACTTCGTACGACTAAAATGTTCGTAAGTGCAAATTTACGATCGTCTGGAAATTTTAATTTGGATTTACATTTATTGAGCATAGGCTGCATATGCCAGGGTGTCCAGTTTAGAGGGATTCCACTATATATTATTACTTACAGTTCCAGCGGGGAAGCAAACTGGATCTGCAGTGATTGATGACGTAAGTATATAGAGAATAGTAGGTTAGTGCCGTGAATGGGAAAAAATATCCGGCAAGCCTCAAGAATTTCTTTATTTCTCATCAGAAGTATATGTTGTGACCACTCATTTGAACCGTCTCGCCGAAACGGTACGGTTCAATAAGTGGTCACAACATATACTTTGGTTCTGAAATTAATGGAAAAAATAGATAGAGGAATAGTAGGATTAGTGCCCGTGAATGGGAAAAAATATCTGGCAAGGCTCAGGAAACGGGATGGGCGAGGCTCTGCCGAGCACATCCCGTTTCCGTGCCGCGCCAGATATTGTTTCCCATTCACGGCACTAACCTACTATTCTATTTATCCCGTCAACACCTAAAAATTGCTTTAAAATGCAAAAATAGTATTGACAAAATATCAAAAATGTTTCACGGCAATGTGTTTCATGGCACATACGCACTGTGTTGACGGTATAAATACATGTATTACATTTCAAACTATTATATGCATGGTTTTATCTGTGAGAGAAAACCCGTAAGTGTCCACTTACAAATAATATACCGTGAAGAGAACACCCGTAATCACCCACGTGCACTCTCTCTCAGTCGTTGTGAAATAAGCACCGCCCACACAAATTCCTACGCAATGCAAACGCTCCCGAAACATTATAAAACGCATTTTAACCGCATACGTGTGCTATTTCACACTATTCAAACATGTACCTTGAACAATGGAGATATCCTCTATTTATTTAATATATTGATGTTACTGTATAAATGGGGCTTATGGGATTTATGGCCTGTGTAGGTCCTGATCAAATAGCACCTTCATGTTCATTGCTTGTTAGGAACATGACGGTTGTTTCATTTATGGAATGGCGAACAGTGCAGATCTTGATCAGATACCTCATCTGGATCTACACAGGTGACAAAAACAGATAAACCCCATTTACCCAGTCACAGTCACATATCAATGCATTACGTTATTGTTAACATATTGAATTTTAAGGAATTAAATGCGAGGGAGCCCTAGCGACCGCATAATTTAGTTCCTGAAAAATCGAATATGTGAACAATAAGATACCTATAGTTCAGCCAGGTGTACAATGCAATGTCCCATCCGAGTATTGATTCTCAATTTCATGTCAAACAGGTAGTCATTAAAGCTGGTATTATGTAACTTATTGGGGTTAAACGTTGTTATATGTGAAATAAGTGGAACACAATGCTGTCCAGCGATTGGCTTAGAAAGTAGGGCGAAATATAACGGGAGTTATTGCATACAAAGTTTTTGCCTCATGTCTCATGGAACCGGAGGCATATAGTGTTTTGCAATGTGTGTCCGTCAGTGTGTGTCAATGTGTTCGTCCGTCTGCGCGTGTGACGGGGTGTGTGTGTCCGTGTCCGGATCCAGTTAAGAAGTTTACCTGTGTTTCTCCAATTTGCCATCAGGGGCATTTGTGTCCCGACAGTCCTCTCTGTTTTGTTAGGGCCCCGCCGAGATTCGGGGCAGTATATGGTTATGTGCTTATGCAATATACCTTTGTTGATTTAACACCCGTTGACTGATTTCGTGAGAAACTCGGCATAGCATCATCAATTAAAGCTAGCAGGATCTAATCAGGCTACATATGCTATAAGCCTCATTTCTCAAGTCATACGAATATTCATGATTGAATGTTCATGTCTGTAAAATATGTAGTACTTGTATACTTGCGTTACAGTGGAACCTCTCTAATTCTGACTCACTGGAAACCACTATTTGTGGCTGTGACTGGAGAAATGGGGCTTGTCGGTTTTGCGACCAGTGTAGATCCAGATCAGTCTGTGCATCCGCACAGTCTGATCAGGATCTACATTGTTCGCTATTCCATCAATGCAACACCTGGCATGCTTCTAACCAGCAATGTAGATCGTTATAAGGTTACAGGAGTGTGTTATTTGATCAGGATCACATTGGTCACAAATCCCATAATCCCCATTTCTCCGGTCACAGCCACATTTGTGTCCGGTTTACAGAGTATCCACTGTTTCTGTATTAGAGTACAACCGTTTGCTGCATTGTTCATGATCAGGAGCTACACTGGTCACAGTATCTGAATTACAGTGAAACCTCTCTTAACCGGACACATTGTGGATCTGAAGTAGATCAGGGGCTACACTGGTCACAGTATCTGAATTACAGTGAAACCTCTCTTAACCGGACACATTGTGGATCTGAAGTTGATCAGGAGCTACACTGGTCACATTATCTGAATTACAGTGAAACCTCTCTTAACCGGACACATTGTGGATCTGAAGTTGATCGGGAGCTACACTGGTCACATTATCTGAATTACAGTGAAACCTCTCTTAACCGGACACATTGTGGATCTGAAGTTGATCAGGGGCTACACTGGTCACAGTATCTGAATTACAATGAAACCTCTCTTAACCGGACACATTGTGGATCTGAAGTAGATCAGGGGCTACACTGGTCACAGTATCTGAATTACAGTGAAACCTCTCTTAACCGGACACATTGTGGATCTGAAGTTGATCGGGAGCTACACTGGTCACAGTATCTGAATTACAGTTGAACCTCTCTTAACCGGACACATTGTGGATCTGAAGTAGATCAGGGGCTACACTGGTCACAGTATCTGAATTACAGTGAAACCTCTCTTAACCGGACACATTGTGGATCTGAAGTAGATCAGGAGCTACACTGGTCACAGTATCTGAATTACAGTGAAACCTCTCTTAACCGGACACATTGTGGATCTGAAGTAGATCAGGAGCTACACTGGTCACAGTATCTGAATTACAGTGAAACCTCTCGTAACCGGACACATTGTGGATCTGAAGTTGATCAGGAGCTACACTGGTCACATTATCTGAATTACAGTGAAACCTCTCTTAACCGGACACATTGTGGATCTGAAGTAGATCAGGGGCTACACTGGTCACAGTATCTGAATTACAGTGAAACCTCTCTTAACCGGACACATTGTGGATCTGAAGTTGATCAGGAGCTACACTGGTCACAGTATCTGAATTACAGTGGAACCTCTCTTAACCGGACACATTGTGGATCTGAAGTTGATCGGGAGCTACAGGTCAATCTTTCTGAAATACAGTGGAACCTCCATTAAACGGTCGCTCTGGGGCCGTCTCTGGGTATCCTGTTAAAGGTACATGCCAGCTCAGTAGGACACATTTGAAAATGAAAATTAAATAAGTGTATAATTGTGTCCTGTAGCGTTCATCATTACCCCACGTATTTATTAGCATTATTATACATTTGATATCAGACGCACATTTCCAGACTGATATCAGGGGCGATAACCGTGTTTCCTTAAATGTTAACGGACATTATTATTTATTCACTGTATTTATATTTTGATGTGCAATAATCATACTTTATAATCTGTCGAAAATATTATTTTTTTCCGGTGACGCATATAATAAAAAAATATTCATACCTCATTTGCATATGAAAATGGACTGATACCACCGCGAGCGACTATCAGTAAAACACATATTACTAAATGATTATACCTACATGTATATAGCGGTAATTTCTAGAACTGATGGAATAGTGCGACAAGTGTGCACTTATTTAATTATGTAAAGAACATTTTCTGCCTCCTATGTAGGAATGTACATTTAAGGGAGGTTCCATTATATACACTACCATCTGCGCTAATCTTGCTAATATTTGTCAATTTATCTATTTCAAAATACTTGAATATTGTGCTTGAAATCAAGCAACTTGATTGGCTGAGCCGCAGCAGTCCTACAGCTTAAGCTCTGACAATGAAATTACTTGATTGCAAGTTGGCAATGCCAATATGTGGCTGTGACTGAAGAAATGGGACTTATGGGTTTTGCGACCAGTGTAGATCCAGATCAGCCTGTGCATCCACACAGTCTGATCAGGATCAGCACTGTTCGCTATTCCATCCATGAAACACCCGGCATGCTTCTAACAAGCCATATAGATCGTTACATTTTATCCGGCTACAGAAGCATGTTATTTGATCAAGAGCAACACGGGTTACAAATCCCATAAGCCCCATTTCTCTAGTCACAGCCACATATATTTCCAGAAACGCTGATAACTTGGGCAGGATTAACGCAGACCGTTATGTATCTATCCTACGTCGTCGTCATTATACATGTAGGTACCGGACTCGCTGATCGCCGACACGATGTACAGAGTCAAGGTTGCGAAAGGAACAGCGGCGGCGATCTACGAAACAGTCAAGGTTTATGTGCCCCCGTCGTCAATCTTCATACAGATGGACAAAGTAATATACAAGCCCGGTGACACAGGTGAGATTGTGCATATAACGGGGTTTGCGGAATGTAACGCGGGAGAGCTGATTTTTGTTTAACATATATTTGTTTTTGTTTAGTATTTTATTTCATTGAGACAGACAGACAGACAGACAGACAGACAGACAGGCAGGCAGGCAGGCAGGCAGGCAGACAGACACACAGCAGGGTGTGGTGGAAGATAAATTTAATTAGTTTATTTTGAGTATAGCTTACCCGTCACTAGAATTAGGACTTACTTATATCATTGGATCGACTGGATGTAACTAAGGTTTATATCGCTCGTACACACATAGACGGAGACAGAGTAGACCTGTTGGTGCCGATCTCATTCGTAGATTTATGTTATGCTGTAAATCGTTTGGTAATTAACGGTACATGCACACCCAGTAGGCACAAACTGTTCTTTATAGCAGAGACGCCATCCGATACATTTTGTGGCAAAATACAAATTAATTCACCATTACCCCACGTATTGATTGGAATTATCATACATTTTTAATCAGATGTCACTTTTTACACTGATATCAGGGGCTATAACCGTGTTTCCTTAAAATGTTATCGGACATTACTATTTATACTCTGCATTTAGTTTTTGATTTAGTGCCATTATCATATTTTATAATCTGTCGAAAACATTATTTTTTCAGGTGACGCATTTAATTAGTATAAATAATTAAAAAATACCATGCATCATTTGCATATGAAAATATCCTGATACCAACGCGCGTCACTATCAGTAACATAAATATTACTAAATGATTATATCTGTATAGCGGGCACTCGTAATCTTTAGAACTGGTGGAATAGTGAGACAAGTATACACTTAATTAATTCCTATAAAGAACATTTTGTGCCTACTGAGTGGGCATGTACCTTTAATGTATGTGTGTACGTGTCTGAATACTATACTGTTTTGTTCAGTGCTGGGTTCATCACTTCCTTCTAACATTGTGTTAAGAGATGTAGTTGTAGTATGTGTATGCTGTTTAAACGTGTTGTCTTGTGCTTGAGCTATATCAAGGTGTATGATCACGTGGTGCTAACAACAACAACAAGTACTGAAACTTCCGGAATCCATCTGATTCAAAGTACGTATTATTTTATAGTGTCCTTATTACGTAACGGATTTTGATGAAATATGGCGCATCAAACTCGTCTTGTTAATCTGCATTTGGTGGTCTCTGTATTTTCGCCAAAAACTCTGTCGTTTTTGCGAAGAATCGATGTCCGTGTCTACCGACACGGACATCGATTATTCACAAAAACGACATAAGTCTGTGCCGAACTCCATGTACCACCAAATGTAGCTCATGAAGACTTCGGAGTGGGCGACGTTGTTGCTGTTGTAACCACGTGATCATGTTCCTTGTATATTGGGCAGGTGAAAAAGTAGTGTCATGTAGTCACAATCATCTACAGAGTGGATCACGACAATCTTTCTCTAAAACATGTGTTCATTAAGTGTGCTGCAGTGGGTTCTCAACCGTGTGTTTTGTATATTCATATTTCTTGATCCGGTGTAATAGTGTGACGGAACCTGGGACCCGTTTCACTAAACTTCGTACGACTAAAAGTGCAAATTTTGGATCGTCTGGAAATTTAAATTTTATGGATTTACATGTATTGACCATCTGCAGCCTATGCTCAACAAATGTAAATCCAATAATTGTTTACAAGAAAACAGTGTTAATGTGAAATTTACTATCATAAGTATGCACTTACGAACATTTTAGTCGTACGAAGTTTAGTGAAACGGGCCCCAGACAGTGATTAGAACTGAGCATGTGTTTGAATATGTTGAGAGAATTACAATATCGGTTGATAAGTCGTTCCATAATTCAATAGTAGACGGCAAAAAACTGTCTGCAAAGAGGCGTTTGTTGCAATGGACATTCATAGTGTGATTGTTTTTGTTTCACATGTTCGATTCGGATTTTCTTCAAGTCGCCAGATGCATATATCTTCTATACCGTTATTATAGCCTCTTTAGACGTGAAAACTCGTCAGACATGATTGGATTTAACATATTTTGGCATGGTAGTATTTGTATACGCCTGTTTGAAAGAACTGGACGTATTATGTATTCATCTTCTACGGGCGGGTGGCAGGCCGGTGGCTGGCGTGTGGCAGGCCGGGGGCGGGCGGGCGGGCGGGGCGGGCGGGCGGGCGGGCGGGCGGGCGGGCACAGCTTGTCCACGCAATAACTAGAGTTCTAATTGACAAATTGTAACCAAGTTCGGCATACATGTTTATCACGGTAAAACGAAGAAGCTTTTGATTTTCAAAAAAATAAGAATACTTATCTCCCGTTGGCACTCTGTATCCTCCTTGTCCTCGCAATAACTCAAGTTCTACTTCACCGCTCGTAACTAAATTCGGTATACATATTTATCACGCCAAACGAAGAAGCCTATTGGTTTTAAAAAAATTCCAATGACTGACTACCGTTGGCGGCCATTTTTAAGTTTCTGACTTTGTATCCTCATCCACGCACTAACTTGTGTTCCACTTGACCGATCGTAACCAAATTCGGTAAACATGTTTATCAAGGCAATATGAAGAGCCCTATTGGTTTTCAGTGACTTATCTCCCCTTGTTGACTTGCCTTGCCTCGACGGGCGTATATTGTGACCTTCGGAACTCTTGTTTATTAATCATGTGGCATCATTTACAGCACAACTTTATTTCACCATGGCGATAAAATGCTCGACACGCAGTGATTTTTCTGACGCTGCGATATACTAGTGTGAGAGCCAAAGTACTTTGTATGGCCTTATATGCTCGTATATTCCTATTACGTGAAACACGAACCATTATCATGTTTCCTCTATATGCACACGACCTGTTAACCCTTTTACCCCTAAGTAACTGGAATGGATTTTGATATGCTACTTTTGCAACTAATCCAATGGTCAGACAATGGTTTCAGACTAGTCGACTTATGAAAAGGAGGTATAATTTGTTCTAAGAAATATGAAAATTACTTTCAAAGAGTGCAGATCCTGATGAGACGGCTCGTTGCGAGCAGGCTCATCTGAAACTGTACTGTTTGCATAAACCGCTATAGAGGGCATTTGGGTTCACAGGGTAAAAAATAGTTGGTATTTGATCTTATGTACATGTATGTGAAGATATTGAACAAACACTCTTCAGTCTGGTAAATTATAAATAAATTAATTGTAGCTTGTTATCGTAATTCTGTACATAGGGGTCGTCTGAAATAAAATTTGGTAAAAATAAAATACAGAAACATATTTATTGTTGTGAACTCTAATTTTATGCAGTCGATGGTTTATGCTAATTAAATTTATTTAAATTAATATGACTAATATCGAGATACGAAATTCATTGCTATAATTTATATGTACATTGTAGGTATTATACTGCTATCATTTCAAAACAGAAATATCGTTATGTTTCGCAAAGCATACTACATTGTACAGTATATAGTACAACTTGCCCACGCTATTACTACTGTCTGTTCCACATTTTGATATTAAACACATTAAATCGAAAAAATATTTAAATGTAAGTACATGTTCATGAATAACAAAAAAGACACCATCCACCAAAAAAAATATTTGATGAAATTCCGTAAAATATTTATTTTATTGAGAAAAAACGATTTTCCTATGGGAATTTAACATAGGGGCAACAAATAATTATTTTTTTACATTTTTTTATTTGTTGACCGATTTTCAAAATCTAACTTTTGTTTTCTTAGTTACATCATTTCCAAGCTATCTAGACAGGTTTTTGACTCATTAGTTGTTTAACTCCTCCCCATCCTCTTCTGCCTCTTCTTCCCCCATGTTAAATTCCCATAGGAAATTCGTTTTTCGGTAGTAAATCAATATTTGATGGAATTTAATGAAACAAAAAAAATTGGGGCGGGTGACATTTTTGTTATTGGTGAAAAGGTAATTACATTTAAATACTTTTTAGATTTAATGTGTTTAATAGCCAAAGGTTCGTCGGCAGGAAAACGTGGAACAGACATTAGAGTTCTCCTGGGCGGATCCTCGGCGGGCGGTTTAAGGTTTCTTACCTCGGTGACAGACACTTCTGCATCTTCGCTGTCTGGCCCACCTTCGGCGTATTTTGTGACTTACGGCACTCTTGTTCAGTACTATATTTAATAGTTATAATTTACATATTTAATTCTTTGATAAATTAATTTCGTATCGAGCGCTAGCGAGCGAGAAATTGTTAATTACAAATTCAATATGTGAACTATAACTAACTTATCGGTTGCCCGCCACATCACGGGCACCTATGTATTAGAATGGAGTGCTGCCCATAAACATGTTTTCAACAACGATATTATTGGCGGTGTGACACTGAATCGATCGTACACATGGTGCGCGTCATAGAAAATTACGTCAACAAGGCGGGGCCTGTGGTTTTAAATAAACTGTTGAGTTATTGAACATTTAATTAATAGTTTAATTGATATTAGCGAAAGCGTCGCAATATGCGATAAATTGAGACGAAATTCTCTGCTTTCATTGGTCGAGAAACTAGGGCAAACAATAAATATGTGTTTGACCAAACCCCTATTCTGTTCAACCTGCATTTACTCTTATGTACAATCATGTTCAGAAATACGACATAACTTTACAAATTAATTATTTTCAGGACCTTGTTGCGAGATCGCAAAAAAAACAAAGCGCCAGGCGAAAACGCCAGATGTAACATTATAGACCATTGACCATTTATGATGTTATGGGCGGGGGTTGGCGGTGGGGCAGTGGGTAGTGTGGAGGGTGTCGCTCGTCTCGGCAGGATAATTGACATAGTCAGAGTTAGGTGTTTGTACATACAGTGTATTTATATTGCAGTGAACTACCGTGTATTGAACACGAACGCGGACCTGACGCCACTAAAGGCCGACATCAAAGTGGCGATTAAGGTACGGCATCGTCACTATTAATGGCATACTTCATGGCACAGGTGCAAAACTTGGACCTGTGACCCAGTAAAAAAGGTACCCCACCCAACTATTTCTTTTAGCAGAAATGGGTGGGTGGGATAGTATTTTAGCAATGGGTTATTTAACTGATCCTACTGTCTGTTTCACGAATGCTGCCCACATTTTACGGCTATATAATCAATGTAAAAATTATCGATTTTATTGCGACACAAACATTTTCCCCATGTTAAATCCACATATGTATCTACACAGAGTGAAAAGTGAAGATATCTATGGGGATTTAACATAGGGATAGTTTTATAATTGCAGAAATAGTGGACCGATTTTAAAAATGTTGTCATTTAAACTAGTAAGCAATTACCCTAAATTTTTACATTCTCTACTACTGTCTGTTTCACGAAACATGGTAAATTTTACGGCGATATAAACAATGCAAAAACAATATATTAATATTAATAATATTACATTTTATCAAAATTTAAGAATGAGCGTTCTTTTTATATCGTGAACTTTTGTCAAATATACCTGGCTAGATAGCTTGGAAATGATCTAGCTAAGAAACCAAAAGTTAAATTTTGAAAATAGGTCCAGTATTTATAAAATTCTAAAGTGTTTCCATGTTAAATCCCCATAGACATCTTCACTCTGTTCCGTTTTATTAATTTCTAACTGAGTGGTAACACCATACATCTTTCGTGGTGAGGCGGTTCAACTGAGTGGTACATATAACAGCATAATTATATGTTTTTTTGAAAGAAATCAATGTGTTCAATGAAAACTATTGGTTAATTACCTGTGTTTGTATTATGACAGGATACCCTGGGAAACGATATCCTGGTTGAGACATGGGACCAGTGCGGTAAGTTTGCACACAATCACGTGGTATTAGCGGTACGACTATGCCAAACGATTGGGTTAAGGTTATGTCCTATTAATTAAATTGTTTCACTGTGTATAACCGAATGCTCAAATAATTAATTATATGGTTATTCTCCGCTACTTTGTTTCTTATGTATGTTGCAGAACCATTATCTACAACATGTCTGCACATGATATAATCTAAATAAAACATAGGTTCACGAGGAAACACTTTGCGTTTGTGACCTAAAATCACAGGTTCATTAATTATTATACATCTGCTATATGTCTACATACATGTAAAGTGCAAAACGGTCTAAAATATACATATGAGACTACAGACCCCACTGTAGTCATGTCAGTTTGTATCTAAGAAGATGTGCGATATCTCATGACATATACAAACAAACAATATCATATTTTCTATAAATGACCTCGAATGTTGACGAAATCTTCAGAGTAAATGCATAAGTTTATTCCGCATTTGCTTTAAAGATTTTGTCAGCTTTCGGCGTCATTTACAAAAAAATATCACAGTTCCTGTAACTGTTTGTCATGAAAAATCGCAATTCTTCTTGTGATAAAATTACATGGCCTTTCTCATATTATTTGTACCAGAATAGATGTACATGTACATATATATCCACTATTAATGAGCTCAAGTAACCGCCTCAATTTTATGGAACGCCAAATCTACATAAACTCAAATAATTAATGCTTGTTCTAATTAGTATTGCATTGAATATTTAGAGCTAGCTCCACATGATTTACAACACTCTTCAAATTATTTTGCGCTTGCTTTAAGTAATTATTGCTAGCTCTAACTAAACTCAAATAATTAATGCTAGCTATAAATAATTAGTGTTAGCATTAAATATTTAGAGCCAGCTCCATATCATTTGAAGAGTTCTCTAAATCATTTGGAGCTAGCTCTAAATATTTAATGTAGCTCTATTATTTAGAGCTGGCAATAATTATTTGAGTGCATAGAGATTTGGCGTTCCATACATTTGGTGCAAGTATACTGTTAATTATGTTGCTATCGTAAATGTGTTGCTAGCAAAATACATGTAGATGGGGTAAATGTTGTCATACATGGAATACTTAAATTTGGTGAGTGGAGTGACCTGATGATTTCACAGTATAATATGGCCAGTGTATATTTTAAAAATGACAAAAATACTATCATGTAGATCGAGTCAGGTGTGTGGTAAGATATAATTGATAGCATCTTGTAAATAAGTATTACTAGAACGTACTGTAGTAACCTTTACTAGTTCGTCTTTCATATTTTGTTGTACGTGTCAAACGCTAGAAAAGGCAAACTTATCTATATACTATGTACATGTTCTGTAATTGTTTTGTAGTTTGTTATAAGGCATATACTATTTCTTGAAACAATGGCAGCTAACACTGGTCCTGATCAGACTGTGCGGATGCACAGGCTGATCAGGAGCTGTGTTTGTCGTACGCTTTATAAGGTACATTGTCTTAATATGTGTTAATGCTTGTTAGGTTAGCATGGGCTACTATCGTGTACAATGTGTTGCTTAAATGTGGTTATGTTAATACCAGTAGTCTCCCTTTTAGCAATAGTTGATGCTGTAGTTGGGTTGTTCGTAGTTCTGAGTATATACATCTAATTACATTATATTACATTGCATTACATAAGCATAAAGTAGTCCAAATGTGCGTTATTTTCAGTTAACACATATGAAGTAATATGGCGCCACGTATACTGATTTTAATAGAACTGTCTCTGTACAGTTTGCCTAGTTATTGAGTGGGCAAGCTGTGCCCGCCCGCCCGTTCGAACAAGGTGAATATATAATACATATTGTTAATACACCTTGTCCAATCAATAACTAGAGTTGTACTTGATGGATCATAACCATATTTGGTGTACATATTTATCACGGCAAGACAAATACGCTTATTGCTTTTTAAAAGTGTCTGATGACTTATCTACCCTTGGTTCATTGGATTTCTGGCCACCTAGTGTGTCATATGCGCTGTTAACTAACCATATTCAACTCGAGTAGATTATCTAAGTAATACTTTCTCTTGCAGAGCTCGTGTCCGGCAGCTTCATCCTGTCAGATGACCCGCTATTCGGCACTTACCAGATATATGTGGAGGCCGGAGTAAGTTTCTTTTTAGACACGCCATGTGATACTGTGCCTAAGAACATTTTCGATTTTTCATGAAATATATTTCCAAAAACGGTGAATGACGTCGAAATACTGCTATGAACTTTCGTGACGGTTCGACGTCATTTTCGGAAAATATCACACAGTTGGTAACTATTTTTCATGAGATCCATAGCATATGTTCTTAGGTACAAAATAACATGTCGTGTTTCAATTATTGTTTGCCGTTTCTTGTATTTCTACATACATGTAAATAATGCTTATTTCTTGTATTTTTATTGGAACTCTTTTCTTCGTAGAAAATTTTGTGTGTGATCCGTCCGGTGTGACCTGCGCAACCATCTTGCACTCCGGTACGATTTTCAAACTAGGCTCGATACAATTTGCAAGACAGTAAATGAGTGCATTAAAAATAGGTTAACCGCATTGTTATTTTGAAATTTGCGGCGTATATCAGAAAATGATAGGTCGAAAAATCTGTTTAATGGAGACGCGTTACCTATAATTTTCTGATATAAGCCGCACCTTTCAAAATTACGATACTGTTAACCCTATATTATACAGTATGAGCATTACACATGAAGAAACAATTAGAAACAATAAATATTTGGTTCCTTTATCATTTTAAGGAAAAACGGTTATCACCCCTGATCTGATGAGCGCGTACGTACGTAATTAACACCTTTCATTTTTCAATAACTCATGAACCACTTCACCGATTTTGATAATATTTGGCCACACTGTGTCTATGGATGGTGCTTTGTTTTGCATCGTCCGACCACCCAAGCCCAAGGTTACTGAGGACTTATGTTCACCTTGTTTTTAAGGCTTATTTATTATTTTTATTTCGTCTTCTTCATTTTTCATTATCAAGGCTGCCGGTACGTCCCACGTTCGACTGCCCAAGTTCAAGGTCTCTGAGGCGTATTATACATTTTATATCAGACGCAAATTTCCACACTGATATCAGGGGCGATAAGCGTGTTTCCTCAAAATGTTAACAATTTATTCTCTCTATTTATTTTTTGATATGCAATGATCATACTTTATAATTGGTCGTAAATATTATTTTTTCAGGTGACGCACTTAATTAGTATTGCCAACCTCTGGAGTCGTTGTGTAAATATGAGTGTAAATAGAATTAATAAGAGAATTTTTAATTGGTGTCATAGCGTTAATAGCAGGCAGTGTCAAAATTGGTGTTATACTGTTATCAAACATTTTAATAATTTGCAACTTAATCAATACTTAAATGTTGATACATTTATTGCTAAAACGGCACTTTTAGGAGATCTAGTTACGACAATGATGCACAAATACGTTGTTGAATGGCATGACCGTATTAACAGTAATAGCAGCATACGGGGTCAAGGGGGTAATAAACTCAGGTCTTATTGTAAGTTCAAAAATAACTTCGAAACAGAAGCTTATTGCAAGCTCTTGATTCCATTTAAGCACAGATCAGCTTTTGCCAAGTTTCGCTGTGGGGTTGCTCCCATTAGACTGGAAACCGGACGATACGAAAATATTGCCCTGGATGAAAGGCTGTGTATATTTTGCAATGCTAATACTGTGGAAACGGAAAAACTTGTGTGATATCGATAAGTTTGTAATCTTATTTGCTAATAGTGATATCATGAAAGAATGTGCCAAAACTTGTTTCAATATTTTAAAAAGAAGGTGTGGTTTTCTTTATAGATGATCAATATACCGTACGTTAGGTCTTATTCATTTAACCTGTCTTATAGTGTAGATATTGTACTATATTCATGAATGATTGTGTCTATGTTTATCATGTGTTTTAGTGTACGGGTACGTCATAGTCATGATACACGCAGTAGGTTGCATGTAGTTTGTGCATGTGCGTCCAGATGCTCGTGGCACGAACACGTTAGATAACTGTATGTACATATTACCCATGTATTCATATTCATGTTTTAATGTGGCAAAACACATGTTTTATAGTGAGTGTAGTCTCTTGTAATTCTTATAGAATGGCGATGTACTATTTTACTGTGTCTATGTTGTATTATCTTATGTGTGTACATTGATGAGACTTTAATAAACAAATATATACTATATACTATAAATAATAAAAAAATTATCATGCCTCATTTGCATATGAAAATAGCCTGATAGCGACTACAAGTAAAATATATACAATTTATTACTAAATGATTATACAATGTACATGCATCTGTATAGCGGGCACTCTGTGTGGGCACGTACCTTTACTGCGTCTATTATTTTCCAGAAAACGGCGTACAAATATGCCACATTTGAGGTTCAAGAATACGGTAAGAAAATAAATAGAGGATACACAACCGCCTGAGTAGTATAGTGGGGATGGAAATGATACCACCTAGGTTGGAGGGTCTTATCAGGGCTGATTATGGTCCCACCTACCACAGGAAAGTGTAAACAATTTGTATGCTGAACAAACAAAACTTATGACAAATTATGAGAAAACCCATGACAGAAATGTTCATGTTAAACAAACAAAACCTATAGGTATTATGACAAATAAGAAAAATTATGAGAAAACCCATGACAGATATTTTCATGTTAAACAAACAAAGCCTATAGGTATTATGACAAATATGACAAATCGTCAGAAATCCTCAGACAGAAATTTGCTTGTTGAACTAGTAAAACCTACATGTATACGAAAAGGTATTATGACAAATATGACACCACAACCCCCAACACCAACTTCCGAGTTATTGCAATTGCGAGAAAAGGCGAAATCACTCGGGATCACATATAGTAATCGTCTGAGAGTTGCGGGGTTGACCAAACTGATAAACCCAAAATCCTCAGATCAGACCTCCCGAGATATTGGGAAATTGAGAGATGAAGCTAAATCATTCGGGATCACATATAGTAATCGTATGAGAGTTGCGGGGTTGACCAAACTGATAAAAGCAAAATCCTCAGATATTGGGAAATTGAGGGATGAAGCTAAATCACTCGGGATCACATATAGTAATCGTCTGAGAGTGGCGGAGTTGACAAAACTGATACACGCAACAACGAACAGCGCGTTTACGAAGAGGTCTGAGCGTAAGCGTGTAATCAAAACCGCGCTGGTCCGCGCGATCATAGCGAAAGGACCAGAAATAATGGCGGAGGTCGATGAGCAGAGTGAAACGGTCAAGGCTGGAAGGAGAACTGTCGAGCTCACCTTTCATAGAGAGGTTGGTGGTATTATTTCCGATAGGATAGTAGATAAACGGATGCCCTATATTACTACAAATGTTCATCTTAGGTACGCGTATTCCTACAACCTGAAGCACATCGATGAGGTTGATTCCAAATGCCATCCTAACACTATTACATTCTACAAGAATATCGGAGGGAGTCATTGTATGTCATCGCTCTCCGACGTAAAGCGCTGGGTGGCTGTTCAGGAGACCAGGCGGATGGACATCGATACAATCTCTCGCCCAAACACGAAGTGGACGTTCGTAAGATGGGTGGAAGTGTGTGTCAAGCTCGTGCATTGAAAGCACGGGAAGGATTTGGGTCTTAAGTCAAAATTCGCGGGGGGAGGGCTGCTACCAGAGTGGCTGCGAAATAAGAAAGGTATGTATTCTCTAGACCGGTACGATGACGGATTGTGTTTATTTCAATGCTTAGCGATTCACGGGGGGTCTCGAGTTGATAGGTGCTGTGCTAAAGAGCGGGAGCTCAGCCAGGAGTATTTTGGTGAGAGTAAACCAAACCCAGTTCCATTTGATAACTTGAAGAAGGTTGAAGAGAAGTTTAAGGTTGGTATTGAAGTGTATGAACCCACAGAGGACGGAGTATGGTATTTCAGAAAACCATCAGCACATTACGCTGCAGTCGGCACCAAACATATGAACATCGGATTATTCCAAGACCACGCATTCCTTATAACCAAGCTTAAAGGAATCACCCACACGTACTGTTGCAAAGAGTGCTCCCAACGAGTCACACAAGCCTGCCACCTGACAAGGCACGCATGCACCTGTATGCGAGGGGAGACCAAAGTAATCTGCGAAGGTAAGATTTTGGAGCGTCCTAGATCCGCGTACGAAAGGGCATTCTTCCCGAAAAGCGCGAAGAGCTACGGCGCATTGGAATGGATGGGGCGCGTTGAGAAGGAAGAAGGCATCCACATCCATACCGAACAGTGCGGGCACGCTGGCGAGCGCTGGATTGCCGGAGCTCCAGTAGACGGTTACTGTCAGGAAAATAACACAGTGTACCAGTATCACGGTTGCTATTGGCACGGATGCCCGGCACACTCCATAAACAGGCTTGACGAGTTTGACAACACCACCAGGCGGGAGAAAATTATTACAAAGGCTGTGTATGAGTTAGAGGTGATGTGGGAGCACAACTGTAATCTGGTAAAGATATAAAAACGGGATGTCCTACCACACTCTACCCGCACCCAATTGTGTACGACTTTGAAGCTTATTTGAGCGAAGACGGCCACGAGAGGAAAACGGATTCCCTCGAGTTTGAAACCGAGCATGTCCAGATTAGCGTGATTATTGGTGATAGTATTTCTTCAGAAATAACTCACATATGCGACACAGGCCCCACGCGGTTGGTGACTAGGTTTATGGAGGATTTGCAAAATGCCATCAGGGAAGAGGTAGGTAGAACATTCCGGCCCCCAGATATAGTCACCCTGCGGGAGCGGCAGGCTGGGGAGATCGAGCAATGGATATGTCAGGTACCGGTAATCGGATTCAATTGCAGCAGGTATGACATAAATCTTATCAAGATGTACTTAGTTGGCGAGCTGTCTGAAACAACCAAAAAGGTAATGGTTGGCAAAAGGGAAAACGCTTCGATATTTCTATTCACACCCGAGTTCAGATTTGTCGATGTTGCACTGTATCTAGGGCCAGGAGTCAGTTATGACCGGTGGATTAAAGGGTACGGCTGTGAAGCGCAAAAGTCCTTCTTCCCCTACGAATGGTTTAATTCCCCAGACAAACTAGATTATCCCGGACTGCCGGATCTGGAATACTGGTATTCGAGAGTTGCTGGTAAACACTTGATCGAAGCCACCCAGCTCGCGGAGTGCCGCACGATTTTCAAAGCGAAAAAGATGACCACGTAGTGGGAGTGGCTGAAGTATTATAACGATTTGGATGTCTCACCTTTCCTGGAAGCATTGGGGAAAATGTGTCGATTTTATAAAGACAAAGGTGTTGATATTTTCAAGGATGCCGTAACTTTGCCAGGTGTGGCGATACAGTATTTGCTGCGGGGAACGGTGTCTGATAACCCTTTCAATGACAAGCTTCAACTTTACGCGCCACAGGAGGAAACCTACGAGATGCTGCAGAGGGCTCTTGTTGGAGGTCCTTCCATTGTATTCTCTAGGTATGCGGAAGCCGGAGTGTCTAAGATCCGATCCACTCCGGAAGTGCACGGCAAACAGTGCAACGCGGTGCTGGGATACGATGCAAACGCTCTGTATTTATCCACACTGATTAAAGAGATGGCGTGCGGAAAAGAGACGATCACGACGGTCCAAACTCCCAACAATCCAATTATTATCAAACAATTCTGTAAGAGAGTGATGGACGGTAAGTGGTTCGGGTTCGCCGAGGTGGACATCGAAGTGCCAGACAACCTAAAGAAGAAATTCGAGGAGATATCGTCCCTATTGATAAACATGGTTGTTCGCGAGGAGGAAGTTCCCCAGCACATGATGAAATATCTGAGCGCCACGGGCCGGACTCGCGGTGCTGGGAAAAAGTTAGTTGGGGCACTATCGGCTCAGAAAGTATTGCTGTACGAACCACCAGTACGTTGGTATATCAAACAAGGGTTGGAAGTAACTGGACTGTACCGCTTATTAAACTACTATTCGGGAAAACCCTTCAAGTGGTTCGCGGAGGATGTCACAGCAGCTAGACGAACTGGCGAGGTAGATAGCAGCAAAGCTGTAGTCGCAGACATAATGAAACTACTCGGTAATTCGTGCTGTGGGAAAATGATAGAAGCGGCGGAAAGACATTTGAATACGACTTACACGAAAGACGAGGAATGTGTTGATAAAGCGTTGCGATCAACCTTCTACGATGATTTGACAGAAATAGGAGATGCGTACGAAATATCGAACAGAACATCGAAATCATCCGTAAAGCGACCGTTTCACTGTGGGATTGCCGTGTACCAATTGGCTAAGTTGAGAATGTTGGAGTTTTACTATGATTTTCTAGATAAGTATGTGGATCGGAGCTATTTCGAATTGATGCAAATGGACACAGATAGTATGTACATAGCCACTAATGGGAGGGATCTGAAATCCTGCATTCGCCCAGAGTTGATGGATGAGTTTATAAAATCGAAAAAAAATTGGTTGGCCTGGGATAAGTGGAGCCGACGCGAACCAGGACTTTTCAAGATGGAATTTCAAGGGGATCGAGCAATCGCGATATCGAGCAAGTGCTACTTTGTAGAGAAGGTGGGTTTGCCAACCGGAGTTGGAGGCACGACCAAGCATTCCTCCAAAGGAATGAGTAAACGAACGAATAGTGTAGATTGGGACCGGTACAAAACCGCACTCGAGGGATCTTATGATACAGCGGAAAACAGAGGATTCCGCATGAATAAGGGAGTTATGAAGACATATTCCCAGCACAAGCTTGGGCTATCCGCCTATTATGACAAGCGGCGCGTGCTGTCTGATAATATTCATACAGAGCCGTTGATGGGCCATCATCCAAATAGTAGAGCACGGGCTCATCGGGTTTGGTAATAGATCGATCTAGATGATATACATTGAGCGACCACACGGGATCAGTCGCGCGTCGGTGGCCACATTCGAGCTGTCCCGGTTGATAGAGGTACCGGACGGCAACATCAGATGCAAGCCGTTTCTCTGCTAAACCAACGGGTCGCCAGCGCGAGACGGCAGATGGTTTGTGCGCCACTATTTTCGACTTGATGGCATCTACGGGCTTTTTACCAATCAATCTGGTCACCTCGCCGTTCAGCCTGCTCACCCACTCGGTCGATCCGCGAATGAGGGTTTACCAGCTCTTTGGCGTATTGGTGTCCGAACAACCTCTCAGCCAGGGTTCGATTGAACCGCTCCACGATCCCCTGTTCCCGGTGGATGTTGACGCGGCCGCGTCTGACAGAAACGTTGTGCTTAGCCAATAGATGAGAGACCGCGCCCATGGACTCTCGGCCGGGATCGACCTGGAGAAGATTCGGCCATTTGAGAGGACTCCTCTTATATATTCGGGAAAGAGCCTCGGCCACCTCCTTAGACTCTTTAGTGGCCAGCGGCCCAGCCCCCTTATACCGACTCGCTACGTCAACGATTGTCAGTGCGTACTTGTACGTCTTGCGACCGACGCGATCGTGAGGGAGAAATAGGAGGTCTGCTTGGTGGACTTCGTTCGGCACCGGCACGTCGAATTTCGGGCGCGGAATATTGTGAGGCGCGGGTGAATAGATTTGCCAGATGGCCTGCCTCTTGAGCCATTCCTTGGCTGCGTTTTCGGAAACCTTGGTCGCCGCCGCGAGGTTCTTGATGACCGCGAGTCCCTTCCAGTAGCCACGGGGGCTGTAGTATGTGTTTGCTAGCTTGCGCGTTAGGCGAACCGATAGTTTGGTATCAAGTTTGCGCGTGTTCATCGTATGCGAGGTATTCTAGTAGATCGAACAATCTCCAACATGCCCTCGCCAGATCGTCCGGTAAAACTGCGTCGTAGATAATAAATCTTTGTTGGAAGTTTCGCTGCAGCTCCAATCGCAATTAGAGTTGCCGCTCCTGAGCTGGAGCGGGAACTCGGAGGAATCTAAGAGCCGCTTTGCCAAAAGGGTGGCCGCTTTTTCGTCCTCGCGCCACGTCTCTAGAGAGTCTTGGGCCAGACTGATCAGCCCCTTTGCGCCAGCTAAACGGTGTTTAAGGGCCGTGTAGCCTACATCGATCAGAGCAAACTAAAGCTCGTCAACTAACATCGTTCTGTATATATATATTATTTAAAAAAAATAGTTTTTTGTTATTGCTTATTGCTTATTGCTTATTGCTTATTGCTTATTGATTTTTCAATATAGTAGCTGACGAGACCCACCACACCCATTCCCACGACTATGAACGCGATCTCGCGGTCTTTTTGGGCCTCTGACGGCACATTGAAATCTGAAAGTTGGGGCTCGGGATCCAGCGGCGCGAGAATTTTCTATGGATATGCCAGCTTGTTTTCGCGCATGGCTTCGTCAACGTTCCGGAAAGTTTGCGCGGCGTGCTTTTCGCGGCGAAGCTCTTCGTTGATCCAGTCCACACGGTTGCTTCGATTTTCCTCCCATGCTTCCTTTGCGCTATTGGAGTTGTTCTGTAGCTAAATCGTGACGCTTACGGTCATCATCCGCGTCAGAATTTTTTCATATTAACGATAATAAATAGTTGCTACCGCCGAACGCCCCTGCGCTCAAAACCGCACCACTATCATTAGTCCGATCGCAAGAGTAGTCATTTATTTCCATATATTAGCAGGTAAAATTCCAGCTTTAATTAGATAATCTCGGGTCGAAATTGCGGACGCTACATTCAAGGTCACGAGACCTACGTCACTCGCAGTCATGTCCAATTTGAGAGAGGGCCCTCCGTAGGCCATCTTTGATAGTCGAGCAAACCCGATACTGAGACCCGATATCACCAACGCGTGAAAAACCGTATTCACTATCATTTTACCTTCGTTTTCAGCCATTATATTTATTGCATATAAAAGGGATCGTGATTAATTTTTAAATGGGGCGCAATCGGTTTCGTAACTTCCTTTGGAACCGCCTCCAACTGCACAGGTGCGGTTGGGGGTTGTCTCGAAAGATATTTCCACACACACACAGTGCCCACAACTGCCAGACCACCACCAACAACCCACGGGGCGATCCAGGTAGTAGCTACAGCAATCCACGATTGCTCCGCAGGAGATTGAACCGCAGCTGTCTTCGGATGTTTTGCTGTTTCTGCCCCCAACTCCAATTGCGATTGGGGCTCCTGAGCTGGAACAAATAACGACTGTTTGGCCTCTCGAAGCTCGGAGAGTATTTTATCTTGTTTAGTTCTTCGGGTGGCAGCCGCTGTAATCGGATTCAACAGTGTTGAACCTAATTCACGAATTGGAACTGGGGGATCAATCGGAGTTGGAAGTGCAATCGGGTTCATCCAATCTCGATTGGGAGTTGAGGGCTGTTCCGTCACTCTCGCAGGTCCTTGCCGCTCCTGGTCCAACAGGGTTGGGGTGCGTCTTGTGTCATCATTTTCTGAGCTTACAGTTCATGGGCATATATGTCCAAATTGACAGTGCTTAGCCGTGGTCAACGCGGTTGTCAGCGGAGCTAAGTACATTCCAAACTTGAGCAGCAGGCTGTTCTAAGAGTGTGTCCTACAAAAGGGCCAGTCTCTAGATCACCAATCAACTCCGCGGTGTCAGATATAGGGAGAATTGCAGTAGCGTACAAATGAATAGCCGCCGATCCAAGAGTTTTCGTCATCTCTGCCCCCAATTTAGATTCGTATCGCGCATACATTTTATCAACCTCGACATCTGACATATTGTCCACCTGACAAACTGAGAGACGCCGACCGAAATACCGCTCCGATTGTCCCCCAGCAACCAGCGCAGCTAGCCGCTCGCGTCGCGTCGTGTTTTCATTTTCTTTCAGGAAAGATACCGTATCGGCAGTCGTGCCATCTTTCAGGAAAGATATCGTGTCGGTTCCTACAGGTCCAGTCGTGTCGGCAGTCGACACGACTGTCTCTTCCATTAGCTGATCGAGAAGTTCGTCACAGTTCGTTATTTTAATTTCAATAATTAGTACTATTCTGACTAGCCTCATAAGTCTAACATATTGCCAAGCGCACCCCCAGATACATATGATCACCGTTATGATCGCAACAAAGCTCGCAGCGGAGCAACAAATTGATTCCCACATTGTTAACCATTGTTCAGCATTTGTTCAACATTTGTTAAGCATTGTTAAGTATTTGTTAAGCATTGTACAGCAATTGCTAAGCATTGTTAAGCATTTGCTCAGCAGTTACTAACGAGCGTTAAGCAATTGCTCAATAATTAATTGATAACTTCGTAAGCAGTGGGTTGATCAGTCTTTAGCAGAGGCTTGGCGTGCTTAGTTTCCGAAAGTATCTGTCGAACCCCCAGGCGCTCCTCGCGCGTTGGGATAATGTCGTTCTATCGAAGACAGCCGTCAAATGAGTCTCGGTCCTTAACATGAAAGAGGGCGACCCATTTCGTTTGCTCGCGCAGATCCTTGAGGACGGCGTTGTACTTTTGCCCCGCATGGCGGCCCGCAAATGCGAGCTCGGAGAGCATGTCCTTCTTTTTGGTCATCGCCGCCTTGGCCGAACAGTCGTCAATCACGTATAGGGTGGGCTCGCCCTGGAATCTTTGGTAGAAGCCACGCAGCCAATCGTTAAGCCTATCGCCGAGGTCAATAACGTATACCTCAGGGTCGGTCCATATCCACGGGCGCCGCTGATAAGTCTCATTGTGCCGCACAGTGGGACACAGGATCACAATGTGTTGAAAGATATCGTGGTAGGACCCCTCGAGCAAGTCGAGGATAAAATCCGTTTTCCGCATCCTGTCTTCCCACATATTATGGCAGAGTGGGCATCACAAACTTTATTTAAATCTTTAGAATGATTTTTTATTAAATCATTAGAGCGCTGAGACGTATCGACCATCCTCGATGTTGAGTTGTGCGTCTGTAATTATATATAAGTACACGTTCGATGCGCCAGCTCCATCCGCCTCTTTGGTTATCTGTATCGTCACACCCTCGCTAGCGTTCTCAACTTGGCGTCCACTACCGTGCATTTGGTCGTCGTCGCTGACTCGCATGTCTAGCCATAACGCGTACTTGGAAGTCAGGAACTCCGCGAGGGAGACGTCCGAGAGCTGCAGGTCTTTGGCAACCGCGGCAACCTCCGGGGAGCACTTAGAGCCGGCAGCAAACTGCTTTCTGGCTCCGTCACACTGCTGGTGCGCGCGAAGTCCCTGGCTGTATAGTTGATTGGGGACTCCATCAATCGTCACGTCGACCTTCGTGATTTTGGGGTTATAGAATTTGTCGGTTTTCTAACCCCTTTGTCGGTTTTCTAACCCCGAGCGCGAACCGAGCCTCCTCGAACAGCATCAGTATATCTTTCATCGAGCGGGCGGGTACGTTGACGTTAATATTCCACAATATGTCGCTTTTGTCTTTCGTCATCTTGCGGTGTCGAAGAACTCGGTCGTAAAGTATGGCAACGCGCCCGGCGTACTGGGCTCTGATCAGTCGCGCGAGTTCAGGCATCGTGACCATGTCGTACTCCAACGAAACATTATCGATCATATACGTCGATGCCATGTCGGTGGCTATGAGAACTCGGCCGTAGTCGTTGAACGTTAGTTCGTATTCGAGGCGGTCAGCCAAAGCGCTCTGATAGTAGGGCATGTGACACTCCAGCAACTCAAAGTCGAGCGGGATGTAGAAGCGGTTGCCGTAAGCGGCCGCGATCGCGTTGTCGCTCGCGACGTTATCTGCCTTGTTACCAGCCCCGATTCTAAGTTTGATAACGTTCTTATTTCGGCTGGTGTCAATACCCTGATAGACCGCGTTTTCGCGCTTTTGCGCCGTCTTCCACATGTCCTGGTAGCAATGGTAGACGTCGCTGTCGTCGATCGACATCACCTCATTACCAGAAATCTTTATCATGGTCTTCTTGACGATTGCGCGACCCAGGTTCTGAACGACAGTTCGGTCCTCGTCTGCCGACGTCAGCGAAATAGTGAAAGCGAGGCGAACAGTGCCCGGCACAATGACGTCGCTAGCTCCAAGGTTGGGGAACCGGGCCAAGCGCTGCTGGTTCTGGTCGATCGTCCATGGGTTGTTCGTAATAACGACGCTTTGTCACTGTTCGCCCCGAGGGGCTCCCGCAGTCTGCGGTATGAATGGAGTTTGCGGCCGTATTGACTCGAATACATAATTTCAGTGAAACTAAATACTCTATTACACCCGTATGGTTTTTCATAGAACGCCTATATTCTCGTGAATAGTTACTGGCGTTCTATATTTATAATCGGTCCACGGGCCGAATGGGGTTCGCTGCGGGAAACTTCGTAAAATGAAAGTGTGCCAATACCAATAAGGTATATGTTCGTTCAATATTGAAACATGCTAACACCTGTAAACATTCGATAGGTTATATTAAAATAATAATACGCATGTAATTCTCAAAAAAATAGCTTTCCAATGAAATTTAGTTTAATAGATTATCCCGTATGGAGCCTCATTTAGAACCCCTCGTAGCCATATAGTCAGTATTTGAACCTTTTTACTAAGAGCCATAGAGCTTTATTTTAGTTTGCCTGCCAAACGCGTAATAATACAATGAGTGGTCATATTGCCATTACACGTACTGGTCCAAGCCATAGTGAAATTATTGTTGTCTTCATTGTTGATAAGCTCTAAATACGGAAATAAAGATACTCATTGTGTACTCGACGATTTGAGAATGCTACAGACGTACATTTCTGCAAATTTGCTAAAGTTGAGAGGACAATACGACGACAGCTCAGACGCATCAATAATTGACCTACATTTTACATAAGTCTACTAGCTGCCAGACACGAAACATTCATTTCAGGTAGGAATTATTTCTTTATTTACTGTTGACCAATATTTGAATCGTGCTGACTTCGACAGCACTTTCAACCACAGGGCTTCTAAAATAATTCCATTGTATTCAATCTAACATGAATTCAAGTGGGTGGGGGATATTCAACATTGCCTGTGCTTTTAACAATCATTAATGTGTCCAAAAAAAACACACACATGTGCCGAGTCATTGGTTTTCGCGACCAATTTTGTTTTCACAATGGCACAATTGTTGTTTAAATAGCTAATTTCTAATTTATGGTGCATCTCGGACTCTGTGTGTTTGTGGCACCTCGATACTTGTAGATTCACTTTGAATATATGTTTTCAGTCCAACAAGTCAATTCATTATCTATTTAGGCTAGTATCTATTATCTATTGTCTATATAGGCTTTTAGCCACTTAAACAAAATACACTACTTTCATTCCCCCTCCCCAGAGAGTCAAATGTGTTTAAAAAACTGTAACAACAGTGATGAAATAAGTAAAAGCAAAAAATCGAGGTGTGCGAATCCAGGTGCACTGTGCATTTGCACAGCGGTGACCTTTCCCCGAAATATCATGTATATAGGCCGGTGCAGTATTTCTATTAAGTAAGTGAACCCGGCTTCGCACCGTGTATGTGGCTTTGCACACACCAATATTGAATTGAAGTGCAGTATTAAGTATTTGTATTGCGGTGGGTGGGCTTCCTAAACTTTATCACAGGGTACCCATGTTTGGTCTGGGGTGGTGATGAGGGACTTATTTGCTTCATTGGGGTGACCTCACGAAATATGGGCGGGGGTGGAGACCGTATGTTTGTTGGGATTACAATCTTGACTGTTAATTCTGCGCACCTAATAATAATTTTCGTGAAAATGTCCATATTCAGTCTATATTCCCTGAACATTCAAGGCAGTTCTTAGCCGAGATAATCACGGCTAAACGGATGGCTTTTACTATTTCATCTGTCGTCTATTTTCTGTATCCGCCTAGCGGAGACCCAGCCATATTTGATAAAAATATCAGTCCATTTTGTCCTTGAGTTTTGCGAATAATACGGGAATAAAATGATAACCAATTTCGATATATTTGCATGTGTATTATTGGTTTATGAACAGACCTGTTGTTGATCTATTCATTTAGTAAGCAGGACCACTAATCATTTTGACCATGTTCTGAATAACTTTTTACCAAACTATCGGAATGGGATAAAATTGTGACTTAGTATACCGTTAATCAGCTGATTTTTATTCCAAAATCAACATAATTTATTCTGACGTAAGCTGGGCAAAACATTAAGTGAATTGTGCATTAGCCGGTGCGCAGAATTACATGTAGCCGAAATTACATTTTTTATATGCAGATCAGAATGTCAGTTTTCATTGGTTTGATACATGTACAGATATGTATGTCTCATTATTATTGAACCATGTTATTGTAGTTGGGAACAATAACTCTTGCAATCTACTCTTGTACCGTCTGTAGGCTTCCTCTACATAATAGCTAATCAGATCTGATTTACACTTTAGTTGTTAATTGTGACACAATTTGTATATTTTCCATCTGAAAAAAAATATTATAAAAGTAATACGTATGGATAACGATTTGCCTGGTTTGGCCCTCAGGTACGTTTTTATCTTTCGCTCTTTCTGTTACCTGGGAGTTGAATTGGGTCATTGCCCATTATAGAAGTAGTAAGATTATTACTGATCCTACTGCTTTTGGGAGGGGGCCATGTGATTCTGGTGTGGTGAGGACCTGCCATCAGATCAGGATCATCCTCACTTCAGGGCTGAGTACATAGTTCTTTTATTGTAAATATTCATTTCTGATTTTAGGATTTTCCCCCCATTTGTACATGTACTTGAACATGTACTTGTACAGGTAATATATGGGATTTATTACTAAACCCATTGACCCAGCCTTAAATGACGGCAGCTGTTGATAGGCCGTTAAACCCCAACAAACAAACAAATAATACATGTAGGCTTCCTCTACAGAATAGCTAATCAGATCTGATTTACACTTTAGTTGTTAATTGTGACATAATTTGTATATTTTCCATCTGAAAAAAAAAAATATTATAAAAGTAATACAACACTTTACGTGGGTGGTGGTCGGGAGAACGAGACGGTGTAAATTAACGGTAGTGGTTCCTCCATATAGGAATCACTATTTGCCTGGTTTGACCCTCCAGTACATTTTTATATTTGGCTCTTTGTTACCTGGGAGTTGAATTGGGTTATTGCCCATTATAAAAGTAGTAAGATTACTACTTATCCTACTGCTTTTAGGAGGGGCCAAGTGATTCTGCTGTTGCGAGGACCTAGCATGAGACCAGGATAATTCTGATTTCAGCGCTGAATATATAGTTTTGTTATTGTAAATATTCAGTTCTAATTTTGGGATTTTCCCCCCATTTGTACATGTACGTGAAAATATACATGTACTTTTTCTTTTTATATGAAAAATGAATTTCGTCACTGATATCAGGGGCGATAACCGTGTTTCCATTAAAGGTTAATGGAAACTATATTCTCTCTGCTTAGTTTTTTTATGTGCAATGATCGTACTTTATAATGTCTCAATACAAATATTTGTTCGGGTGACACATTTAATTGGTATAAATAATTTAAAAATGTCATGTCTCATTTGCATATCAAAATAGCCTGATACCACCGCGAGTCACTATTAGTAAAATCAAGATTACTAAATGATTATATCTGTATAGTGGGCCGCACTAGTAATTTTTAAAACTGGCGGAATACATGTACCGTAGTCACACAATTATACACTTATTTAATTATTATAGACAAACTATTATGCCTACTAGATGGGACCACAGGTTGTGAAGTACATTGTAACAGACCAAGGTCTATACATACATTAAATATGCCTAAAAGCGTCCATACACGAAAATAAAAGCTAAACAAAGTTGTGTTACTCCCTCTATAACACACACATATATATACCTCGGTCCGTTACTTCAACCTGTGGATGGGACCCCAACTTTAGCTGCTACATGTAATTTGCGAATCAGATCTCTTATTCACTTTGCTGCAGAGGAAGACTATGAATGGAAACGTAACTCTGCTACGGACAGTAAGGTTGTAGATTTCAAGAGTTACTGTTCACAACTATGAACAAAGTGGCTTACTCGTTTAACACATTTATCCAAGTGTTGTGAGTTTGATGCCCGGGTGGGATGTAGTTCTCTAAGCATTGTTTCATGTTGGAAAGTTGCGGAGTCATTTGCTGAGTAATGGTTAATACTGGTAAGAAATTCAATAAAAGGCTAACATGTAACTAATATTGTTTGATTTGTTTGTTTCAGGGAAGCCGTCTACATCTTAGCCATTTGGATTATTCGTCGAGCCTCTTCAACTTCACCCTGCAGTCGAGGCAGACACCAGCAGGGCTATTGAGATAGTCCCAGAAGAAGCAGATAAGGCGGAAATTGTTTCTCATTCTGCTGTTGAACGACAAAGGCCACCAGAAGAATCGCTGCCCGAAGACACTACTCCACCTGGGCAACAAGTTGCCAAACACTCGCGAAATTGGAACAGATCCAGTTCCTGACCTACACGAAGCAAAATATAGTGTCGCCGTGACAGACTGTCATCATCTTAAGATCAGCGACATCTGAAAATATAACCCTCAAGGAAGAGCTTGAGAAAGACAAGTTCAGTTAAAATAATTAACCATTTAATCGGAGTACCATCCATGCCAGCGGCAGTGTTTGTGTGGTTCTTAACTCTGATTTCTGCTCTAATCACCTAATCAACCTGTTGAAAGGATGTGTCGAGAAGACATGTTACTTCTTCTGTTGATGGAATTGACAATGAATCTTATTCACACAAATCTGACACGTGCAGTTTTAAGATTTGTCAATATTTTTTCAATCGGTGACTCATTCTTGTGGTGGACAGAATGACATTTGTACATTTCTGATTATATGACACTTGAAGGACTAGATATTGAAATGGTCAGAAATATATTTACTATGCTTTTACACATATGTGGCTGTGACCTCAGGTTGAAGTAACGGACCATGGCCTATAAATACATTAAATATACTTAAAAGCATCAATACATGTAAGTACACAATCTCTCTGCAACCGCAAGTCGAGTTGACCTGAAACTTCATATATATACCTCTTTATGAAGTTAGAAGATCAATATTTTCTTTCTGTAGCCCTGGTGGGTGCATGTGATGGGTAATTTAACAATCGCGATTCATCCTTACCGGAATTCCGACTGGAGACCTGGTTTGGCCCTCACATACGTCTTTGGCATTTTGTATGAGACTGTTGAATCTGGTTATATCCCTTGTGTGAGTATTACGATTATTCTTAATCCTTTTTTAGGGAAAGGGGCCAAGTGACTTTGGTGTGGTATGGACCTGGCACCAGGTCAGGTTATTCTAATTTCAGGGCTGAATATATTTGTTCTCGATGAAAATATTCCGTTCAGAGAACAGAGAAATTATGTTAAATATTATAGAAAAATATGATTTTACTGATATATGGAGGCAAAAACACGGAACAAAAAATAAATATACATGGCATTCTAATTCTAGACCACCTATCCTATGTAGACTAGATTATTTTTTACTATCGGACAATTTGGTGAATACTGTTTCTAAAAGTGAAATAAAATGTAGTTTAAAAACAGATCATTCATTGGTACAAATCATGATAAATATCAATGATCAGCCTAGAGGCCCAGGATATTTTAAATTGAATAATTCAATTCTTTTCGAAAATGATTATAAAACAATTATTAAAAACAATATAGCGGAAATTGCCAACATTAACCATGAAGCAAACCCTAACACTTTATGGGAGTTAATTAAAGGAACAATCAGAAATGAAACTATCAAATATACTACAAAACGTATTAGAAAAGATAAAACAGACGAAAATAAATTACAGCAGCAAATTGATCTATTAAGTAATGACAATATTCAAACACCTGAAGCAATCAATGAATTAAATAATTGTAAAAGCCGTCTAGAAGAAATTTACAAAAGACGAGCAGAAAGTATTATTTTTCGATCGAAAGTAAATTGGGTGGAGGCTGGAGAAAAGAATACACAATTTTTTGCGGCGCTTGAAAAAAGAAAATTTGAAAGAAAAATTATTTCACAGCTAACTGTAAATGGAAAACTTATTACAGACAAGGAACAAATTCTACTAGAAGAAAAACATTATTATGAAAAACTATATAAGAAAAAAGAATGCACAGATTCTGATATTAATTTTTCCCCAAATGATTATAATAATAAGTTAAATGATGAGGAGAAAAGTAAATGTGAAGGAATATTGACAGAAGCTGAATGTTATAATGCCTTAAAAGAAATGCAAAACAATAAGAGCCCTGGGTGGGATGGAATAACTGTAGAATTTTTCAAAATGTTTTGGAATGACATAAAAAGTCATTTGGTAAAATCATTAAACTTTTCGATGGAGCAAGGCGAACTAACAACACTACAAAAAAAAAGTGTTATAATAAATTTAATTCCAAAAACAGGCAAAGATACAACACACCTCGCCAACTGGAGACCAATAAGTTTGCTAAATATCGACTACAAAATAGCAACAAAGGCCATTGCAAATAGAATAAAAAAGGTATTAAATAATTTAATAGATTCTTCACAAACAGGATTTATTAAAGGTAGATATATTGGAGAAAATATAAGGCTCTTATCCGAAGTAATTGAACACGCAAATGATAAAAATATACCAGGAATCTTATTATTCGCCGATTTTGAAAAAGCATTTTTGATAGTATAAGCCATGAGTATATAATTAAGGTATTAACCTTTCTAAACTTCGGACCCAGCTTAATGAAATGGATTGAAATATTTTATCATAATATATCTAGTTGTGTAACAAATAATGGCTATCTTTCAGATTTTTTTTCCTTGGGAAGAGGAGTAAGACAAGGATGTCCATTATCTCCTTATTTATTCATAATCGCAATAGAAATACTCTCGCACAGTGTCAGAAAAATCAATTAATAAAATAAAAGGAATAACTATAAATAGTGAAGAAATAAAAAATACTATGTTCGCGGATGATGCTACATTTTGCATGGATGGGTCCAGACAATCTCTCGAAATATTAATTAGTACAATAGATAATTTTGGAAACATTTCAGGTTTACGTTTAAACTATTCTAAGTCAATATTGTTTAGAACAGGTTCGACGAAGAACTCTACAACTACGTACTGTGATTATAAACCATTTTCATGGACTGCAGATGAGGCCAAAACTTTAGGGATATATTTTTGCAATGATAAAAATAAAGTGCATAGTTTAAACATAGATCCTAAAATAAAGGAATTTCAGCAATGTTTAGGCAAATGGAAACAAAGAAAGCTCACCATACTATTGGTTAAAATAACTGTCATTAAAAGTTTTGCATTTCCAAAATTAATATTCCCTTTAACATTTCTAGACAATCCGGAGCAGGAGACTTTAAAGCAAATTATACGCATTATGTTTGATTTTCTCTGGGATTCAAAGCCTGATAAAATTAGTAGAAAAATTATTGTTAAAACGTTCGAAGAAGGCGGGATAAAAATGATAGAATTAGAATCGTTTATTGATGCACTAAAGGCTACATGGGTCAAACGACTTGCAGAAACTGAAAATCACGGAAAACGGAAGTACTATATTTATTATTTGAAGACTTTTGGTGGTGTACATATATTTGAAGGAAATGTAAACCAAACAGACGTAAAACATTTGATAAAAAATAAATTTTTGACAGATGTTCTTAAATCATGGTGCAAGCTAAACTTCTGCGATAATCCAGAAACAATATCAAAGCAAATTTTATGGAACAATTCGAAAATAAAAGGTAATGGAAGAATGTTTTACTACAAGGAATGGGCTACTAAGAGGATTAAATATATAGAACAACTATACGATTATAGAACTACATCATTCTTCAATTTTACAAAAATAAAAGAACTATTTGATGTTAGTAATAACGATTACCTAAAATTCTTCAAACTGATTTCATGCATTCCTCAAGACTGGAGAACACGAATTAAAAATGAAAGAATAAACACGATTAATACAAAGATACTATTAATAGAACAAATAAAAACCACGACCAAATGTAATAAGAAGCTATATAACATGTTTCTTAATCAACAGAAACCGGTTATGCATAAAGCCAAGACAAAATGGGAACACGAATTCGCGGATAAAAATATAAATTGGAAGATAGTCTACACAAATCATTTCACAAACACTATAAGTTCTAAACTTAGGAATTTTCAGTACAAATTTTTGATGAGAATTGTTGCTACAAACGATTACTTACTTAAGTGTAACATTGTCAGCTCCAATTTGTGTGATTTTTGCGCCATGGTTCCAGAAACAAATAAGCACCTTTTTTGGGAATGCACTATAAGCCAACATTTTTGGTCACAGCTGAATACCTTTTTAAACAATAATAATATTGTATGTAATTTTGATTGGCACACTGTTTGCTTTGGGCAATATGAGCAAGACAACAAGTTTTTCAACTTTTGTATCATACTAGGAAAATACTTTATATATACATGTAAATTACGAAACACGGAACCTAAATTTCCAGAGTTTATGTCTTACCTAAAGGCAACACGAAATATTGAAAAAGAAATTGCAATGAATAGAAATAAGCTCATAGTTCATGAACGAAAATGGAATGTTATCCAATTAGACTAACACTCATTTAGAGATACACGAACCTTCTGATTATACATACACATATTACAGTTAGGTATAACAGCATATGCCGTAATAGTATAGTATCGTGATGAGTTGCTCAATTATTATTCACTAAACCTATTTCACCATATCTCAGTTTTCCAAACTCTATTCTCTCATCTAAAAACATTCTTAAATAAATCCAACCTAACCATGTATGAACAATACGTTATAATCTATAATTATTTACAATACATGTACTCATAGTTGATTGCAAACAAGGAGTTTAACCTATAAATTCATGTTGTTAAACTGCTTGTAACTCATTTATTGTTTGTATATGACTATGTATGGAAATAAAAAACTTAAAACTGAAAAAAAAAAAAAAAAAAAAAATTCCGTTCTGATTTTGGGATTTTCCCCCCAATGCAGCAAGTTAATACAGGATCGAACCCGTTTGCCCGGCCTTATATGACCTTAGCTGTTGACAGGCCGTTAAACACCAATAAACAAACAAACAACTTTGGCATTTTGAATCCGACAGTTATATCCCTTATGTGAGTATTAGACCATAGCTGTTGATAGGCCGTTAAACACCATTAAACAAACATTCTATAGCCCACTCATGCGGCTTTCATGCACACGGTGAAGGTGAAATTACTTTGAAACTTGCGTTAAATGTTTTTGAAATATATGCGTTGTTTTAGTTTTAAGTAAACAAATTTCTCTGCAACCGTAAGTCAGATTGAATTGAAACTTCATATATTTGTCTATCAACATCCATATTTTCATTTTATAGCCCACGCATGCGGCTTTCATGGTCAAGGTCAAATTGTGTTAAATGTTTTGAAATATTTGCATTAAAGTTTTAAGTACACAATTTATCTGCAACCATATGTTGGATTGACTGGAAATGTCACATACTTCTTTATCACCAGCGATATTTTCATTCTATATCTCACATAAGCGGCTTTCATGCCAAAGGTCAAGGCCAAATGACTTTGCGGCGGCGGAGGGTATGTGTGAGACCCCGCTCACTTGCTCTAGTCCTTAAAAGCAAGAATAACGTATCTTACCATACTGATTTCTTCGGATACATGTACTGATTTTGTGTCCCGAGCATACCTAGAATTCATTTTTGTATATTTATCACAACTCTTGCCTCACTAATATTCCAATGTTCTCCCTATGTTTTTTTCATGCATTGATTTTGTATCTGGCACATGGCGATATTTCAAATTTGACCAAATATGGTCCTGATATATATCAAATCGAAGGTATCGTGGAGACAATTACTCTGGATAATGTTTTTGTCAAAATTGGATGATACATCATACAAGATGGCCGCCGACAGGTCATCCTTTAATCATAGATTTCGTCTTCTTCTTCTGTACCGTTTGGCCGACGCTGGTCAGACTTCACAGTTGTGGTGCGTGGGTGAAGCATTTTCATATTTGTTAAAATGGAGATTGTCGCATAATCCAAGATGGCCGTCGTAGAAAATTTGGTAAAATTCTTAAAAAAATCATATCAACCATGTGAATTTTACATTATTATTATTTTTATATCAAGCTTGAATTGCCACTTTGATATCAAGAGCGATAACACTGACTCTTTAAAATGTTAATGGAAACAACTATTTATTCTCTCTATTTACCTTTTCATGTGCAATGATCATATTTTGTAACAAGTCAATACAAATATTTATTCAGGTGACACATTTAGTTGATATAAATAATTTAAAAATGACCTGCCTCATTTACAATCAAAATAGCACGATGATACAACCTATCAGTAAACTTAAGATTACTAAGTGAATATTTCTGTGTAGCGGGCACTCGTATTTTTTAAAACTGTTATAATTTTACTTATTTAATATTTAATTCCTATAAAGAACACTTTGTGCCAAACAGATGAGACCCCAATTCAAATAAATCATGATTGCAACTTTGCTGAAGGATGTCTGGCACCCAGTCATTAAGTGCAAAGGCACGACACTTGTCACATGGATTCACCAGTGGGTGTACAGTACGAAGTCCAGTGACATGGTGTGTAATTGCATCCCGTAACATTTGGTCAGGTGTGTATTTTTTTACTTTAACCTACGTTTTCTGGGGGAAATAACTACCTGTATAATATATGTGAAAATCACTACAATGGAAGAAATTGAACGTATGTTCTCGCACCCCCTTCCAAACTCCATTCACAATTCAAACCCCCTCGGCATGAATCTGGCTACTCCACTGCAGTGCAAAGTCGCATAACAATTTTTGATATACAGCCGTTTGAATGTATACATGTGTGTGTGTAATATTTCTCAGACTTTTTCAAGGCAATGGTTTCTGTTTCGATGTAATGTATGACCTGTCGTGAATTTCACTCTCAAGTTCATATTGGTGCTTGTAGGAGTATTTGATATCCAGTATACATTTTCCATGGCTTTCACATTCTGTAAAACCGTCTGGAGTTTCGACAATGAAATGGAGAAATGGCAAACATTTTCATGTGTCTGAATGTGGATTATTTCTGGCACTCATATCTTTGGCTTATAACGTCGTTCAAATTGTACTGCATCAATTTAATCGAATTTAAAATTGCATATTTCATGACTCTTCATTCAAAACGCCAGTTTTATAAGTTGATGTGTTTAGGATTTTTATATCATGCACTGCAGTGCCGGTGAAAAGTCGTTAGGTGACATTGCCAAGTCGGACTGTTGTACTGTGCGGACTCACCGAAACAAACCGCCAGTGGACACGTTACACTATCTTTGCAATGTAACCTCCCTGTGTAAGTTTATAGATCGCGGCTCAGTCAGCGTGCGACTAGATGCCGTTTTTTTTTTGTTAGGGGAAAGTACTAAAATTGTGAAAAAAGATGAAAACAGATGGAAAGACAGTGCGTCCTCCGGGCCCGCGCAATATTTAAAATTGCGCAATGTCAATTAAAGGTGGTGCAGGATGTTGAATATAATATCTTTATAATGGAAAGACAGAGTTTAATGAAACATAACGCAGTAAATGCTTAACAGGTTGCCAATTAGTATCCCCTCGCCGATAGGCAAGAGGTGGTATATCGTTAGTCCATGTACGTGCGTACGTATGTACGTACGCTAGAAACACCTTTCATTTTTCAATAACTCGTGAACCACTTCACCGATTTTGATATTATTTGACCATAATGTCTGTCTATGGATGGAGCATGGTTTAGCATATGACCCACGTTCGACCGCTCAAGGTCACGGAGTACTTTTTTCTTATCAAGGCTGCCAGCGAGGGGATTAGCTTCGTTCAATGATGCCAGTGCGAGGGGATTAGCTTCGTTTAATGATGCCAGTTCTTGCATTATTGTATAGTTTGCTTTAATCTAACAATGTTCTGGTTTTGACGAAGAATCAGTTTCCATGGATGTGAATAAAAATCTAAAGAACGTGAATGTATGAAACAAACGGTACTCGATTCTTCACGACAGTTATAGGTTATCGTAAAGAATTTTAGAGCACCCATAAAACACATATGTCACTTCTATGGTGTGATACATATCATCGAAATCCGTCCGTTTGCTTGGAAAAGTTTCAAGAAAATGTACTGTAAAAATGACGTCACAGACTACGTCACGTCGGAAAAGCAGGTTCGGAAAGCACTGATCCCATACCCTGATATCTATAACTTTACATGCTACTTGCAAACATGTAGTTGGCCTCAGTAATAATAACATACACTCAAAGCGTTCTTTTATAACATGATCATTCATGTTATAATTGTTCTTGTTCTTTATTACATCGTTAACAATGGAGGGTTACGATATTGGTATGGACGAAGTCGGCCGTAACGATTACCTCGATGATGATGACATCGATGATAATGATGACATCGATGATGACATCGATGACGAAACACCCTTCATAGACGCGATAGGGAATCCACCCGGCGAGGAAATAGGTGGCGCTACCATTAGGCTAAGGCAGGGATTACTCGAGTCAGCTGTAGACGACTACTACAACAGTTTGGCAGAAAAAGGTGAGGTCCCGTTTGTCGGACGCTACTACTCCAATATTCGAAGTGGATCTGCCTGGTAGGTTAAAAAGCATCAAATGTCCCAATCATCAACATGAGGACCGGAAAACCCCTAACGCTGAGCACCATTGCCAGAAACCGGGGCGGTGGCCAAATCATAGGGAGCGAATTAGGATTCTCAGATTGGAAGAAGGGTAAAACAATTATGCCCGCCCGCACTGTAGAGGCCCTACAGTCTACCGACGAAGCGATGGCGAAGATGGCCGCAGCGATAGAAACGGTCGAGATTAGCGAGATCCCTCGAGTAGCCACCGACGCTATTCGCACAATGGAGACCAGCGAAAGCGAGCTAAACGAAATACTCAACCTCGACCAAGGGTCGAACGATGACTTACCTCTTCGCGAACTCCAGGGACTTGATAAGGCTCTACAAAAGGTCCGGGGTGAACTGGTCCTTAACCTCTCCAAACTGACGGCGCTGGATGAACATATCGCGCTAGAAGAAGAAAACTTAGGGAAACCCCTGATGGCGATACAGAATCTACTGAGCGGATCAACGAACGACTGTGGTCGTTGTGGGATGAAAGAGAAGCTCGCGTGGAAGCTGCATCGGCTTGCCGTGAGGATCTCCGCACCCAAATAAGTCGGGTCCGCAAAACAATCTCGATTGTTCTGCACAAGGACACGACACTCGGCGAGCGACTTCGCACTCTGTTCAGAGAGCAGGGCGTCACGATAGCAAGCATCCTCGCAGCTGTCGGCATGACTATATCAACCATAGTTATAACTATCGGGCTGCTCGTAGGTGGTGTGGCGGCTGCACCCGCGCCAGCACCCGCGCCATCCGGCGGCGCCAAGGAGTGGGCAAAAAAGCAGCTAAAAGCCATCACCAATCTCCTAGGTAAATTAGCCGGAAAGGTGGCTGCCGCACTGCCTGGGTCGATCGGGAGTGTTGTCTCCTACTTGTTATCTATATTATCAAAAACAGCCGGATGGCTCGCCAAAAATACTTGGGCTTTAATCGTGGTGATCGCCGGTCTTCTACTATTCTCCGCCCGAGAGTTTCTAAAACCAAAGCGCTAGTAGTACGATCATCAAGAGGGTGACGAAGAGCCCTAATTTCTCCTCCTCGTGGGTTGTACTTCCCGCTCCTGTTCCAATTCGTAAATTGGGGGAACTTGATGGTGTGCTTCGTGGTGGGGTGGGTGTATCAAATCTTCCAATTTCAACATTGTTGATGATTGGATTGGGGGTACGGGCGTGGGTGTATCCAATTCGTGGATTGGGGGTACGGGGGTGGGTGTATCCAATTCGTGAATTGGGGGTTTTATGAAATCTTTTTCAAATTTATTTCAATTTACAACCTCAACACTGTTGAGCCCGACCGTCTTGGGGGGTGCGCTTGATGATATCCGTGTTCACGTTACCGTTGTGGCCGATTATTTGATGGGCGGTGGCGATTACGATCTGATTATTGTAACCGTCAACCGGGTCGTCTCGTAGTATCATATTGCTCGGCGCCATATAAAGACCTATTCCAAATACATAGTCTATTGTGGTGCGGGCATTCTGCAAAACATCTTGATACCGTTTAATCGCATCCGGGAGGTCCACCGGAGATGAGATGGTGTCCTCGACATTTGCCAATAACTGTTTTTGCGCGTCAAACGCCGTCCCGTCTCCTATTATAGAAATGCGCGCTTGCGCCTGTGCGCCGAGGATGGCCCAGACGTATGTGCGAATGGAGTCGTTGACGCGGGAAATCCCAGCATACGTGAACGTTTTTTGTTTTTCTTCCACAAATGTTGTCCACGCTCTAGATATGTCTACGTGGTGTGTTAATGCGTCTTTTTCACTGAAGAAAGGGTGAATCCGCCCTCCATTATCTAAGCTATATTTTCCGTCGGGTTTCCAAAACGTTGTGAACCCACCTAGACCAACGTTAGACTTGTCCACCTTTTGTCTGAAATCTGTTGTCGGTGAAACCCCAAACTCATTGCACAATTTAGCGAAGGCCCTACAGTCGTAGGTGTTGGATTGCCAGTTAAAAGCGGAGTCTTGAGGAAGAGGTGTTTTCATTTCCGCTAGAACGCGCCGTGTCTGACATTGGATCGTTCTCACCGAGTAATTCGGATGAAAATCCACACCCAGAGCTCGCGCACCACACTGCAAAGTTCAACTGGTTTTGCCACCAATCCATCGGTGTTGTCTTCCACGCCACAAAAGCTGCATTGTTCACATCGATATTGCCAGTTATTACGGGGTTTGTGTACTCTTAGGTCAAATCTAGAAAACGCTCGTTGAACTTGGCCACATTCATTCCGACGCATATGTCTTGCCGGCCTAACGTGAGGTCTTTTACACAGTAGCGTTTCACCATCTTTTACAGTGAATAATATATATCTCTAATATCTTGTATATTAGATATACATAATAAATTTCCAACATAAACAGAATTGAACCCAAAATCTTTTGAAAGTATATTACCATGTTTGCTACTATCACTAATGTTCAAAAAGAGAGTTGTGAACTTCAGAAGTCAATCGACAACTGCTGTGGAAAACGCCGGGTAGGCCTCAGATCAATCACATTCACGGTTGGGTGGCAGAATGTGGGGACGAGCGAAGGGTTTTACTATGTGAAGGATGGAGAACAAGTAGGTGTAAAGCTACCTCCCGAACTGTGGGGAGCAAGACAGCTCATAGACTTTGTTTCCACAGTGCTTGACGATATAGTCAACCTCACAGTATCGAAGGCTACCGGACTTGCAACAATGACCATCGGCCCAGACAGCCAGATAATGACCTCCCCGATGTTGGGTATTCGACTCGGGTTTAGAGAGACATACTCCGCGAATAAAGGCTTGTTTGCCCGTGGGAGTACGTCGGTGATAACCCGGTGGACTTCACCTTCACGAAAACTCTCAGGGTGCACCTGGATCGGGTGAACACATCGTACAACACGGTAGACGGATCTCCCAGCACATTACTGAAAACCGTGCAAGCCAGTGATTGTTTCTTTGGGGACACTGTGACCTTAGACTTCCCATGCCCCGAGATGAAAGTTTTGGAATCGGGACATATCCACGAATTTACGGTCTCTATTCTTGATGATCAAGCAAGAGAGTTAAACAATTATTACCTGATTTCGGTCGTCCTAGAAATTTCAAATTAATTCAAAGAATTAGACTCAAGTTCGTAATAGAATTATCAATATTATTGAAAATGAGTATATACGGACCAGGTAGTTCTTCCAATTCCAATCGCGAGTGTGTGACAGATATGAATTCAAAGAATCCGATTAACAACTCAATCGAGATTGGAGCTCCCGACGGATCCAACCCCACAGGTGATTTTTTAACTACCGAACAAACCAGATCACTGATCAATAGAACTATATCGGACGCCACGGATGATATTCACAAGAGTCTACTATCACAGCTTAGAGTATATGCAATGGCTGTGACTACACAAACTCGTGAAAAAACACATACAGAACTAAACGAACTAGGCGGAAAAATAACCGAATTTCGGGAAGAGGCCCGGTTGGGGATTGAGGGAGTCCAAACTGGTATTGAGAAAGCCCGAGAAGCCCACCAGGCGGCCCTTACGGAGGCTTATGGGGTGTTGCGCTCAGAGGCTCGGACGGGGATTGTGGGATTAGGCGCCAGAGTGGTTGAATCTATCAGCGCCGTTGATGAATCACTTGTCGCGGTTGATGATAAAGTAAATCTAGTTCGTAAAGACGCTCACAAAGCACTTGAGGATACCTCTGAAAAGGTTCGTGTTGAGGCCCATACCGCTATCGAGGAGCTTGCTGCATTGTTGGACACATCTGTAGAGCAGTTTAAGTTATTGCAACAACAAAAACGTGTCATAACAGTTTGGGCTGAGAAGCGGGGCGCATTGAATGAGGGGATCTATGAATATTCGTTTGGTGCCAAAGCGAGCAATATATATGGGGGATACGTCATGACATCTCCAGGTACGGTTCGACGAATGGCGGTCTGTTCGGTTAATGCTAAGGGTAAACCTGTGGGCGCGGTCATGGTAAATCTCGTACTGGATGGTGAAGAACGGGCGATTGGAGTCACTAAACTGGCTGGACAGAGTTCAGGGGTGGTTTTGTTCGCCGGTGACGATCCAATTAGACTTTCCGAAGGTAGTGTTATTAACTTTGTTACGAAAATCGCTGACCCAGCGAGTTCTTCCACTGTTGTGACATTGTTGATTGAACTAAATTTGCAAAATTTAAATATGAATGAATCACCGCTTCCGAGCACGCTTCCAATCTCGATTGGTTTTGGCGAAAGAAGTTCAGATTTTAGGCTGGAAAATATCGTAGAGATGCAGGATATTCTAAAATGAGAGGGGGAAACTCGGAGGGTAAGTGCTGAAAAATATAGACGAGCGGCAAACATAGTGGAGGGGGTGAGCACCGTGCTTGCAGCAATTTCTATAATGGATGGGGCCGGAACCGCTGCATTGCTATCTACAGTCGTGGCAATTTTCATTGCAGGGGGTTTGAGCAGGGTAGCCGCTGAGGCGGGGTTGTTATGTATGGCGTTTAGAGTAGTGGGGAGAAAATACGAAAATAAAAGTAGAAAGCAGGACAGAATATCGGTCTACAAGGTCTAAGAAAAATAGCATCGACGTTATCGTTTCCAAAGCGTTGACCGACAACAATATATCGGACGCTGAATTTGAGTCGGTGGTGGAGGAGATATCTCGATATGAGGATCTAAAAAATACTATTATAATTAAGGCGCGCGCCACCCTTCCCAAGATTGAGAATACTGATTGGGATAAATTTAGGTTAAAATTGGGAGATAAAGTTGGGGGAAAAGTTACAACACCACGTGAGTATGTCACCCACCGGCCACCATACATTTATATAACCGTAAACTGTCCGTACCGGGAATTAATCTTGTTACCGCGTGACGCAATCACCTCTCATATACATATAGATCGCCTCGATACTTTGGTGCATACGGTTAAACCAATACACAAAACAGGTAATGTTTATCTACAATCGAGATTGGATGGTCTTGGTGGTTGTGTTAAATCAATACACACCGTGGCCTCGATAAGGCGAAATATAATCGGCTATAATTACACATAACCGTGTAATTGGAACATTGTCGTCTGCTGATAGACACTATCGGGCGTGTTTATTCACTGAGCGCTGTATCTGTTAAACTTTATTGGCATGCAGCGGTCGGATAGGAATGCCATTGCTAAGGTAAACAACCGGCATGACAACGGTGGTCGGATGGGAACGGTGTGTTTAACATTGAGAAAATATCGGTTATATCTTCATAACTGATTTCTGCCCCGCCATACGGGACATAAATCAGTCCCCAAAGTGTGTTGTTTCGGCTACTATTTCATGTTAAGCATGCAACACCTATAGGTAAACCAAAGTTCGATATGAAGCCATACATTTGTCTCGATTGTGGCAGAGAATCCGCGACATCGCGCGGATTGGGGGTACACAGGCGAAAGGCTTTGTGTAGACCCACCAAAGTCTTGTGCGAATGGTGTTGAAAATTAATGGCTAGCGCGCCAACCGTAAAGATACATAAACTCATGGCATGCCAATGGGTTCCTGCAGAAATTAAATCCGATATCATTAAACATAGAATGCGGGTAAAAGGCTACGAACTCGATTTATAATCTCTAACCACCAATTTATAGGAGTTTTTTACACTCCTATAAATAAATGGTCGACCCTATATTAGAAAAAAGACATTCCTGTAGTAGGTGGGACTATAATCAGCCCCGATAAGACCCTCCAACCTAGATGGTATCATTTCCATCCCCACTATGCTACTGCCTGCGTTAATCTTGCACAGATTACCAACGTGTCTGAACACATACACAACCGCCTGCGTTAATATTGCCCTGATCACCAACGTGTCTCGACAACTACACAACCACCTGCGTTAATCATGCCCAGATTACCAACGTGTCTGAACAAATACACAACCGCCTGCGTTAATATTGCCCAGATTACCCACGTGACTGAACAAATACACAACCGCCTGCGTTAATCTTGCCCAGATTACCAACGTGTCTTAACATATACACAACCGCCTGCGTTAATCTTGCCCAGATTACCAACGTGTCTGAACATATACACAACCGCCCGCATTAATTTTGCCCAGATTACCAACGTACGTTCACTTCTATTGAAGGTAATATCCGCCATAATTATAACAGATTTGATGCTTGCTTGCTGATGACATTCTAAGTTCTATCTGTCTTATTACAATTATATGTGGCTTGATGCTTGCTGACTGGTGCCATTACAACTTACTTTCATCTTATGTTATTCGTCATTCGTGTTTATGACATTTGAATTATTCTTGGTTGTAGTCCAAATTACATGTGCATTTGGCTTGATGCTTTATTCATTCTCACTGTTTCAATGTGTTTGTGTTGATTACATTCTAAGTGGCTCGATGCTTCATTCTTAGTGACATCCGGAGTTCCAGTATTGATTATTGCATCGCTGTTTTACCATGCGTTTTGTTACCTTGCTAAGCCACGCCCCTCGACAACAATACTTGAAACAGTTATTTGGGAACAACCATTATGGCGCCAGGTGCCCTGCTAAAACTTAAAAATAGTTATCCATAAAAGTATTTAATGTGCTGGTACCCGTCCTACAATGCGTTGCTCTCTAAATTGGTTCCATGTTCCTAACGGTGTTGATGTATATTGATCCCGCTTTTTCTGTTGCGCCATGTTTAGGTTAAAATACACCAAATAGTTTTACTGTATAATTTAACCGAATCCCGGCCAGTCATTCCTATTCGTATAGATGTTGTGGGTCCAACCTCGTCATGTCCCCCAATATCAGTGTTTTCTTTTAAATGCTTCAAATATGCTGAGAACTGGTGTTAAAAACATCCCCCAACATGTTCCTCAACATGGATCAAGATTTGAAAGCAAACTGTGTCTGTGACCTTAAAACACCCGGACTATTTTGTATGCCGGACTACTAAAGCATACTCAATTTCTCTAACCTTAAACCTAGAGGGCTATATTTGGAGACATGTTTTTCTTTATTCCTTCAATCTGACATTTTTTCTGGCAAAATGAACATGGATTTATCATTACCAGACGTATTAATTGACATTAATATATTTTTTAAATCAAATGCGAAATGACAGTTTGATATCAGGGGCGATAACCGGGTTTCCTTAAAATGATAACGGAAGCAACTATTTATTCCATTTATTTATTTTTTGATTTGCAATATCATATGATATGTCGATTCAAATATTTATTCAGCATTTAGTTGATATAAATAATTTAAAAATACTGCATCATTTGCATATGGAACTAGCTTGATACCACCGCGAGTCTGTATGAGTACATACAAGATTACTAAATAATTATATCTGTGTAGCTGGCACTCGTAATTGTTAAAAGTGGTGGACTAGTTGCAATTATACACTTATTTAAGTTCCATAAAGAAAAGTGTGTACCTACTAGATGTGACCCCAGCTTCAACAATAATTAAATCTATATTTTAATTTGTCAAGATCCAGAGCAGAATGGGTGCGGGTTACTGGAAATTAGATCCCACAACATCCATAAGAAAAATGATAGTAGCAGAGAATAGCAAAATGTGTTGTAACGGTTTAGTTTAGCGGCCCACCTAAGTCTGATCCCGGACGGTTATTGGTTTGCATCGGTAACGGGCCTGTTTGGCAGTCAACCTGTGTAAGTTACCATTTGTGTAACTTACTATACAAATGTGATTGTTTTCAGTTACGTACAAATTTAATTTAAGTATGAGGATACATGTATGTATACAAAACATTAGTAAGTCAAACACCATACATACATATGCAATTTAGTTAATGTAGGATTGAGAATAATAAATGATGCGAAATCGTCAAGATGGTAAAATTAGGCCGGTATGAACAAAATCGTGCGTTTGTTTTGAGGTCACTGACACAGTATGCTTGCAAATCTTGATCCATTACTACCCAGTTTCACTTGGGGAACATGTCGGGTGTTGGTCATGTGATGTAAACAGAGTTTCAGTGGCCAAAAAAAAATGTAAACAATATTGGGGGACATGACGAGTTTGGATTTTCCTTCCTTAGGAGTAAGTGAAGCTATTATTTAATTCATGCAGAAGCAGTACAGACCGGCTGCTGGTCATGTACAAGTAGGTCTCACAACATCCATACGAATAGTGAAATATGGGAGACTGACCTTATTGGATGGGATTCTGTTAAACTATATAGTAAAATTAGTTGGTATCTTCTAACCTATACTGTGATCATTTGTAGGTAAAATCTTACATCACCACCGGCATTGGAGGTGTGCCTCAAAGAGCCAATCACATCTCGTACTATTATTTATTAATCGGAGGATTCCTAACGTTGACAGCAGTGCCATATGGCGTCATAATGAGCACTACCAACCCATATATTGCTCGCATCATTCTGCTTGTGGCTTGATGCTTTCTGCTTGCGGCTTTCCGCTTTCGGACTGTGGCTTGATACTTACTTCCTGCAGCTTTGTCCTTACTGCTATAGGCCTTATTCAAAGTGCTAAATGCTTTGTTCTTACTTTCTATTGCAAATGCTTAGTGCAATAAAATAGGGACACGAATACGGACGTATCAATAATTTTAATGTAAATAAGACGAATGAACAAAGCAATCAGCGGAATGGACATGTAAGAAAGACACATAAAATTACAACAAGCAGATTTCAAATGTAATAAATACAAATGACGAATGAAATAACATGAATATAAGTTATAATGTCATCAGCACGCAAGCATCAAGTCACATAGAATGATGGCGGATATATACCTTCCATAAACTTTCGCATTCTCAATGACTATTAGCAGACATCTTTGAAAATATTTCAATCACGTGCAGGCAGTGGTTTGGTTCGTTACTGAAGACTGACGTCATTTCCATTAGCCAACCAAACCAGTGCGTGTCATGTGATTCGATATTTTCCAAGATGGCGGCTAACATTCATTTCTAATCAGGAAGCGAAGTTGTATGATTTTAAAAAGTTAATTTAGGTTAGTGAGACGCGTTTTTAGTGCAGTTTACACTCGAAATCGTGGAGATTTATGTTAATGTATTAGCAACTGTAAAATCTATGCCGAAAACCCACCCCAAGCAGCGGTTTCGACACGCTGTAATGCGTTCTATAGGCGAGTTCCAATTGTCTATATCGTGTGGCTTTTCGTTACAATGGTGGCGAATGGGAGTTTTGTACCTCTATAAGTACTGACACCAACATTGCAAAGTATACTTATCTAGCAAAGTATACTTTGAGGGAGAACATTTCAATTCATTAATTTTTATTATACTGAATCTATTACATTAACAGTCATTTTGGCTGTGATAATGTAATAATATCAGTATAATAATTCTGCATATTTGTAATCATCAAATATATGCAGGGGTTAGTTCTATATGAAATAATGCATTTTGGAAAAAATATATGAGTACTCCCTCAAAATATACTTTGCTAGATAAGTATACTTTACAATTTTGATGAAATCGGCTACATGAATGATGGCTATATAGCCAGTATGACCGATACAATGTGCAGATACGTGTACATTTGATACGCACCATGTCACTTCGTACCTTAGTTCTAAGATTTGCGATTGTTCATAAAATAATATTTTCAGAAACAGTGATATTTTATGTAAATGACGTGGAAAGTTAACGAAACATTCATAGAAAATGCGGAATTATATTATATCAATGTTCTACGCCATTTAAGGATAGTATGGTACATATTGTTCATGAGATATCGCACATCTTCTTAGGTAAACCATCACACGGTTTGTCTCATTTCGTTCTGGTCAGTACAATGTTGCCTATATTCGAGCTGGAGATGTATTCAACCACCGAATGTGAAGATGCGTGTACGTGTATCTATGCTCATTTCAGTGTTGCCAAAGTTCGAGGTGGAATTGGCTCTGGACGTGCCGTACGTGATCCCCTCCGAGTCGGGGAAGTCCGAGATGGGGTCGGTACGGGGAAAGGTTCAGGCAATGTGAGTACGGGTATACATTTCCTTCTACCCAGATTATCCACGTGTCCGACAATGCCAACTCGCAATTAGTCAGTAGTATGTGTCACTAGTGTCGTCCCTGATCATCATATGCACTCGCGCAATCAGAAAGTGAATTGAGTTGTTATTCAAAGCGATAAAACGTGGTCGCTATTTGTTTACACCCTCGCTTGAGAAGAGAGACATTACAACATGTGCGAACTGTATATTTCCAGATCAATCGACGAATCCATATTCTGGGCAGACTACCAGACTAAATAATTCGAAGAGAGTATTCGCGTGTATTTCAGTAATCAGTAAACTTAAATCACGTTAAATCAAATCATCACTCATGCAACTTTCTCTATTATGTCGTTGTACAATGTAGATACACGAACGGCGAGCCGGTACGTGGGACGATGAATCTGACGTTCAATTCTGCCGAAGTCAAGACTTTCCTAGAGGTTAGACACCTCCAAATAGTTTTACAATTTAATTTAACCGAATGCCATCCAATAAGGCCAGTCTCTCCTACTTTCACTTTTCGTATGGATGCTGTGGGACCCACTTGTACATGACCTGCAGCCAGTATGTACTGGTTCTGCATGAACTAAACAATAGGTTCACTTACTCCTAAGAAAGAAAAATCCAACCTTGTCATATCCTCCAATATTGATTACATTTTTTGGCCACGGAAACTATGTTTACATCACGTGACCAACAGTTCAGTGTTTTCTTTTAAATGCTACAACTATGCTTACAAGTGGTGTTAAAAGCACCACAAAATGTTCCTCAAGTGAAACTGGGTAGTAATATCAAGATTTGCAAGCAAACGGTGTCTGTGACCTCAAAACACCCGCACTATTTTTTTTTATACCGGACTATTTTTGCATACCCCCTGGGTGATTTCGCACCATTTGGTATCGTCTAACCTAGACGTGCGTATACTGCTGTGTATTTACACTGTCCATAAATTCATAACGGACACGCAAATTAAACGTAGTTCATTTATATCCCAGTATATTACATTACACCCACGTGACGTCGCAATGTTGTTGATTGGTTAACGTTCGTTTGACTTCATTTATTTAAAAAACTTCACGCACTTTAAACATACCCAATGTATTATGCACCCAATAAACGCAACAGCCCATGGTTTTATTCCTTAAAACAATGGGCACATAAATGTATACACAACCGCCTGCGTTAATCTTTCCCAGATCATCAACGTTTCGGAACATATACACAAGCGCCTGCGTTAATCTTGCCAATATTATCAACGTTTTTGAACACCTATTGGCAATGCCAACTTCAATCACACAAGTTGATTGGTAGAGCCTTAGCTGTAGCACACGTCATGCTCAGCCAATCAAGCTGCTTTATTTCAATAGTCAAGTATTTTGAAATAAATAAATTGGCAAGTATTGGCAAGGTTATCGCAGGCGGGTGGCTGAGTAGACTCGTAGGCAGATGTTTTATAATGTTCCCCCAATTTGAATAGCGAATGCTGTAGTAGTTTCGAACACGTAACTCCGCGAAACCTCCCGTAAATTCTGTCTACGGACTTTACGCCAGTTACGTAGGGGTGAAAGAGTTAAGCCCCATCACACTGGCACGTATTGAGGGCTATGTATTACTGCGTTTCCCACCAGTCCGTTTTTGCCCTTTTTTGAGGGGTATTAGGTCTTACTAGGTTTCTCGTACGTTTCCACTAGGTTTTGTAAGGTTTTGCTACGTATCGCCTCATGGTCACGATTTCACTAGGGATTAAATGTAGTAGGTTTTATAAGATAAGGTGACAGCCACGTTTCGCTACATTTTAATACGATTCTGTACGTTTTCAACACAGGCATTTGACGTGTTTCGGCTTTCATCGGTATAACTCTATATATGTGAACAATGCTTCTAACTTTGGTCGGACACGACCTCCTATCATAACACATTCCGCGATTATATTAATGCTAATATGAATATTTCGGCGGAAAGTGCACATGTTCATTTGAGAAGTATTGTTATCATGCCAAAATAACATAGTTAGAACATATGTATGCAAATAATATCGAATTACAGCTCATTTTCCTGGGTCGGACACAACCTCGTATCGTATCTAATGAAATAATGTGTTTAAGGCTCTATTGTAGTGGCAAATTCATATGATCAGTTGAGAATTATCGATATCCTGCAGAAATACATATAATACATATATAATAACTATTTTAAACATGTTATTTTGTGATGACACGAGGTCGTGTCCGACCAAAGTTAGAAGCCTTGTTCATGTATATAGAGTTATATCGATGAAAGCCGAAACACGCCGAATGCCTGTGGTTTTCACTAGTGAGTGCTACAGTAGCGCTTTTCGGTTCCTTACCTATTTGTATATACTAATATCGTATACATATCGTAATCGTATAGTATTGGTATATTTAATGAGCATATCGTATGATCATATAATATTGGGATGTTTGTACCGTATCATCGTATACACTCCCGCCTGCGATTCGCTTACCAAAAATTGCAATCCAGCGGTCCTTGAATTGCAATTCGTCAGCTCTGAAATTGCATCCTAATTGCGGTCCAATCGCGGTCCCGTTTTTGCGGTCATTCTTTCGCGATACCGTTTGTGCGGTCATTCTTTCGCGGTCCAGTTTGTGCGGTCATTATTTCGCGATACCGTTTGTGCGGTCATTCTTTCGCTATTTGCGTTACAAACTTACCGTATCATCGTATAGTACAGTTTGTTTACATTATACAAACGTACTATACGAATGTTATACAAAAACATACGATATCCGTTCGTATATACGATATATCCGTACGGATATGGTATGAATATACAGTGGGTCATCGTGCGGTTAAAATATACCGATGCACCGGTTCATTTCGCATGTAAACATCCGGTTTTCAGTTCGATCATCTGCCACAATTTTAATTTTTTCAAAATGAATACATTTTCAGTTTTACGATACAGAAACAATTTAAAACAAACTGAGGATTGTGAAGTACGGTATCACAGTGCATATACATGTGTGTTCAATATAGTAATTCATCAGTAATTCATCATTGTACTCCGCACCACCGCCGGGGACACAAAACAATGATCCCCCACACACACCAGCCATCTACATTTGGCGTCCTAAAAGTTCCGGTCTATATCCCACAGTGACTACACCCCCATCCCCCCCCCACCCGACCACCACTTCTGTCTGTAACGCAGGACCGACTAATCAAGTGCTAAACTAGTCCTGGTGCGATGGCTGACTGATCAAGTGCTATACTAGTCTTGGTGCGATGGCCGACTGATCAAGTTCTAAACTAGTCGTGGTGCGATGGCCGACTGATCAAGTTCTAAACTAGTCATGGTGCGATGGCCGACTGATCGAGTGCTATACTAGTCCTGGTGCGATGGCCGATTGATCAAGGGCTAAACTAGTCTCGGTGCGATGGCCGACTGATCAAGGGCTAAACTATTCCTGGTGCGATGGTCGACTGATCAAGTTCTAAACTAGTCCTGGTGCGATGGCCGACTGATCAAGTTCTAAACTAGTCCTGGTGCGATGGCCGACTGATCAAGTGCGAAAGTAGTCCTGGTGCGATGGCCGACTGATCAAGTTCTAAACTAGTCCTGGTGCGATGGCCGACTGATCAAGTTCTAAACTAGTCCTGGTGCGATGGCCGACTGATCGAGTGCTATACTAATGCTGGTGCGATGGCCGACTGATCAAGGGCTAAACTAGTCCCGGTGCGATGGCCGACTGATCAAGTGCTAAAGCAGTCCTGGTGTGATAGTCAACTGATCAAGTTCTAAAGTAGTCCTGGTGTGATGACCGACTGATTGAGTGCTATACTAGTCCTGGTGCGATGGCCGACTGATCAAGTGCTAAAGTAGTCCTGGTGTGATGGCCGACTGATCAAGTGCTATACTCGGCATGGCCGACTGATCACGTGCTATACTGGGCATGGTGAGATGGCCAATTGATTAAGTGCTACATTTAGTACAAACGTACTATACGAATATTATACAAATATACGATATCCGTTCGTATATATGATATATCCGTACGGATATGGTATGAATATACCATAATCTGGTATGTTTGTACGATACAAACGTACCAGAATTATACACATGTATAAATCTCGTATAAACGTACGATTTGAATGGTATATCGATAGGATATTGGTTGGTATGTACGGTACAAACATACCGTACGTTCATACTATATGCATATCGTATAGAAAACATATCGTATTGGTAGAGTATACGTATAGTATTGGTATAGTACGTATAGTTGACCTGCAGAAAAGCGCAACTGTATGTAGTGTCAGCGATTACTACGAGGTCGGAAAACAGGACATCAGCACGGCCGCATTGACAAGCTGCATCAAAAACGTAGTAATATACTTATTAAAAACGTATTCAAACGTATTAGATACGGCTATATACGTGATGATGATTGTTTCGGACATGTTCAAAAGTAAATTGACAAGGCAAATATAATAATCAGTAATATACGTATTAACACGTACATGTAGTAAAACGTATTAGATACGGCTATATGTGCAATGATGATTGCTCCTGCCACGTTTGTTTTGGACATGCTCAAAATTAACGCGGAGTTTTGATATACGTAGTATATACTTACTAAAACGTATTACAACGTATTACAACGTGGTTAGCCATAGCTACTGAAACATAATAAAACGTATAATAAAACGCAAAAATATGTAGTAAAAAAGTAGCAAAGCGTAGATAAACGTAATAGTACGTAGTGCACCTCCAGGTATGGCTAAGTACGTTTATATACGTATCTAACATGTTTAAATACGCTTTAACTACGCTTTAATACGTTTCAATAGGTATAAACTACTTATATCGAAAATTTGTAATACTATCCAAAACAAACGTGGCAGGAGCAATCATCATTACGTATATAGCTGTGTCTAATAAGTGTTAATACATATGTTGCCGGTTTACTACGTTTTTTAAAGATGGCAGCTATGAAAAACATGTATTTTAACGTAAAGGCATAATGATTACAGTTTGATAAGGCTACATATGACATCGTACTATTCTATGATGAGATACAACAAACGCTACACATATATAACATTTACATTATGTTCATATTTGGCGTTATGTGGGCGTGACGACTACAGTTCATCGGTACAAGCTGGCACCTCGGATGTAGGAGCGACCATGACCAGGCAGTGGCGCTTGTACCTAAACCACTGGGAGCTGATCGAAGAACGCACATTGGGCAGATTCATCGAACAACGGCCTAACAGAATAATGCAGTGTGCTGAAAAGCCAGACGGAGTGGTGGTCATGGCCACGGCAGGGCAGAGTGTATGACTGAGTTACATCCGAGGCAGAACACAAACAAATCGCTGGAAGAACCACGGGCCTATCAGAAATCAGATATCAGACGTGGAGCTAGGTTCCAATGGAATGACGTGGTTCTTTGCCAACAATATTTTAGGGGGCGCTCATAACATACTGTTATAGTGGCCAAACGAGTGACGGTGAATTGAGCGAGAGCCCCCAAAAATGGGTGCCACCAAGATCAACATATTGAAAGAAAATGGGAACAAGCACCGATCAATATTCGCAGACAGTAAGCGTCAATGATACCGGCCAGCGTACTTACATTGCTGGTATATTAAAACACGGAACCTTAAACCAATGAGCTATGTGACTCACATGCTAGCATTTCATGAAAATACACATAAATATGCTAAACAATCATGTGCAAAACATTTTCAGATGTGCCTGGTGAATATTTGCTGCATCAGTTCTGATGTATCTTTGGTCACAGTTAGTAGACCATCTGCCCAATACCTTGATGAGGTGATCGGGCACTTGACCGTTTGCCGCAAAAGTGGCAGCACCTATTCTCAGACTATTACCCGAGTATGCATTCCCATCCAACGAGATTAGAAACAAAATACTCTCTACTCAATACAGAACCAGTAACGTTTATAAACAGGGGGTCGAGCTTTGTTGCACCGGACTGTAAACGTAAGGTGATTTATGACTTCATAAGCTGCACCGGACATTCATCATTGCATGTATCACTGATAAACACTGTAACACCCAAATGAGAGGTGTCAACTTTTGAAGACTTTAATAACAATCGGTATGACCGTGAGTCCGGACTGACGATGACGTAGCTCATACAAATCTTGTGTGGTAGTCATAGAAATGCGATCCTCCATACTGGCGATACATATCATCGATGTGTTCCAGGTATGTATCGAGTTCCTTCCGCCTATAGGGTTCTGTTTCACACAATACGTTTTTATATTTTGTGAATGCCGTTCGAAATTCATGTATATTTAATTTCTTCACCATTCGCGAGTCATTACCCCGAATAATGGTTTGAGTCCCGTTTTCTTTCGATAATTTTGTTTCATTATCATAGTTGTCATGTGGCATGAGTAACGTAGCCAAGTTCTCATATTTGTGTCCCTGTATGGCTTTCCTTACATTTTGCGTTATGACGTTTATCGGGGGGTAATTCGTCCACCGGTCGTCTCGGTCGATTGTTATTGTACGTATCCATTATGTGCGCACCTGTATTTGGCAGTATGTGCGTATAATCGGGTACAGCAGCGCGTGTTAATTTGCTGTTGATCTCAGCAATAGCACCTTGCAAATGTAAAACAGATTGCTGCAGTGATGTCTGATCGTAGGACTGGTTTTGTTGTGGATAGCGGTGTTCGCTACTGTTGTTAAAATAATTCCCCTCTGTATCAGAGTCGACGCTTGAAACCCCGCAATTGGTGTTGACTGGAGTGTTGACATACGCCACGTTATGTACCGCGCTACTAATAACATTGTCGCTGCAGCTAGGTGGGGCAGTAACTGGGTCGATGTGAGTCTGATCACGCATTACATGGCTGTTAAGGTCGTGGTTGACCTCTGGCGTGCGCGATAGGTTATTCGTTTGTATATATACATTTAATAGCATTTTCCTAGACGTGTGTAACGGGAAAGTCATACCTTTGGCTTTCAGTTCATTTTTAAGATGTTCAAATGTCCATTTTCCCGGTGTCGATTTGTCCATACTAGATCCATTATTCACGTCCTCAATGACTGCGGCGGCGGGCGTATTCCGATTTATTGGCGATCTTGACCGTTGTCGCGTTGGTGCGGGTGATCTGCGCCTGGCGGAGGATCGAGTATTCATTCTGCCTCGGCCTGACATGATTCACAGTTTATGCGGATTGGTTGTCAATTTTCAGACACTAAATTCCTTTCCCGAATAAATATTAGCTCAATGGCAACTTCCCTGCCAAATCACACTGACGCAAACGAGGCTGATGCATATCATTGGATAAGGCGATCGATAGAAGTTGCCGCCTACTTTAAAATTAGATTATTGTAAACAATAATCCACACATTACAAGCGTAGTAATACATAGCCCTCAATACCTGACAGTGTGACTGGGGCTTTAACCGTTATTTACTTGTAATCTGACCTAGTGAAATTCCTGGGGTCCATTTCAATAAACTTCGTACGACTAAAATGTTCGTAAGTGCAAATTTAGGATGGTCGGGAAATTTCAATAGATGGACTTACGTTTATTGAGCATAGGTTGACAATAATACATTTCTGTAGACACATCATCAGGATTGTTTCGCTGAAGATACTGATCAGGGGATACATAACTGCCTGCGTTAGTCTTGCACACATTATTAACTGTTTGCAAACACCGCTATAGAGGTATGTAGTGTTGAAAGGGTTAACGAATTAGGTCATAGAAAGATACACTTGGCTTCAATGTTAATTGTTTGATACAACTGATGTGATATATGAATATAACATATGTGAATATTGTCTTGTTACTTTATTCTGTATGGTACATGTATTCCATCGTACAGTTTCACCAGGTCGAGCTTTTGGTACATACAGCAAATAATATAGTAATATAGTAAATACTATTTGGTGCAATACATCATGAAGAGATATGACAACAGCGTGCCATAAATATTATGCCAGCAAATTATATAAAATACGAGATATCTGAGCGTTTCTCCCATCAATCTGAAAATAAAGTTTGATGTGTAAACTTTTCAGTCTGATGCATAGCATATTGTTAAGTGTACACGTTGCCGTATTTACTTGCATAGTAGGCAAGTAGACACCAGTGACAATACACTCAGATAACTGCTGACATGCACTAGAGTTGATAACTAATAGCAGAGTACAATAATTGGTATATATTATGTGTTGTGTGTGACCAGGTAAAATTGATACACTGTGCGATTTTCTGTGTATGAGGCTATATACACAGATGAGTCATGATGTTAAAACACAGGCACAAACATGTCCGAGTTCGCCACTCCATGTGCCGTATAGGATACAGTAACGAGGCAGTGTTCACATACGTGTTATATATATATTCCATCACATTTATGAAGCAATTATTTTTTAATCAAAGGATGAGCAGGTATAGAAAGGGTCCTTGAAGTAAACTGTTATTATTCGAGAGCTAACTTTTATGCAAATGAGCTTATGTCGGTCGCAGCACATACTTTGCGGGTTGAACCCTTTAAAACACGGGTCTTATGCCATAACAAATAGTTCTAACAACTTTTCCGTGTGATAAATATTTTGTTTCCTTTCCTTGTGCTATATTTATGTTATTGCAAATGTTTCCGTAGTCTAAGGGTGTGACGATTAACCACCACACTCGATTATTCGCGATTTGTAACTTCATGGTTCGGTGCACGAAAACAATATTCGGTTTCGATTTCCATTCTGAAAATAGAAATATCTATCTCTCTCTTCCAGAACGGGCACTCTGACGGAGTTTCACCGATAGTTTGTTTATTTGTGTACTGTTCGGCAGATCACGACATCATGTCGTTTGTCTAGAGAGGGAATCTTGCTAGAGATCGACAATGTAAGAACTGTCATGATCTGGGCCAGTTTTCGTAAGGTTTCTGAAAATTGTTATGCTCCCCGAAAATAATTTTCGCCGGCCGAGTTTTACGTTAAAGTTTTTCAAATCGCTATATCTCTGTGACTGTTTGGGACATCAGCTTGAAACTTCATATACACATTGTTCACCATCCATATTTTCATTTTATACCCTACACATGCTGCCCAGGAGCCCAAGGACAAGGTCAAATGACTAAACATTTTATTAAAGTTTTACGTTAAAGTTTTTAAAATTGATATTACTCTGTAACTGCTTGTCCAATCAACTAGCAACTTCATATACACATTGATCACCATCCATAGTTTCATTGTATACCCTACCCATGCTGCTCAGGGGCCCGTTTCACTCAACTTCGTACGATAAAATTAATCGTACGCAGATTTCTAAGAATATGCTTCTCACATTCACGTGCATCTCTTTTGTACATAGTAACGGTTCGTGTCATTAAATGCAGCACATCCACGAAATATTATCAAAAATCGGTTGTCAGAACAAATATTATTGTGGATTTTAATTTTGGACTTTCGAACTTCTTAGCCGTACGAAGTTTAGTGAAACGGGCACAAGGAGCCCAAGATCAAGGTCAAATGACTTAGAATTTTGTTTGTTAAATCTTATGTTGAAGTTAATGTTTTTTTCAAATTGCTACATCTCTGTGACCGCTTGCGATATCAACTTGAAACTGCATACACGCATTGATCACCAACCATATTTTCATTGCATACCCTACCCATGTTGCCCAGGAGCCCAAGGTCAAATAACTTATAATTTGCATTTAAAGCTTACATTAAGGTTTTTCAAATTGCTATATCTCTGTGACTGCTTAGGATATGAACTTGAAACTTCAAATACACATTGATCAACATCCATATTTTCATTGTATACCCTGCCCTTGTTAAAGTTTTACGTTAAAGTTTTTCAATTCAATTCAAATTAGTACCTAGATATTTATTGTGACTAATAAACAAAACATTGCGTTAAAGCTTTCTAGAATATATCTTTGTTACCAATTGAGATTATAATGTGAAACTTCATATACACATTTACAACCATTTATCGTGATCAATAAGCATACTACATCAATACCCAGGGTCAAGGACTTTGAATTTCAATCCAGGCGTCATCGGGGAGCATTTGCCAGATTTACCGACCATCTAGTTTCTTATTGTTTTGTTGTAGTTGCTGTGAAATTCCTGCGTTTATTTTTCGCGAAACGCTTTCCACTCTAAATTAATTAATATTATCATCCTATTTGTCATCCAGAAAGACATACTGTGAAGAAGTTCAGGTCGTTCACTCCTTTGATTGTTATATGTTATAGTTCGATGGGGACGAGCTGTTTAGCATCGATATAGAGACGAATAAGACCACCGGTACGATAACGGTGATTGCGCTGATGACGGAGAAACATACGGGCAACACGGCGAATGCTACACAGACTGCGACGGTAGTGGAAGCCCCGTTTAAAGCCACCGCTGTAACCCCCATTCCGTACACGACGCCTAGCACAGACTACCTGTTCCAGGTACATGTATTTGTCACTCAATTATTGGACCCGTCCACTATAACCCTTTCTATCAGACGGTTGTCCGGTTATCCCGGTACCGGGTATCTATTGGTTGTCTGGTTAGCGCAATCGATAACGAGCGTGCTTCTCACCAATGCGTCCCCAGGTTCGATCCTCAGCCGGAGCAGTATGCGAGATGGTATGGTGGTCGCCATATTGATTGTCTGAGCTTGAGCTGTGCTACATTCATTTTTCAATAACTCATGAATCCCTCCACCGATTTTGATAATATTTGACCACAATATGTGTTAAGGGATGGCGCTACAGCTCAGGCTCAGACAATCCAATTGCTTCATTGCGAGTTGGCATTGCCAATATATGTTTATAAACGTTGATACTCTGGGATTAACGCTGGCGGTTGTGTATCTGCATTTGTCACTCTTGTCCTAAAGTCTGCTCTAACAGCCCGCGGCCCATTGACCTTACAGGTGGACCTGACCGATCCGATGGGAGGTCCGTTACCAGCCGCGCTCGCCTCTGGCATCTATAGACTTAGGTATTCCGCTGCTTACATGTACCATACCAATAAGTATCAAAAGTATCTTACGACAGTTGTGTCGGGTGACGTCGACTATACAACGGGTCACCTGACCGTGATCGTCTCGCCAGACCCCACGTGGACCGATGACAAATTGTACCAAATCGATGTAAGTACAGTCAATACTCATGTGTTGAATGTGTTATTTATCCGCTCTCCGATAGGCAAGCTGTGATATAGCGTTAGTCCATGTACGTACGTGCATGCGTATGTGCGTACGTTATCACCTTTCATTTTTCAATAACTCATGAACCACTCCACCGATTTTGATAATATTTGACCACAATATGTGTCAAGGGATGGTGCTTTCTTTTGCACAAGATCCACGTCCGACCTCCCAAGATCAAGGTCATTGAGGACTTATGTTCACCTTGTTTGTCAGGCACTGACTGTGTTAAAGTTATTTTTGTTTATTCAATAACTTGATAACATTTTTCCACAATGTGTGTCTAGGGATGGTGCTTTGCTTTGCATACGACCCACGTTCGATCGCCCAAGGTCACTGAGTACTTATGGTTTGTTTTATTATTGTCAGGGCGGCCAGCGAGGGGATTAGCTTCGTTTATCGATGCCAGTTCCTGTCAATACTGATTAAATGTAACATAAAACAATCTATTGCACAAAATAGACGTTCACAGTGTAATAACACGGTGTAATAAAAATCATAATACACTAGTGTAATAAATATGCAAATGAGGCCGGTACAGAAAACACGCTAGGTGACATTACAGATTCAACGTATTGTGCTGTGCTTATGTAATAAATATAATCTAACATTTGTGTTCATTTAATATGATATATATAACTCGTTGACTGATTTCATATTAAAACTCGTTATAACATATTAACTCATCACTCGTGTAAGATCCTCTATGCATGCATTGGCTGTATTCTAAATAATTGCCGAAGTTGTGTCCATATTGAAGATCACGTGATCAACACATTGGGACAATTGGAAAATATGCCAACCAGTGTGTTGTTTTACATATTACGCGTAGATGTTATTTGGTGATGGGAATGTGTTATTTCACACCTTCACCCCTCAGTAACTGGAATGGATTTTGACATGCTAATTTTGCAACCAGTCAAATTCCCACAAAATTCTTTTCAGACTAATCCATTTATGAAACGGGTGTGTTGTTGTTCTGAAAAATATGAACATTACCTGCAAAAATTGCAGATCCAGATGAGATGGCTCGTCATGAGCCGGCTCATCTGGATCTACACTGTTTGCCAATACCGCTATAGAGGTATGTGGTGTTGAAAGTGTTAATGTTGCACACGCTGCCATGTTATTGTCTCGCCAGCGAAGCAGAAAGCGAGACATAGTTTTTGCTTTTCCGGAGTCGTCGGCGGCGTCATCATCATTCAATGTTAAGTTTTCGTGTTAATGTCATTACTTATCAGCACCTTATCAGCTACAGTCATCAAATTTTATACATACGTTTACTATGATATGTACATGAATATAGGACTATTAAACACATTTTGGCCGACCCCAGGGTCTCCAGGGTCAAGGTAAAACTATATTTGTTAATACTTTCAATGTTAAGTTTTCGTGTTACGATCATTACTTCAACACTTTATACATACTATTTATATCCCCCCGCAACGAAGTTTGGGGTGGGGGGTATATAGGATTCGGCTCGTCCGTCCGTCTGTCATTCTGTCCGTCCGTGGACGCAAACTTGTGCGCGCATCTTCTCCGAAACTACTAGTCGAAAATCAATGAAACTTAGTATGGTGTTTTATCTTATCATCTTCTGTGTACTGGTCAAGATTTGAAAACAATTCTCCCAAGACTTTTGAAGTTATCCCCCGTTTTTATTTATTTTTCACGAAAAATTGTGCGCGCATCTTCTCCGAACTGCTGGTCGGAAATCAATGAAACTTAGTATGGTGGTTAGTCTTATTGTCTCACCTTCAAAGCAGAGAGCGAGACGTAGGTTCTGCTTTTCCGTATTGTTGTCTGTGTTGTCGGCGTCGGCGTCAATATTCAATGTTAAGGTTTCGTGTTACGATCATTACTTCAACACCTTATCAGCTACATCCATCAAACTGTATACATCCCTTTACTATGATATGTAGATGAATATAGGACTACTAATTTTTTTTCTCGGGCCCCAGGGTCAAGGTCAATCTCTATTATTTTAATACTTTCAATGTTAAGTTTTCTTGTTACGATCATTATTCAACACATTATCAGCTACATTCATCAAACTGTATACATCCCTTTACTATGATATGTAGATGAATATAGGAATATTAAAAGTAAATTATCGGACCCCAGGGTCCCAGGGTCATGGTCAAACTATATTTTGTTAATACTTTCAATGTTAAGTTTTCGTGTTACATTCATTACTTCAACATCTTATCAGCTTTATACATACCGTTACTATGATATGTAGATTAATATACGACTATTAAATTATCTTTTCTCGGGCCCCATGGCCAAGGTCAATGCGGACATTTGATTTCGCGGAATTCACGTGTTGTACATAGAGAGTTTCATGCACGGTGTACATGCATACACTTATAACATCAGGAAACTAGCTTTGTATTGTCCCAATATGATAACAAATTGTCGTATCAGGCATCGACCTGATACCAATATCCGGGTTACAACGAATTGAAAGCTGACGTTTCATTGGTCGAAAGGCGACTCCTGACGTTACCGAATGACGTCAGTGTACTGGCGCAGCGTAAATAAATTTGTGTTCATTTCAACGAAAACTATTTTATAGTTGGCCATCGGCTATCATAATAATTCGTTACCTGATACATAAAATACCAGCCTATTGTCTGATGATATCAAGTATATCAGGCTCGGCTCGGAAACGGCAGGAATTCCTCAGCGAGTCTCGGAATTTCTATGCGTTTCCTAGCCTTGCCTGTTAAATAAGATATCAAAGCAACACAATACTGGTATTAACTATATGTAAGGACTGATGACAGCAGCATTTATATGCTGTACTTACACTGGGTTAACACAGCAGTTTATGTATATTAAGTATATTGATTGCTTAAGGAATTAAATGCGATATAGTGTAGGGACCGCAGCATTTAGTTCCTTAAAAATCCAATATGTGAAAATAACAAACTTATAATTAGCCAGGTCTATAATGCAGTCTCCTACCTGAGTATTGAATTTCCGTTTCTTGTCGAACAGGTAGTCATTAAATCTGGTAATATGTAACTTATTGTGGTTAAATCTTGCACTATATCAACTAAGTGGAGCGCAATACTGGGCAGTAATTGGCTGCTTTAAAAGTAGAACGAATTACAATCAGCATTATCCCTTAGAATGCGGGAAACGAAACGTATCGTCTGCTGTTCTTTTGTTATGTTGTCGCCTTTCTCAATAAGAACATTCTTTGTGAATCATATCCATTGGAAATTATTCTACCAATGGAAATTATTCTAAAGTGTTGTCAATGACCCAGACAATCTAGATCGTAGAAATATTTTGAAATCGTCACCATGTTTGGTCACGTGAATCCTCATGGTGTTTGTAACCTACGCAGGAAGCCCAGTATACTTTGGTTTACAAAGAGAATCTTACACAAATGATGCTTTAATATGATATTATTAAACACGTTCACTGAGTAAAGGAGTTTAATATATACCATAGTAAATCAAGACAAATGTATAATATATTTATTGCATAATCACATAATATACCCTGAATCTGTCTTGGCCACATGCATGTAGCATATTTATTATGTCAATTGCATATTTACTACACTAATGTATTATTATTTTAATACACTGTTTTAGTAAACTGCAAAGGCACAATTTACGCAATCAATTATTTTCCTCTCCATGAATCCTTTGCGAATCTTTGACCGCATTACAGTATAATTATCCCCTCGCCGATAGGCAAACGGGGATATAGTGTGCGTGCGTGCGTGCGTGCGTGCGTGCGTGTCTGCGCGATCGCTCAAGGTCAACTTATTTTTTTTCATTATCAAGGCTGCCAGCGAGGGGATAAGCTTAGTGACAAATATGCCCTTGTGTGTTACCCAACTCCCTGTATAATTTGATTTTACATAGTTTTGGCTATGTCCTGGGGTTTCGGAAATAGTTTTATGCGCATGGGCAATTGTTCCGCCTTCCTGGAAAAGTCAAAAATTATTTTTACCCCGCAAAATCATTTTGTCGAAGATTACATCACAATATTCAAGGCAATTTATATCAATCGGTCGATGCACCCCAGCCCAAAGTCACGTTCGCACACAGTACATTGCAGGTTGAGTGATACAACAGTTATTTCATGGTCATTGGGGGAACAGTCAAAACATATTGTCCGTCGGTGCTGTGGAAGACGGATGCACTATTGTGCTGGAGTCGTCCACATCAGCTTGGGGCAATACCAATAGTTTTGATTCTTCCCCGAATGATCATGAACTGACTGAACATTATCATATACGTACTTTCGTTTCCCATTGGAACAATGCAACGCAAGAAGTCAATATGTTTCCATTTTGACTTCTCGTGACATCATATTGATCAGTGCCGGAACTAAGCTTCACCTTGCGAAATTGTTCCTTCTAAATCGCCACTAATATGTTTATTTTATTTACATTTTGTATATTTTTTGAAGCGCATACAATTGCTAATGATGTACGCATATAAAAAAGGCTGCGAAACTCGTGCATATATCAACATACAAATTAAATAATCTATAATTATTACCCGCCACAGGTATATTTCGAAGATGTAGATTCTGGACAAAGTAGCATACCATCCAAGATAAAGCCGCTGATGTACAAGACGGCAAATGGCGGATCGATGCTGCAGATATTACGTGATACAACAATCGGTACACAGGTAGGTGGCGCTGTTAGACCAACCAATATGGTGACTACTTTCGTTTTCCGCGGGTTTTCATTCATGGATTTGAATATTCTTAGGACGCTGTTGTGTATAATAAAATTCCGGCAACTTTATTTTCAGTCTGTCTTTATTTTTATTTGCGCACAAATACCAATAAAGACTGACGGAACATAAACATGATAAAGTTGCCGTAGTTGGATTACCTTTTATTGACATAATCGTATAGTAAAACTAGTTTTAAACAAAATGCCACAAAAACGCTATATTTGAAATTTGGATATTTAATGATTTTGTAACAATTATGCTTTCCTAAGTATTATTATTTAATTTCTGAAGTATATTCTGTGACGTCTCTTTTGAATCGTCTGGGGGAAGTGATTCAAATGTACCGTCGCAAACTATACGTATAATTCGAAATTAGAAACAATTACTATTCCCGCAAAATTTAGAATCGACGGATTTCATATTTATTCATTTGACAAGTGACGTAATATGGAAGATATGAAATAACGTGAAATCTCGCAAACCCCAGTATGCACTCACTTGGTTAATACACTTTACGTGAAATAGATATACAATCCTACACAACCGCCTGCGTTAATCTTGCCCAGATGATCAACGATCCTGAACATCTATTGACAATATGAACTCACAATCAAGCACTTTGATTGTGCTGAGCCTGAGCTGTAGCACAGCTCAGGCTCAGTCAATCAAGCTGCTTGATTTCAAGCATATTATTCAAGCATTTTGAAATGACGATAACGACACATATTAACAACATTAGCGCAGGCGGTAGTGTAGTAAAGGTCAGCATATGATATATGTTTCCAGCATCTGGGGGCCGTTTCACTAACTTCGTACGACTAAAATGTTCGTAAGTGCAAAATTATGATAGTCTGTGAATTTCACATTAACAATTTTTTCTTGTAAGCAATTATTGGATTTACATTTATTGAGCACAGGCGGCATATGCAGCCTATGCTCATTAAATGTACATGTACATCCATCAGTTTAAATTTCCAAACGATACTAAATTTGCACTTATGAACAGTTTAGTCGTACGAAGTTTTGTTAAACGGGCCCCTGGTTGCTAAAGTTACACCAGTAGAATATGTGCATTTATCACTCTATGAATGTTTTAGCCACATCCTTTGCACCCCTGCACTAAATCCACAACTATTCATGAGTGTGTGTGTGTGTGTGTGGGGGGGGGGGGGGGGGGGGGTTACAGAATGGAGGGTAGGTGCAATTTTACGATGAGTTCATCGTTATTAAAATTAGGGGATAACCATGCTTTGTTTTTCGATTTGGAGCGGTATGTGTGATGTTTTATGGTCTGTGAATCAGTTTTACGGAGATGTTATATGCTGTGATTTTTCATATGTTATAGCCTGTAATTACAATTTACATCATTGCACTTCCGCGCATTGAGGGAGAGTTTATCCTGGATGTAGATGCATGCGATTTCGGAATTGGGGCAGTACTTAGTCAAATGCAAGAAGGTGAGGAAAAGGTTATTTCCTATGCCAGCCGGTCATTAAGCAACGCAGAACGAAACCTTTGTGTGACATATAAAGAACGTCGTTGAATATTTTCGACACTACCTCATGGGACAGGCGTTCAGAGTAAGGTCAGATCATCAGGCACCGAGATGGCTATTTAGCTGAAAATCACCAAAATGGAGGATAGCCAGATGGCTAGAAATAGTGTCTGGCTATACATTTAGTATTGAATATAGGCCAGGAAACAAACACGGGAACGCGGACAAATGGAGTGTAATCTATCAAACATCAAGCCAAAGAATGAACAAAGTTCATCAGAACATACATCAAGGAAAATACACTACTCGGACATGAATAACGGAATACTGAACGGAATAAACAAAATTCTGACAAAAGGTGTTGAAATTTCCTATTTACAAATAGTAAACCTACTTATATTCATAAGCAGTATCTATATGCTGTGTACATACACAGATTCGATGAAAACGGGAGCACACCACTATACAACACGTATAAACATATTTTACATCTTCCTGATATCGACAACACTGGCAACGTGGATGAAGATGCAGTGAGCGCCAGATATTTTCACGTGTGAGTCAGCATGGTCAGCAATAGAACCAATTTGGAGGATTATACACTGTGGGAGGACAGTGGTACTTATGGGATTGAATACAAGTAGACACTGTGGGACAGTGGTATGGATTGGAATAAAGATAATAATACACTATTGGACAATGGTATTGATTGGAACAAAGATAATAATACACTGTGGGACAGTGGTATGGAATGGAATAAAAGGAATACACTGTTGGACAATGGTAGAGATACGACAAAAATAAAGCATACACTGTGGGACAGTGGTACTAAGTGGAATAATAGGAATATTATACTGTGGGACAGTATCATTTGTGAGAGACATTCATATGTACTTAAAGAAGACAAAGATACATATTGAAGCAACATGTCGTGGGGTAAAGATACGGTCAAGTACGGAGTTCATGGAGAACTATATACCATGGTCAAGTGGGTATTGTTTAAAGGAATTGCAAGAAATAAGTCAGATCCAGATATTCAACGGGTCGTTGAATGTATTGAATTGGGAAAACGTCCTGATGTAAAGGAAATGAACACAATAAGTCCTGCGGCGAGACATTATATTCAGTGATGGGATGCATTGAGATTAAAAAATGGAATATTGATGAGGACATTTGAAAAGAAGGATGGATCGGGGACTTTTGAACAATTAATTACACCAAGATGTCTACAGAGGGATGTGCTGTATCAGATGCACAATAGTCTGCTGGCTGGACACTTGGGACGAAAGAAAACAAGAGAAAAGGTACTACGACGATATTACTGACATGGGATCAGGGAAGACATATAGACAGTGCGATAACTGTGGAGCAAATAAGCCGCCTGTGAGTAACCCTCCGGCGCCGCTTGGAAGTATAACTGTAAGTGCACCACTGGATAGGTTGGCAACCGACATATTGGGACCACTTCCTAGAACACCCAGAGGAAACAAATACATAATTGGCGTTACAGATGCATTCACAAAATGGGTGGAAATCTTTCCAATACCAGACCAGACAGCAGAAACAACAGCAAGAACCATTCTAAACGAAGTAATAGCAATATCTGGATCCCCAATTTCGATACACAGTGACCAAGGAGCAAACTATGAAAGCAAAATATTTGCGGAATTATGCAATTTATTGGAAATTCGAATGATTAGGTCGTACCTTACACATTTAGAAAACGACTGGGACCTCAACTTAGGATGCATTGCTGCTGCATATCGAGCTACACCAAATGACAGCACGGCAATGACACCAAATCTACTGATGTTAGGAAAAGAATTAAGACTACCAGCTGAAGTAACGTTTGGCAGCACAACAACCACTGGAGAGAGTGTATCGTCGTATGGGGAATATGTACAACAATTGAAGAAAAATATGCATAAAGCACACGACATTTGCCGACAACATTTGAAGGACAACGCAAAACGTCAGAAAGGCATATACGACAATAAACAAACATTCAATCAATACACAAATGGAGATATATTATGGTTCCTGAGATCACCACGCAAAGATGTCTGTCAGAAATTGCATATTCCATTTTCGGGTCCATTTCTGGTTAAAGAAAAAAATACAAACCAGAACTACAAACTGCAATTCACAGAGTCCGGAGAAACAAAAGTTGTACACCATGACAAGCTAAAGCCTTATCTTGGGATAAGTCCACTAAAGTTGATATCAGACCTGAAAACAAATTGCAAGCAATAATAAGATCTATGATACCGCATATATGAATCACTAACATACCTGTTGCTTATGATCCCTGAAACTATATTTACAGAAGAACCATGATTCCAAACACATGGCCCATCCACACGCCACTGCCTCCGACATCATTTATACACAACCGGGGCAGGGTGTATAGATGTTTAAGATGCGAATCAAGACCATACGAGGGCGAGCGATCAAAAGTAATAACACACATCTACTGCGAACACACAGCATTATACAAGGTTCCATTCTTTTGTAACATTTGCAAATTCATCACAACATCCTAATTAGAATTAGAACATGCAGCAGATTATATACCCTACCCTATACACAAGGCCACAGATGACATGATAATTAAAACACGACAAGACGTCAGAGGAGAAGACAGCCTATTACAGAATCTCGTACATCACATACCGACAGACCAAGACTACACCAGACCCTCCAAGGACGAATCAACATATGTATATCAACAGCGCCAAAGAACAGCGATAGTACAACCTACACAACAAACAGACACAGAAACAAACGACATTCTACGTTCGATCTTACTCGGAACAAATATCATGCCATCAACACCATCACTTCAAACGGAAAATATATTACCGGCTTTACTCGACAAAACGCACACTGATTTTGATTCGACAATGTCAGACCACGAGACAGAACAGAACAAGACAGGCAAACAACGGAAGACACCACACACAGCAACAACGGACACAGCTAGAAGCACTACCGATACAACATCATCGTCAGAAACAGCATTAGTCACAGAAATAGCAGAATTAAAAGGAGCAATCAAGACAATGGGACGCGCAATGGACAGCCTAATTACCGAAATATGACACCTTACACGAGAAATCAAGTCACTAAAACAGGACAAGGAGAACATGTGACCAACAGACGAGAAAAGAGAAGACATAGTGAGAGAAGACAGAGATAGGGAAGAGAGGGCGAGAGAAGACAGAGCTAAAGAGTACAGATCGAGATAAGACAGAAGACAGCATCGTGACAGACCATACGACACCGACATTGAACTAGACTCAATTTTTGTTCCTGTTTATTGATTTTGTTACATTCACACATACATATATATAATATAACAAGAAAGATGTGAAAGTTTTGCAGTTATGGGTACCTTTACTATGTGCGGTATGTGTCTTGAAACATGGTATAGCACTGGTTACATTGTAGTTAAAAGGATATACAATCTGATCGTTTATAATTTGAATAGTGATCTGCCTTACACATCAAATTCAGATTACATGAGGCAAACATTGCAAATATATATGCATTGACTGAAGGCGGGAAAAAACGCATGTATTCAATTTGTGACCCAACATAGCACTGGTAATTTACCATTGTTTTACGGCATTGACCTATGATACACTGGTTAACAATATGAATAGCAATTTACCGCACTAATGAATGTGTCTATAGATACAAGCAAGAGTACAACATGATTTGATATCAAAGTGAAATTATTTTATTGCCACGGATTTGTTGTCAAAACTATCATGGATTTGTATCCATATTAGGATCAGAGATGTTCGTGTATATGCAACGAGATAGACATATGTTTAATGATGCAACATGAAGCATACTGCGTTCCCTGCACATATATATACATTTATTGTATACAGTATATATCTTTGAAGTCATATAACCACCCATTATATCACTATCAATAGCTGATATTTAGTATATCATTGACCTGTCGTATCGTGGTTGACAATTTAACTAGCTTTTTATGCATTTGCAGCAGTTATTCATTTAATGTACTAGCAGTATTATTTAGAAAAACATTGACAATGTAAATTTTAACTATGCTACAGATTTGCCAACACAGTTACGGATTTGTAACCATCTCTGTAGCATAGTTGTTCATATACCTGTTAGTGATTTGCTCAGCTATTTTCTACTTGTACAATGGTTTATAGTTCACCATTGTTGATGAATGTTACGGGTGTAAGGAGATCTTTATAAGCAAATGCAAAAACGTTCATGTAATATTGAAACGTTATATGGTTAACAGTTATGTTAAGATGTTTGTACGGATCACATATATACATAATTAAGGAGGAATTTCGTTTCCATCATCGTGTTATCATGTTTGTGAGGGCACACACTTTAAAGGGCGGAAAGTAATGTTATACCCCAGTAATTGAGGTATAAAATGCTTTCTTCAGCCCTTTACAGTTATCATAGTGGGTGTGATGCTTGTACGAAGTTAGTGTAATTACAGAATTTATCAGCAATTAATGAATTTTCACTTCACCTTATATTATCCATAATCATCAACATAGTTAATACTTGTTAACCATGCCGATCGCAACATCTCTGAGCGACCAGATTAATAGCCGTTTTATTGACATAAATTTCACATGTCAAAATGTTGGATTTTCTGGGCAGCCTCATTCTGAAGTTGAAAGTTTGTTTTCGGTTAACCCCCGATTCTGCCAGAACGCTATTAATTTTGACGGCTCTCACTCGACCTGAAAAGCTTATAATTACACTTTCTATACTCAGATATGTTTCGCCAAGGGTAATTTCCTTCATTAATGTCTTTTCTACATAATGCATGTGAAAACAGAACTAGTGTCATTGAATTGAGTAAAATATATGTCAGATTTAGCAGAATTCTGCAGAATCCCGTTTCGTATTCCCGCAGTGGAAATCCGAATTTTGCCGTTTTCTGCAGTTTTTTTATCCCGTATTCCACCAGCTTCTGCCCGGCAGAATACGGAGTATAAAAGAAAGCACGTGAATGGACTACGGCAGAATAGACTTTGAAATTAACTGGGAACACTCGTTTTATCATTTAGACTGTGGCATAGAAATTTAAGATTTTGATCATTTATCATTTAGGTAATAAGAAATTCTAAGGTATTGATACACCATTGTTTTAGGTTTCATCCCACTAAAAGTAGTTATTAGTGTTTGTAAAAGGAACTAGCATATTTATCATATTTTAGTCATTAATTCCTTCATTCATGTAATAAATTGTAGAGATTTAACTGTTTTACTAATTTTAGCCCATTACTGATTGCTTCCTTTATTTTTAACCTGTCACTGATTCATCGCCACTACCACGCTACCACACAGAGTCGTGACAGTTTTATGGTCTGTGAATCAGTTTTACGGAAATGTTATATGCTGTGATTTTTCATATGTTATAGGCTGTAATTACAATTAACCAATCAGATGCGTGCTTGTTATTTTCGGTGCATTAGCATATTAATTAACGGTCAATCTAGATTACTACGCTATGTAGATGTAGGCTTGGTGCCTGGCACATGGTCAGGACATTGTATGTCTGCGCTGAAATATTTTATTATTTCATTACCTAACGTGTATGGTACTCCACCATACATGTGAAATCCCGTCTGTATACTATATGACAGTGACTGGATACATGGATCAGTGTGTGATCAGTGAAGATCCAGATTAGCCTGTGCATTCACACAGTCTGATCATAATCTGCACTATTCAACATTCCGTCAATGAAACACCCGACATGACTATAACAACCAATATATATCGCTATCAAGTTACAGGAGTGTGCTAATTGATCAGGAGCTACACTGGTCACATATTTACAATGGACGGAACATAAAATCCCTATCAATAAGTCGTGTTTCTGGCATCAGGTTGCATATACAGCGCACATGTGTACACCACCACCTGCGCTAATATTGCCATTATTTTTAATTTATTTGTATTTAAAAATATTTGACTATTGTCATTGAAATCCAGCAGCTTGGTTGACTGAGCCTGAGCAGTTTTACAGCTCATGCTCAGCCAATCCAACTGCTTGATTGTGAGCTGAGATGGCCACTAGTTATTCTAAATCGATGGCATATTGGCAAGATTCCCGCAAGCGGTTGTGCACATGTACCGGACGTAACTGCTCTGAAAACGGCGACTATTGACTAGATAGGTAATTATCCCGCCGTCATAGATATATCTTGTGATACTGTCGCACGTGAAATTAATTCGTTTTCGCTACGCATATGCGCGAATTAATACTGCAATGTAATTGAATAGTGTATCCGAGAACTGATCTATGGTTTTTGGAAGCACGAGGTTGTCTCCAGTCAAATTTACTGTAGATATGGGTGTTTGCTTCGCGTCAAACAAACTTATTCCCGTAACTATGGAAATGCGACTCGCCATGATAAAACTAGATGTTCTACACTTCAGCTATCAGCTGAAAATAGCATAAGATGTTGAGTATTTAATTTTAAGTCACCACAGACAGGCAGTTTTGGAATATTCAGTAAAAGGCCCAAACGGACTGCTACCCTAGACTATTATATTTCAAACGAATTAAGGACCCGTTCTATACCTGATCTTCGTTTGATTCAAAGATATTTGCTTTGTCAATGTGACCATGGAATATAAGTATAACATACATGTATATATGAACTCTGCCTAGTTACGGTATCCTATACGGGACATGGAGTGGTCAACTCGGTAATATTTGTGTATTACAGCCATCAGTCAGCTTCGCCACTTCTGGTGTTTGACACAAAACGCAAAAGGTAAAGTAGAACATATGATATAATGTAGTTAATCACGTGTAACATATGTCAGTTTTCTGGACAGGTTTGTGCCCGAGTCTTTAATAACATGAACCACCATTGTAAATAGCTTCATACACAGAAATTCCCACAGTGTATCACTTACCTAGCCAACCACACAACACATACCGTATACACCCACTACTGAACTCTGTTATTAGCTATCAATTCCAGTGACATGCAAGCAGTTATTGAGTGTATTTTCCCTGGTGTCTACTATGCGAATAAATATGGCTTTTCCTATGGGTAACGTATACACTGACAATAGGCTGCGCATCAGATTGAAGATTTATTTTGAGATTGATGTGAGAAATGCTCAGATATCTCGTCTTTTGCATAGTTTGCTGGCATAATATTTAGAGCACGCTGTTGTCATATCTGTCTATAATGTATTGCACCAACTTTTATTTGGTTTACTGTCAAATTATTTGTTGTATGTGCCAAATGCACGAAGTGGTGAATCTGTTCGATAGATTGTACATACAAAGATGGCGGAGAGGGCAACTCAATGTACCATAGAGTATACAGTAACAAGACGATATTCACACATGTTATATTCATATATCACATTACTCTTACTCTTATGAAGCAATTATCATGGAAGCCAGGCGTATGTATCTACGACCTAATTCCTTAAGCATCATTGGAACCTTGTATAATTGAGACCTGCATCACGCTGCGAATGTCTAGATATATGAAAATATTTACGTGAGTGGCAATCTTGCAGTGCCAATATGGCATCGGGTATTAATGGGCCGAGTTTTTTTCTATCAAAATACTTGAGTAGTGTGCTTGAAATCGGGCAGCTTGATTGGATGAGCCTAAGGTGTGCTACAGCTTATAGCTCAGTCAATCAAATTGCTTCATTGTGAACTGAGAATGTCGATAGTTGTTCAAAAACGTTGACATCTGGGATTAACGCAGACAGTAATACTGTCACGACCAAGGCAGGTAGCGTGGAGTGGTGGACATATTTAAGTAAACAAGACCTTGTCATCAACTATAAACTTTAACTATTGTCAACTAGCTTCATTTAACATTATTTAACCGTTTCTGTGTTCAAAGTCACTTTTTCTCTGGATCAAAATCACAAAAATTCACTATGAACTCTCAATGTTGCATTAGCCTTCCTAAATATTAATTAATTTGGGTAAAAAGGAATTATAATAGACTCAAAACAAAATTTACCTAAGACTAACAAAAACACGTCTTGTCTCTATAAAGGCCAATGGCGATCTCCCCGATTTCTGCTATCAATCTCTGCAATATTCTGCCGAAGGGCAAAAGAACGCCTACCGCTTGCAGAATTATGCCAGGATGACAGAATTCTGCTATACCGGTGATGAATATGATATAGAAAGAACGTGACTTATCTTCACCAATGTGAATTAAGGTATGCTAAAAGTTCCTATGTACTGAAATATTCATCTATAATGCATCATTTTCTCACATCAGCTGCAAATATCTTAGTTTGGAAATATGAGAAAAGATCGGAAGAAATAAACTCTGCGAGAAATTCTGCAATGTTTTGCGGAATTCCGCGCAGAGGTCAGGGGTCGCGGAGATTCACGCGAGCATCTTCTGACTTCCGTTTTCAGAACGAGGCTGCACATCGAAAACATATTTACACGAGGATGTCAGCACAATTACTTCTAAAATACACCGAAGTGAGACAGTGAATATTAACTCTATAGATATGATTAGATATAAGCATTCTATCACGGAAATAAATTGTAATAACGGTAAGTGTAGAATGGTCTGATTTGATACGACTGAAAGTGAAAATAGAAAATGACCATTCCCCACCCACAGCGTAATAAGTACAAGACAGCTAGGCATGCATATACAGTGTATGTAAAATACAAAGTATTACATTACCCTCTGCCTCGACGTTTTTGTCCCTACAAACATGTCATTCACAATCATCAATATAAAAATTTCCAGTTATTAGTCGTATACAGTTATCAACATTAGTCATTACATACATACTATCCATAATAATTCAGTCTCGTATGACGGTATTAAATTGCATCGCTCAGTATCGAAATGCAGAAAACAGTCAACCTAATCAGACAGTACCAGCATTGTAAATTTACAATGGTATTGAAACGATATTCATTATGAACATGTACAGTACACACTCGCTTACTCAAAGAACATGTGAATGAAGAAATTTATTTATGAAAATGGACCTAAACTATGTAGTCTGAGGTAGCGAGTGTCTACTGAATAGATTATATAATAAATAATTTAAACTATCTCCGGCAGTTTAGATTCACGCGACGGAGCTGGCTCCTAGATCGACGTCTGTTATCAGTGTTGTATTCATCTTGACGACCTCGATATAAATCAGTCTGTCTGCCCCGTGTCAAGTCCTCCTGCCTGCTATGATTATGCTCCTGATTTCCTTTTGAATTCCTCTCAAATGCCTCGCGCATTCGTGCGAACTGCACTGTTTGTTCTTTTATCGCTGCTGTCATGTTGCGTGACACGTCGAGAATGGCGGAGGTTGCCAAACTGATTTCACGTAGCATGCCTTCCATTGCTACTCCTAGCGTTGTTATGTCATTTTTAATGGGAACTAGGATTACCGATGTCGCGCTACTGGATGACGACGATGATGATGACGACGAACATGAATGAGCGGGGGCATAACACTTTTGTTGGGGATAAGGCCACTAGTAGGTGATGTTAACGTTGGCGCTGTTGTCACTTCTGGTGCGTCTAGCAGTTGGAGGTCTGCACCCAGTAAACTTGTTAATATGTTTATGATGTTAATACTATGACTTTTGTGACCATCACTTTTAGCAAACAGCACCACCTTCATTACATGCGCATTCACTAGTTTATTTTCAGTCTGTTTCTGCGCAGCTGACTTTCTGATCTTGTCTCAAATACATATAAACTTTCCTCTTTGCTCATCCGCGCATAGTCCACACCCTGTTGCGGCACAAATGGAGAAATGTTCTCTAAGAGAGAACCACTTTCATACACCTGCTCCCCCTTCAGTAACATTGTGTTCACAGTCGCCTGGTGTGTAGGGTAATTATTTCCTATTATGTGCTTTTCTAACTCTTCTTTTGACGTTGTAACGAATTTGCATATCGTGCAGTAATAGGGCACACTGTCTAGCGCCGTGTGTTTCTTGAAAATATGTAGCACTACTTTATTCTTCTCGCGCTGATATGTGGTATTCTGATGAATATATTCACACTCTGCTTCCTAGTAGCCTGTAAATACCACAACAGATCACCCTCATTGTACCTATTAACACGCGTATTATTATCGTAAATATGTTTTTGACGTTTCGCGCACGCGTTTAGATTTTTTCTCGCGATATCGTGTGCTCGCTGAATATTCGCTTTAAGTGCCATTTTCGCTGCCAAACACAATTTCTGTTGGAAGACGGACTTCTCGACCCAGCATAAGAAAATTCGGTGTCACGCCACTGCTTTCATGAGGAGTAGATATGTATGCTGCAGCCAAACATCCTAGGTTCAGGTCCCATTCTGTCTGATCTTTCAGGTAGGCTCGTATCATTCTCACCAGTGTTTTATTAAAACGTTCTGTTTGATCGTTACACTTGGGGTTTCGTGGTGAAGTTCGGCTTTTGCGTATTTCCAATATTCTGCAAATAACTGGCTTTGGTAATTTGCACCTTGATCACTGTGTAATGACACGGGACTCCCATATCGTCCTATTACTTCATTTAAAATCACCCTAGCTGTTGTTTCTGCAGTTATATCCGATATCGCAAATGTTTCACACCACTTTGTGAATGCATCTGTGCACACCAGAATGTACCTGTTATTTCCCTTAGTGATGGGTAGTGGTTCTATTATATCAGTACCCAGTCTGTCAAATGTTCCCCCTACTGACATTGAACCTAATGGTGCTCGAGGTTTTGCAGGTGGTAACTTATTTGCACCACAAATTTCACATTGCGCTATCCAATTATTGACTGATTCCCTTACGCCAAACGAGTAGTACCGTTGGAGTATTTTTTCCCTTGTTTTGTTTTCCCCAAATGTCCAGATATTATACTGTCATGCATTTGATGCAGTACCTCCTTTTGCAATGTTCTAGGAGTGACAAACTGCATGAACGAACCCGATCCATCCATTTTTTCAAATTTTCTCAATAGCATCCCTTGTTCAATAACTAGGTCATCCCAACCTATCAATAGATGGCGCGTTGCATGGCTAGACGAGCTGGATTCCATCCCAACTGGCCGTTTCCCTGATTCCACCCAATGAATAAGTGGTTTTAAATCTGGATCCTTCATATGTGCATCCCTTAATTCTATGTGACTCATCCCATGCGCCCATGGAACATATGTTTCTAGATCTTGTAGTGACATTGCAACACTTTGTTGACCCTCTGCCTAGCTTTAAACCAGGATATCCCTTCTTCCTACTTCTACCTAACCATATCCATAACATCACCTTTCTCCCCACTTATAACCCCTGTTGAAACCGGCATCCGCCGTGACCTTCACCTTCCCACAGGTCTCTGTGACATATTCCTTGTTACAGGCTCCTGTGAACAGCAGATAGTAGATACTATTACTCATTGTATGTACTATCGCTACCAACAATATTCCTTGTTGAAAACCGGCATCCGCCGTGACCTTCACATTTCCACAGGTCTCTGTGACATATTCGTTGTTACAGGCTCCTGTGAACAGCAGATAGCAGATACCATTAATCATGATATGTACTATCGCTACCAACAATAATCCTTGTTGAAAACCGGCAACCGCCGTGACCTTCACCTTCCCACAGGTCTCTGTGACATATTTCTTGTTACAGGCTCCTGTGAACAGCAGATTACAGATACCATTAATCATGATATGTACTATCGCTACCAACAATATTCCTTGTTGAAAGCCGGCATCCGCCATGACCTTCACCTTCCCACAGGTCTCTGTGACATGTTCCTTGTTACAGGCCCCTGTGAACATCTCACATCATATGCTGGCGAGTAGTGTGAATATCATCATACATACATACCCCCATGCATGTGCTAGCTGTTTTACAGTCACTATAACGACCTTGACCCTCTCACAGGCAATTGTGAACCATCCTGTGGCACAAATCCCTGTGGACATTTCGTCTTGTTTCTGTTTTATTTTATGTTTTCCTGATACATTTCTTACTGTCCGTGTGTAGTTAAAAATGGTGGTGTCATGTGTGTTATCAGAATGGACTTTTAATAATGCACTCTGCATTTCAATTGCTCGCTTTGTACATTATTTACACGGTCCACACTTTAAACTTTCATCCATATCCACTGTTGCGCATTGATAGTCTTGTGGATTAGGACATTGAGACATGCTGTCCGCATTGCCATGTTTACTCCCATGTATGTATTCTAATGTGAAATTCTACTCTGAAAGTATTTCAATCCATCTTGCTATGCGACCTTTGGGTGATTTCAGACTAAGTAACCACCTCAGTGCTTGATGATCGGATCGAATTTTGAAACTCCGGCCTAGTAGGTAGTGTCTAAAGTATTCTACAAAATAGCGGATTGCTAGGAGCTCTTTATCTGTTACGCAAACATTTGATTCTGATTTGCTTAGAGTTCTACTTGCGTAGGCTAATACCTTTTCCTGGTTGTTTTGTACTTGACTCAATACCGCACCAATATACACATTGCAGGCATCCACATCTAAAATATATTCCCCCTCATCGCGTGGTAGTGACATTATATCAGGTCCTATCAGTGCACCCTTCAGCGAATTGAATGACTTTTGGCACTCCTCAGTTCAAACGAGCGTACAGTCCTTTTTTGATGTCAAAAAGAGGCTTAGCCATTCTTGAAAACCCTTGTATGAACCGTCTGTAATGAGTGTATGTGCCCAGAAATTGCTTGACTTCAGCTACATTTACTGGTTCTTTCCACTGGAGAATTTGTGCTATGTTGTTTGGATCTGGGAGAATCCCATCTTTAGATACACTGTATCCTAAAAATGTAACTTCTGTTTTGAAAAGACTGCATTTAATTAGATTGGCTGCTCGAAAACGGTCCATTACTACGGATAATCTTTGCATGTGTTCTTGGAAGGAGGATGCAAATATTATACAGTCATCTATGTATATCAGGCATACTGTCCACTGTAAACCTTTTAGAGCTAGCTCCATCACACGCTGGAATGTAGCACTGCTACCGGATAATCCAAATGGCATAGATGTGAATTCAAATAGATCATGTTTTGTTATAAATGCTGTTTTCTGAATATCAGTCTCCTTTACTTGGACTTGTAAATACCTTGAAGTCATGTCAACAGGGCTGAACAGTGTAGATCCTCCTAAACTATCTAAACAATCTTCAACTTTTGGGCTTGGGAATGCATCAACCGTACACAACTTATTCAGTGCCCTATATTCTACCACCGGCCGTACGCTGCTGTCTTTTTTTCTTACGAGCAAGATTGGCGATTCCCATGGAGAACTTGATTCGCGAATGACTCCTTGTGCTTTCAGCTTTTCAATAGCTTATTTTTCTTTTCCCGCAAATGCTTGTGGTGTGCGCCTATGTCTTTGTCGTATAGGTTTTGCCCCCTTTGTATTGATTGTATGTTCAGTGAGGTGAGTGAGTCCTAAATCATGTTCATTTTTTGAAAATACATCTTGATATTCAATTAAAAGCTGAGCTAGTGCCTGTTTTTCTGAAAAAAGTCTGTTTAGAGATGAATCTGTCAATAAATATTTCAAATTACTAGGAACATCATCAAATATCTTTGCATGATCACAATTTTTAACATGCTGAACTTTAATGGGCGTTTGTGCTTGTGGTAACTGCTAGATTTTATCTACTAGCTTTATTCTCCTGACTGTTTGTGAGTTATCTGTTTCTGTTGAATCCTCTAGTTGTACAATAGTTTTCAAAATACCATTTTCCCCTATGTCCTCGGCTGTTCCAATCACCACATCCTGGTTAATTGATACCGATGTTGAAAATGGGTTTATCAGCCTGACCGTAACTGTAGCGGAACTGTTAAACTCGGCGCTACCATCAGCGGGTAATTGTCTTTGACATGTTGTGTAGGTTCTATCATAACCTCACGCTTCGGAAATATGTCGTCCCCTTCTGTTCTATCAGCAAAAACAATAATAATTTGCTCTGTGTTACCCTGTATTTTTTAATTATCTGCTGTACGTACCTTTCTGCTACTGATGGACATTGTACGCTGGCACTTAAAGATCTGCTCCATCTAATATGATATTGTTTTCACTGAGCAATATGTCAGCCGGTTTACCATTACTGCCCTTGAGGATGTCAATTCCCAGTAGCGCATCATCCTCTATGTCAGCTACCATTATTTTTGCTTTAATTTAGAGTTGTCCATTTCAAGTGTTACTATACATTTTCCATAGTCTTTTATTGGATATCCACCTGCATGTAGCAAACAGCCTTTCTTTACTAATTTCGGTTTGTGTGGGTCTTTAATATTGTTAAATATTTTGTTTGAAATGATAGTCCGTTCCGCCCCAGTATCTAAAACAAACGTTACGGGCACCCCTTCTACTGATCCCTTGATATATACGCTATTTAAAGCTGTGCTGTTATCGTGAGGTTTTAATTTGTGGCCTTGACATTGTTGGACTGACCTCTGGCCACTTGTGCCAGTCCTCTGTAGTTTAAATCTACACTCTGGTTATTGCTAACATGTTGACCATGTGTACTGTTTTTAGGTGCATTGTAATTTCCTGTAGCTTGTGAGTTGTATTCTGATAGTTTAGGACAATCTCTTTTAAAGTGGGATGGATCACCGCATAAGAAACAAGCTCTATAACGGGGTTCGGTATAGTCTGATCTATAATACGGCTTCCCAGGATAAAATTGTCTGTTTTCCAGTTTAAATTGCTGATTTTGTCTGTTTCAGTCATTTTGCTGCTCTTTAATTTATTTCTTCGCGTATTAATTATCTAAGTTTTGATAAATCGGTGTGTTCTTGCTCTGTTGCCAGACAGTTTTCTGATGTACTATTGTTAGTTGTGTTCCGCTTTACAACTCTATTTCTATTTTTCCGGGTATTGCTCTTGATATGTTTAGTTCATCGGTACATGAGTCCGTATCTGAGCTGTCGTATTCATTAGTGGCTTTCAATAGCCTGTTTTTCTCAAGACTGTTGGCTTGGAAGCATACTACTTGAAATACTGCCTCATTAATGTCTTCGGGCTATTTTACAAATTCAACGTGAAACCGCGCTTTCTCATCTAATAACCCATCTAGAAATCGCCGAAACAGGTCTTCCCAGCGTGTTTCCCGATCTATCTCTGCGCGCATTTTCTCACATCAGTTGCAAATATCTTAGTTTGGAAGTATGAGAACAGATCGGAAGAAATAAACTCTGCGAGAAATTCTGCATTGTTTTGCGGAATTCCGCGCAGAAGTCAGGGGTCGCGGAGATTCACGCGAGCATCTTCGGACTTCCATTTTCAGAACGAGGCTGCACATCGAAAACAAATTTACACGCGGATTTCAGCACAATTACTTCTAAAATACACCGAAGTGAGCTAATGACAGTGAATATTAACTCTATAGATATGATTAGATATAAGTATTCTATCACGGAAATAAATTGTAATAACAGTAAGTGTACAAATGGTCTGATTTGATACGACTGAAAGTGAAAACAGAAAATGACCATTCCCCACCCACCGCGTAATAAGTACAAGACAGCTAGGCATGCATATACAGTGTATGTAAAATACAAAGTATTACAATGCTGTTGTACTGACTGATATGGCGGATATGGCAGGGCTTTAAAGGTACATGCCCACTCTATAGGCACAACATGTTCTTTATAGCAATTAAATGTCCTGTATTTTCCCTTGTATATTTTCAGGACGATGTCTGTGTCGCCATCACAGTTTTCAGCTCCACATCTGTGAACCAAAATAGCATTTTCTATCAGGTATAGTACACTACCGTTGCATCAGTAAGAAGAGAAACGTCATGCATTTTTGACCATCTACGTAATTTCATGAAATACGTTTACAAAACTTACAATATTTTCCGTGAATGGCATCAAAAGTTGACAAAAGTTTTAGAGTACATGCGGAATATAGTTCCTAATTCCGCATGTACTCAGATAATTTTGTCAGCTTTTGACTTTATTTATGAAAAATATTGTAAATTTTGTAAACGTATTTAATGAAATTACGCAGATGTCCGAAGGTGCAAAATATACGACGTGTCTCAAATATGTGACTGAGTAAATGCAGGCTGATCTGGATCTACACTGGTCGTATTGGACCATAGCCCCATGTCTCCAGTCACAACCACATATACACAACCGCCTGAGTTACTGTTGGCCAGGTTATCAACGCTTCTGAGCATCTATTTGAAACACCAGCTCACAATCAAGCAACTTGATTTTCTGAGCCTGAGATATAACACAGCTCAGACTCAGCCAATCAAGCTGATTGAATTCAAGTATACTATTCAAGCATTATGAAATAAACAAATTGACAAATATTGGCACGAACAGCGCAAGCAGTAGTGTACATGTAGAAATCTAGGTCTCGTCTCTGTAATACCTTAGCTGTTACTGGGACGTTAGACTCTTTCATTGAAAACATTGCGAATGCGGTAGTGTAGTTGCCAATGTAATTGCATTTAATTGCTATTGGTAAAACCCGATTAAATCAATCAATCAATCGAATTTGAGGCAATAAATATGACCTTTTCAGCGGTTCATATAAATATGACCTTGCTGTTGGTAAAACCTGATTCAATCATTAACTCATTCAAGTAGACGACAACGAACATGACCTTGTTGCTGGTAAAACTCACCTTCTGTTGTAATACAGACATATCCAGGGGCGCGTGTTGCTTGCTAAACTTCGTACTACTAAAATGTTCGTAAGTGCAAAAGTTATGATAGTCTGTAAATTTCACATTAACAACGTTTTCTTGTAAACAATGATTGGATTTGCATTTATTGAGAATATATGCAGCATATGCTCACTAAATGTAAATCTATCAATTGAAATTGCAAGACGATCCTAAATTTTCACTTACGAACATTTTAGTCGTACGAAGTTTAGTGAAACGGCCCCAGGGTCATTACATGTAGGTCCATCACTGAATCAGTTATTAAAGGTACAGACCCAATCAGTAGCCACAAAATATTCTTTATATCAGAGACATCATCTGAGACATTTTCTGGCAACGTAAACATTCATTCACCATTACCCCACGTATTGATTGGCATTATTATGTATTTTATATCGTACATAAATTTCCACACTGATATCAGGGGCGATAACCGTGTTTACTTAACATGTTAACGGACATTACTATTTATTCTATGTATTTATTTGTTATATTATTTTTTTCAGGTGACACATTTATAAATAAATAAAAAATATCGTGCCTCATTTGCATATGAAAATAGTCTAATACCTCCGCGAGTCACTAACATTAAAATAAATATTAATACATCTGTATAGCGGCCACTTGTAATGTTTAGAATAGGTGGAATAGTGATGACACAATTATACTCTTATATAATAATTAATTCCTATAAAGAACAGTTTGTGCCTATTGAGTGGGCATGTACCTTTAATAACTGATTCAGTGATGGACCTATGAATGTACATTGTTCTTCTGCTGGTAAACCCAGATTAAATCACTCACTCAATCAAGCAGGAAATGATGACCATGACCTTTTCAGTGGTACATGTAATTATAACCCTGCTGTTGGCAAAACCAGACTCATTAAATCACGCAATTAGGTGGTAGACACATTCGGCCCCGGAGCGATGAAACATTACAACACGGAGAATTGTGTACCAATTACGAAGGCATTCGCCCCGAAGTCACGGATTATTGCCTACTATACCGACACCACAGGCAAAGTACCTGAGATTCTGGCGGCTAGCGTCGACATGTTGGTCGAATGGACATCCGACTTACAGGTAAGATATGACATCTGACTTACAGGTAAGACGCTGTCCTGAGTACGTCGAAACTATCTCTGAGTTACATACAAGATGCTGGGACCCGTTTCACTAAACTTCGTACGACTAAAATGTTCGTCAGTGCAAATTTAGGATCGTCTGGAAATTTCAATTGATGGATTTACATTTATTGAGCATGAAATGCAGGTAAGATTATGCTCACCATACGACTTATAGTTAAGATCTTGCACAGAGTTGGTCGAAATGATGTCCATCTTACAGGTAAGCTCCTAGTTGGTAGAAGTAATATCTTATTTACATGTACTATTCTGCTCAGAGGTTAGATTCTGCCAACAGTTGGTTTCAATGTTGTCTAAACTTACAGGTACGATTCTGCTCCGAGTTGGTCGATGTGATGTCTGACTTATGGGTAAGATTTTGCTCCTAGTTGGTCGATGTGATGTCTGACTTACACGTAATAGTTTGCTCCGAGTTGGTCTATGTGATGTCTGAGTGATATGTAATATTCTGCTCCGAGTTGGTCGATGTGATGTCTGACTTACGTAATATTCTGCTCCGAGTTGGTCGATGTGATGTCTGACTTACACGTAATAGTTTGCTCCGAGTTGGTCTATGTGATGTCTGAGTGATATGTAATATTCTGCTCCGAGTTGGTCGATGTGATGTCTGACTTATACGTAATATTCTGCTCCGAGTTGGTCGATGTGATGTCTGACTTACACGTAATAGTTCGCTCCGAGTTGGTCTATGTGATGTTTGACTTATACGTAATATTGTGCTCCGAGTTGGTCGATGTGATGTCTGACTTATTCGTAATATTCTGCTCCGAGTTGGTCGATGTGATGTCTGACCTACACGTAATAGTTTGCTCCGAGTTGGTCGATGTGATGTCTGACTTACACGTAATAGTGTGCTCAGAGTTGGTCGATGTGATATCTGACTTATACGTAATAGTCTGCTCCGAATTGGTCGATGTGATGTCTGACTTACACGTAATAGTGTGCTCCGAGTTGGTCGATGTGATGTCTGACTTATACGTAATAGTTTGCTCCGAGTTGGTCGATGTGATGTCTGACTTACACGTAATAGTGTGCTCCGAGTTGGTCGATGTGATGTCTGACTTATACGTAATAGTTTGCTCCGAGTTGGTCGATGTGATGTCTGACTTATACGTAATAGTTTGCTCCGAGTTGGTCGATGTGATGTCTGACTTATACGTAATAGTTTGCTCCGAGTTGGTCGATGTGATGTCTGACTTATACGTAATATTCTGCTCCGAGTTGGTCGATGTGATGTCTGACTTACACGTAATAGTTTGCTCCGAGTTGGTCGATGTGATGGCTGACTTATACGTAATAGTTTGCTCCGAGTTGGTCACTTATACGTAATATTCTGCTCCGAGATGGTCGATGTGATGTCTGACTTACACGTAATAGTTTGCTCCGAGTTGGTCGATGTGATGTCTGACTTATACGTAATATTCTGCTCCGAGTTGGTCGATGTGATGTCTGACTTACACGTAATAGTTTGCTCCGAGTTGGTCGATGTGATGGCTGACTTATACGTAATAGTTTGCTCCGAGTTGGTCACTTATACGTAATATTCTGCTCCGAGATGGTCGATGTGATGTCTGACTTACACGTAATAGTTTGCTCCGAGTTGGTCGATGTGATGTCTGACTTATACGTAATAGTTTGCTCCGAGTTAGTTGACATGACATCGAACGTACAGGTACTGGTTATATTCTGCTCAGAGTTGGTGACAGTGAATGTCTTTACAAAGCAGAGGCCCGTTTCACTAAACTGCGTACGACTAAAATGTTCGTAAGTGCAAAATTATGATAATTTGTAAATTTCATATTAACAATGGTTTCTTGTAAACAATTATTGGATTTATATTTATCGAGCAGAGGCTGAATGCAACCTATTCTCAATAAATGTAAATCCATCAATTGCAATTTACAGACGATCCTAAATTTTCACTTACGAACATGTTAGTGGTACGAAGTTTCGTGAAACGGGCCCCGGATTCTGTTAAGTATTGGTCGAATGGACATCCTACTTAGAGGTGCATGTACGATTGTGCTCGCTGTGGTATAAGGTTCAGCAGGTAAACGTTTGCCGTGGCACGAGGGAACTGTTTGTACCCCAAGGCTGTAGGTATATTTTGAACATAAGAAGTCGCCTACATTTCCTGCTTACAAAAATAACATTCTCATTATTTCAGTGGCTGGAGAAAGATGGCGTATGGGTTTTGCGACCAATGTAGATCCAAATCAGCCTGTGCATCCGCACAATCAGAATCTGCACCATTTGCCATTCTAACAATGAAACGCCCGTCATGGCTTTAACACTGAGAACGTTACCAAGCTACAGGAGTGGGTTATTTGATTAGGAGTCGCATGTGTCGCAAATCCCACAAGGCCTATTTCTCCAGTCGCATCCACATTTGAGACACGCATGTGATTTTTTTGTACCTTCGGACACCTGCTTAATTTCATTAAATACGTTTACAAACTTTATAATATTTTTCATAAATAAAAGCAGACAACATATTCAGTGTACATGCCGCAAGTACTCTGACATAGCAATTTTTGATGCCATTTACGGAAAACATAGTACATTTTGTAAACATATTTAATGAAATTACGCAGATATCCGAAGGTACAAAATCACATGGCGTGTCTCATTTGAGTCCATTATTAATTAGGGTTGTAAACCTGCGATTCAGGTGTCGGTTGTAATCGAACCTAGTAGGGCGAAGCCGGGAGCTACAGTGGGCATCAACATTCAGACCACGCCGGCAACGGCCGCCATCATCGGCATTTCCGGCGTAGACAAGAGCACCACCTTCCTTGCCGATGGTAATGATATCACCAAGAAAAAGGTAGGCCGTATACAGCGTTATAAGAGACACGCTATTTTGTACCTGTGCGATATCTTATGAAATATATATACGTAATTTACGATATTTTCTGTAAATGGCGTCGATATATGACGAAAGTTGCATAGTAGCAAATGTGGGATTATTTTCCGCATTTGCAATGACAATTTCGTCAACTTTCGACGTCATTTACCGAAAATATCACAGTTTCTGTAAATATTTTCATGAACAATTGCACACGTTGTTTGGTACACAATCACATGGCATGTCTCAAATACAGGATACTAATGTTCCTTCCACGTTGTCCTGCCGACCTACTTTTGAACATTAACCCTTTCACCCCTAAGTTTGGATTTAGATATTATGTTAATTGTGTAACCAATACAATCGTCACAAAATGATTTTCAGACGAGTACATTTTTGAAAAGGGAGTGTTTCGCTCCGTAAAATACGAAAATTAGTTGCAAAAAGTGCAGATCACGATGAGACGGTTCGTCACGAGCCGGCTCATCTGTATCTACATGCTTTGCCAATACCACTATATACATGCATGGTATTGATAGGGTTAAACACATGCAATCACAAAAACATCTTAGTTAGTTATTTTACCGAAAAAGTATTGCCCTCCCAAATGTTTTATTTCGTCAAATATTAAGTTTGTAGAGATAAAATAGGATGTTAACACACGGATGAGGTGGGTATAAATATATATACATGTATTTAGAAATAATTTTGGAATTTGTGGACCGATTTTCAAAATGTTTAGCTACATCATTTCCAAGCTATCTAGCCAGGTTTCTGAGTCACATTCCAATTTTATTATTTTTTCGAACCTCCTGGTCACTATCCAGCTCCTTTTTGCCCCATGCTAAATTCTCAGAGAAATTTATTTTTTTCGCAATAAAATCCATATTTGATGGAATTTCATGAAATAAAAAAAATAAACGAGGGTAACTTTTTTTGATGAACAAGTACTTACATGGAGGATATTCCGTCGTACATGTTTAAATAACGTGACATAATACACGAGTGTACGTCGGCTTCCGCGTAAACAACGAGTAAGCGAAGCGAACGAGTTGTTTACGCGGAAGCCGACGTACATGAGTATTCAAACATGTACGATGGAATATCCTATTTATTACATTTCCGAACAACGTTTACGAACACAAATGCATTTTATATTTGGGGGCGTTTACATCTGCGTATGATATTTTGTGGGGGGTGCTTATTTTGTAACATGCGGGTGATTACGGCGCAGATAAATTCATGCATATGCGGTAATTGTGGGGCAATAATGATAACAGTCAGCAAGGGCAATAATACAATACAATATCAAACGGCATATTACCTTGTTTTCTGTTACTATAATAACCTGGTAGTTCTCCGGTACACCGCTTACGACTTGGTAGTACAGCCAGAGAACTTGGAAAGGCCGTGCTAACTCACTCCAGCCTGGATATCGTCTGCCGGTTTCACGGGATTCGTATCACGTGTCCCATCTGGTGGTATTTCCCCGTCAATTCCTCGTCTAGCCAATCAACAGGTTTCTTTTGGCTATGACGTAGGATAGAGCTATATTGCTGAGATGCCCGGTCACAGGAGTCTGTAACGAACTCGCGCCGTCCGGGTAACGCCCTGCTGGTTTAGCCAGCTGACGGGGAAACACAACTGACTGATTCCACACATATAATAGCTTGCAATATAATTTTGTTTAAATCATTTTTAATGTATTGTCTTCAATAGTGAACATTTGGTCGGCAGAAAAACGTGGAATAAACAGCATGTTATTGTAAGTTTATAAGACAAGGCTGGGAAACGCGTAGGAATTCCGAGGCTATGGTGTCACATGACATCGTAACCTAGTAACGTAATGACTGGTATCATTTTACAGCAGATTTTCTTTAACCCCAGAAACCTAAACTCGTCGTCTGCTGATCTTTTGTAGCTTGCCATCTTTCTTAATATAAGCATGTTTTGACAGCACTTTAGAACCATATACAATGAAAATGATTCTAATGTGTTGTCAAACCATGGTTTTGATTATTAAAATGGGAAACAGAAAATAGATAGCAGACAACAAAATTAATTTGAAATTCAGTTACTTGATGGATTTACATGTATTGAGCATAGGCTGCATATGCGTTGTCAGACCATGCTTTTGATTAATAAAATGGGAAACAGAAAATAGACAGCAGACGACAAAATTAATTTGAAATTCATCTTTGGTATGGTCAATTCGCCACACGGTTGCAAACCCAAGAATTTCGATAATGTATATTAACATTATTCGTGCTCGTACATGCGTACAAAATAACACACAACTATTGCTAAATTTGCTACATGTATGCCCCGTTTTAGCAGATTCCGTTGTGCCGTTTGAAAGTTATTGGAGAAATAAAACTACTAAAGATCACATCAAGCAATACACGTATACCACCAACCTTTTTATGCTACATGTACATGTACCGCGCGATTACACACGCTGTTCAGTGGCGTTGCCAGATTCTTGACGAGGGGTGCGAATTGTGGATCGAACTTGTGTGCGAATTGTGGATCGAACTTGTGGGAATTGTGGATCGAACATGTGTGTGAATTGTGGATCGAACTTGGGTGTGAATTGTGGATCGAACTTGGGTGCGATTTGTGTCTCGAACTTGTGCGAATTGTGGATCGAACATGGATGCGAATTGTGGATCGGAATTGGGTGAAAATTGTGGATCGAACATGGGTGCGAATTTTGGATCGAACATGGTTGCGAATTGTGGATCGAAATTGGTTGCGATTTGTGGATCGAACTTGGTTGAGACTTGTGGATCGACCTTGGTTGCGACTTGGTTGCGACTTCTGGATCGAACGTTGGGTGCGAATTATAGATTGAAACTGGTTGCGTATTGTGGATCGAATTTGGTTGCAATTTGTGGATCGAACTTAGGGTGCGAATTATATATTGAACTTGGTTGCGAATTGTTGATCGAACTTGGTTGCGATTTGTGGATTGAACTTGGTTGCGACTTGTGGATCGAACTTTGGGTGCGAATTATAGATTGAACTTGGTTGCGAATTGTGGATCGAACTCGGTTGCGATTTGTGGATCGAACTTGGTTGAGACTTGTGGATCGAACTTGGTTGCGACTTCTGGATCGAACGTTGGGTGCGAATTATAGATTGAACTTGGTTGCGAACTGTGGATCGAAATTGGTTGCGAACTGTGGATCGAACATGGTTGCGATTTGTGGATCGAACTTTGGGTGAGAATTACAGATTGAACCTGTGTGCGAATAGTGGATCGATCTTGGTTGCGAATTGTGGATCGGACTTTGGGTGCGAATTATAGATTGAACTTGGGTGCGAATTGTGGATCGAAATTGGTTGCGAACTGTGGATCGAAATTGGTTGCGAACTGTGGATCGAACATAGTTGCGATTTGTGGATCGAACTTTGGGTGCGAATTATAGATTGAACTTGGGTGCGAATAGTGGATCGAACTTGGTTGCGAATTGTTGATCGGACTTTGGGTGCGAATTATAGATTGAACTTGGTTGCGAATTGTGGATCGAAATTGGTTGCGAACTGTGGATCGAACATAGTTGCGATTTGTGGATCGAACTTTGATTGCGAACTATAGATTGAACTTGGGTGCGAATAGTGGATTGAACTTGGTTGCGAATTGTTGATCGGACTTTGGGTGCGAATTATAGATTGAAATTGGGTGCGAATTGTGGATCGAAATTGGTTGCGAACTGTGGATCGAACATAGTTGCGATTTGTGGATCGAACTTTGATTGCCAATTATAGATTGAACTTGGGTGCGAATAGTGGATCGAACTTGGTTGCGAATTGTGGATCGGACTTTTGGGTGCGAATTATAGATTGAACTTGGTTGCGAATTGTGGATCGAAATTGGTTGCGAACTCTGGATGGAACATGGTTGCGAATTGTGGTTTGAGTGGGAATAATAGATTGAACTTGGTTGTGAATTGTTGATCGAACTTGGTTGCGAATTGTGGATCGAATTTGGTTGCGATTTGTTGATCTGACTTTGGGTGCGAATTATAGATTGAACTTGGGTGCGAATTGTGGATCAAACTTGGTTGCGATTTGTGGATCTAACATTGGGTGCGAATTATGGATTGAACGTGGGTGCGATTTGTGGATTGAATTTGGGTACAAATTGTGGATCGAACTTGGGTGGGAATTGTGGATTGAACTTGGGTGAGAATTGTGGATTGAACTTGGGTACGAATTGTGGATTGAACGTCGGTGCGAATTGTGGATCGAACTTGAGCACGAATTGTGGATCGAACTTGAGTGCGAATTGTGGATCGAACTGAGGTAGGATCGAACTTGGGTGGGAATTGTGGATTGAACTTGGGTGAGAATTGTGGATTGAACTTGGGTACGAATTGTGGATTGAACGTCGGTGCGAATTGTGGATCGAACTTGAGCGCGAATTGTGGATCGAACTTCGGTGCGAGTTGTGGATTGAACATGGGTGCGAATTGCGGATTGAACTTGGGTGCGATTTGTGGATTGAACTTGGGTACGAATTGTGGATCGAACTTGGGTGGGAATTGTGGATTGAACTTGGGTGAGAATTGTGGATTGAAATTGGGTACGAATTGTGGATTGAACGTGGGTGCGAATTGTGGATCGAACTTGAGCGCGAATTGTGGATCGAACTTCGGTGCCAATTGTGGATTGAACATGGGTGCGAATTGCGGATTGAACTTGGGTGCGAATTGTGGATCGAACTTGGGTGCGAATTGTGAATCGAACTTGGGTGCGAATTGTGGATGGAATTTGGTTTCGAATCGTGGATCGAATTTGGAAAGTAGTGCGAGAGCATCCTACCTCAGGTAAATATTGATATCTACACTCAATGTCATCGATTATAGTGAGTGTGAAGCTATCATTTTCACATACATTATATTGTACTTATTTCCCTCAGATAAACGTACAAAATACACACCCTTTAGGGGATGCCTTCGCATCCTTTGCATCCTTCTGGCTACGTCATTGCTGTTTCTGCTCGTTTCTGCTCATTTCAGCTCCAGAAGACGTTTGAGCTGGTGCGCCTGTTTGACCGTCCCACCACCACCAAGCTGCCACCACCATCCCGGGGTGGGATTGTCTCAACGGAGATATCGCCGGGAGAGATAGTCGAGGTGAATATAGGTCCACTACCATCATTGATTTTGTTTATATAAACTAACCAATGACCACACACTTTGCTATTCTCTGCTACTTTCATTTTTCGTATGTATGTTGTGGGACCTATTTCCCCTTGACCTGCACCAATACTGCTCTGATTATTGACTAATTAAAATGTAGGTTTAAATATTGTTAAGAAATATAAATTCAATCTCCTGTGACTACGCTGGTGGTGGCGCAAAAAGTAAGCGGCTGGAATTGTAACCGCCTCCCATGACAAACATGCTCCGACTTACAAAATAATACCAAAGCAAATGCTGGAAACTGATGTAAATGATACATTAACATGCATGTGAAGTAGATTAGTGCATCAATTGACTGGTTTCTACACGCAAAGAGTGTCTATGGCATAACTAATATCTGACTTATTTTTTATTTATTTAATTTTATTTATTTCAGAAGCATAGCATGATACATTGACACTGTACCCATCACAATACGTGTTTTCTGTAGCTGTCTCATTTGCATAATTATTACACTAGTGTATCATGTTGTTTACATGTATTACACTGTGTTAAAGCGACTGTGTCTCAGATGATTTATAAGCTACATGTATTCGATATGTGTTATTTCGCTTCATGCACAGTAAATGATAAATGATTTCTTCGAGGAATCAAATTTAACATTATTAATATTAATAATCAAATATTCCTTCACGTTTCACATGTACAGCTCCTCAATTAACATGTACTTAAACAAATAATATATTTTTTCTCATTCACGTTACTGTATTGAACTAAAATTGTATCTGGCAAACACATGTAACTTATATTATAAGCCAAAATAAATTATATTGTACTGTATTGAAATTAAATTGTATCTGGCAAACACATGCAACTTATGTTATAAGCCAGAATAAATTATATTGTATTGTATTGAACTAAAATTGTATCTGGAAAACACATGCAACTTATGTTATAAGCCAGAATAAATTATATTGTATTGTATACAGAAATAAATCGCACCATTGTATTGGATTACATTCCAAAAAAACATACGTTTTATTCCAGTACATGCTATCGTAAACAGTGATAAGCAGGGGAGATAATTTGGCTTGGCAAACTTTGGTATTTTCGCTCCACATGTACCAGTAATGAAAAGTGTCAGTGAACTGTTTTATTTTTTGTTGTGAAATGATCGAACTAACCCACATTTAGAAAGAGGTTTCTATTACATGTACAAACGCTAATATAATTATTTTAAATAAACTGCATTGAAAAAGATTATAATACTATAATATTAGAAACATTTGTTTAGCAATCCCCGTTTTATTTTATCAATCGCCGATTTTTTTTTTAGAAATACGATATAAATCTACTAGTCCTCGTTTACAAATCAGATGCACTGGAAATGATTCGGTTGCATAGAATTCGCTGGTAATTCTATTTTCGCCAGAGGTTATATTTTATACAGTGTAACCTCTCTAAACCGGACACCCTGGGATGACACTCGATGACCAATGTTTGTCATTTACAGTCATGAACAGATAGGACAATGAAATAAATGACACTGAAACCCATCTAAAGTAAGCACAATGGGGTCATCAGTGAACAATCATGATAGTCTGTAAATTTCACATTAATAATGTTTTCTGGTAAACAATTATTGGCTGTACATTTATTGAGCACAGGCTGCATATGCAGCCTCTGCTCAATAAATGTAAATCCATCAATTGAAATTTCCAGACAATCTTAAAGTTGCTCTCTCGAACATTTTAGTCGTACGAAGTTTAGTGAAACGGCACAGGGTGTCCGGTTTAGAGGGGTTCCACTGTAACGAGGAAATCGTGGGGAAGTAGACAGAATACGCACACATTGATGTTATCAATGTTATCCTTTGACATCCTATTCATGTCGCAGACAGTAAGTAGCTGCAATCTAGCGGTCACTCATCCCGCGTGAGTTTCTCCATATATATATAGAATTATACGGCCCGGCCATGGCAAAACGGGTCTTATTGACTTCGGGCCAGTGTATTGTCCACTCCAAATATTATAATAATACTCCTTTATTTTACTGAGGTCATAACTGTATGACAACATGAGGTAACAATACATGATATTATGTAGCGGAGTATGACACAAGTGGATATACACCAAGGGGTCGTTTCACTAAACTTCGTACGACTGAAATGTTCGTAAGTGCAAAATTATGATAGTCTGTACATTTCACATTAACACTGTTTTCTTTTATACAATTACTGGATTTACATTTATTGAGCATAGGCTAAACGTTAATTTTGTCAAATACACTGTTTAGTTACAGGTTGAGTAATAAAACAGTTAGTTCATGGTAATTCGGGGAACAGTCAAAAGTGTTGCCCTTCGTCCACAGCACCTCGGGGCAATAGTTTTGACTGTTCCCCGAATGACCATGAACTAACTGTATAATTATTATACACATTTAAAGGTACATGCCCACGCAGCAGGTTACACTGTACTACTACTTTTCATTTTCTGTCATGCCTTATATGAGCCATTTGTCTACCCACTGACGAGTTATTTTCTATTACGGCGCGTGTTAATTGGTGTTAAATCGCATTTTATATGCCGCGACCAGAAAGGGTATTTTCCGACCTCGTGCTATTTTTACCAATACGCATCACGTGACACGGTCAATCATATCACATCTTTGACATGCGCAGTGAAGTATCGGAAGTTGAGAAGAAAAATCTCTGTTCGAGTCCAAATCTAAATCTCCACGTAACTCTTTCCATTTGGTGATCTGGTCGCCAATATTAACCACTCTCTCTCTCTCTGTACTGCCTGTCCCTTTGACATTTCGCCTTTTTTTTGGCCGACGCCGTTTCATACAAATTCCGTCCTGGACGTTTCGACATGTTGATATTCTTGTTTACATATTGGGAAGCCTACTGGCGCGCGTAGTATACTGCGCATGCGCACCGCAAGCCGTGATGTGAAAGTCGTCGTCCCCGCACATTATCAAAATAGACTGTTACCGCCGCGCGTCGCTAACAGTAAATTGATAATTAATAAATGATTGTATTTGTATAGCGGGCACTCGTAATTTTTAGTGATCTGGTGTTCTGGTCGCCAATATTAACGACTCTTTCCATTTCGTCTTTTTTTTGGCCGACGCCGTTTCATACAATTTCCGTCCTGGACGTTTCGACATGTTGATATTCTTGTTTACATATTGGGAAGCCTACTGGCGCACGTAGTATATTGCGCATGCGCACCGCAAGCTGTGATGTGAAAGTCGTCGTCCCCGCACATTATCAAAATAGACGGCTACCGCCGCGCGTCGCTAACAGTAAATTGATAATTAATAAATGATTATATTTGTATAGCGGACACTCGTAATTTTTAGAACTGGTGGAATAGTGACATAATTATACACTTATTTAATTCCTATAAAGAACATTTTGTGCCTACTGCGTTGGCATGTACCTTTAATACAGATCTACCTTTTACACTAATCTTGTCAATACGTTTTATTTCAAAATACTTGATTATTGTGGTTGAAATCAAGCCGCTTGATGGACTGAGTCTGATCTATGTTACCGCTCTGACTCTGTTTCGAGTTGGCATTGGCAATAGATGGAAAATTACCAACACATTATTTTGTTACATTATGAACTTTTATCCTACCGCAATGGACGTCTGTAAATAACACAGCAAATGGCGTTATGTTACTCTAAAGGGAAGTAACTTATACAATATTTACGCGCCGAATACCTTTTGGTTCAATCCCGTCTCTAGGCACACTAGTCCACTTCACTGGTCATTCGGAAGAGCCTACACAACCGCATGCGTTAATATTGCAAAGACTATCAGCATTTATGACCATCTATTGGCAATGCCTACTCGCAATCAAGCAATTTGATTGTCTGATCCTGCTCTGTAGCACAGCCCCGGCTCAACCAAGCAAGCTGAATAATTGCAAGCACAATATTCAAGTATTATTATTTGTATAATATAATGTTTTTTTATATTAACGAACATGACTCAATATTTAAGATCATGCTAGCCACGACACACAGTCCGATATTGAAGGAGTGGGTATTTTTATTTTGTTCTCAATGCGAGTCACATACGTGAACACAATTGTTATGGTTCTCTCAAACTTTCGCTTTCGTAACACGGAGAGAGGAACATTGTGTGTATCAAGGCGATACAGACTTGTGTGTCTACATAGGTCTCCTCCTACACTCCATGATTGCAGGGGCGACAAGCTGGGTTAGAAGTACACTAGCAGCCAAGTGGAATTATGGATCGTTTTTATCCTACATTTATTACACATGTGTTATTTAGGAAACCGGCTGGGAGAGTGAACCTTACGGCATTTGTAACATCTGCACATACACGCAATTCAATCGATTTCCTGTCGTCCTCAATGATACTTTAGTGACCGATTTATCAATAGCGTAGACACTGATCAGACTGCTCGGATGTGCAGGCTGATCTGGGTCTATGTCCGTTGTATGTGTCGTATGGTCCTTTTTCACAGACGGGGTTCCATTTATACCGTTATTTCCTATGCCACCTGGAAGCTATTTATCTCACCCGTTTGTATCACAACTCATATACTGCTCGCACATTGTATATTTACATAACATTTACGAATGACAATATAATTATAATCACCAATACGGTTATGGGCATTAAATTTGGAAGTTGGTGAACAACCATATACAAGGTGTATGATCACGTGGTATTAACAACAACAACAAGTACTGAAACTTCCAGAATCCATTCGATTTAAAGTACGTATTCTTTTATACATACTGTCCTTGTTACGCAACGGATTTTGATGAAATGTGGCGCATCAGACGAGTCTTGTTAAGCTGCATTTGGTGGTCTCTATACTTTGGCACAAACCTCTGTCGTTTTTGCGAATAATCGATTTCCGTGTCGGTAGACACGGAAATCGATTCTTCGCAAAAACGACAGAAATTACCGACACGGAAATCAACTCTTCGCAAAAACGACAGAAGTATGTGCCGAACTCCCTGGACGACCAAATGCAGCTCATGAAGACGCGTTTGCTGCGCCGTATGTCATCAACATCCGTTTCATATTAAGGACAATATCAAATAATACTTGCTTTGGAGTGGGCAAGATTTCAATACGTTCAGCCACTGTTGTTGTTGTTATAACCACGTGATCATGTACCTTGATATATGTGTATGTGTGTGTATATATGCATATATATGTGTGTATATGTGTGTATATAGATATATATATATATATCGTCATTACGCAAACATTGTATTAGCGAGCGTACCCCACTACACCCCCAGTTACCTATGTAAACAGGGGTTCTAGTGAGGTACCCGCGCAAGAGGCAATGCGGTCAAATAGGTCACGATGCAGTGACTATTTTCGATCAATAAATTATGTTGTAAGCGATTGTAATGTGTATTTTCAATATTTATATTATTAAAATGTATCATATCGGTACTCCTTTAAGTATATTTGTATATTTTAAATGTATTGATGTTCTCATGAAGCGCATAAATATAAGTATTAATTAATCCAGCTTATATTGAGGCAAATCACACTGCCTTTAAAACATAGTGTTGGAGTATAAACCATATTATCGTATATTATTCATAAGTATATCACTATTAAACATTAATTACAATATGTATGCATATTATTAAAACAGAATAGATGCTACCGCTGTTTCGCATATGTGATATTTATAATATTTTTTTTTATTCGTCCGCGTACGGATTTCTGTCACACAAAGCGCCATTTTCAGTTCATATTTTGACCTATGCATATGAACCGGACTAAGTTTAAACAACGCTCGATTCCGTCCAATTCAAATTCTCTGCAGAATGTTCAGACTAACTACATAAGTAATGCTGCATACATGTAAGTGTTAACGGCTGGAACATGGTCATCACTAAAAGGAAGAAACCACAGTCGTATTATTGAAAAATAATATTTACTTGAGACCTCATGGGGGCCGCCATTAATCCAGTGTAATCGCGTGATCCCATTCCCTGAGTAGCCTCCGCTTAGTGAAACGGTGTGCTAATCTTGATATTATGTACCCCTATAATTGGAAACGGTTTGAATTTCTCGGTAAAAACTACGAAAATCATAAAAAAGATAACGATGTATATTTAACATTGGATACGCGTAAACGGTATTACTCTCTCATCGGATCGTCAGTTGTCGTCGATAGCGATTTAAGGTACTGATCTGGTCTTAATTTATTGTCAACTTTCAACGTCATTTACAGAATATATTGTAACGTCCGTACGTCGTATTCGTCTTCTGCAATACGGTATAAATCAGATATTTCCTGTTCACGCAAGGGAATGGTAGCGGGCCCTCGCAAATCGGGGTAGGGAAATTTAACAACTATATCTACTGGGCAATGAAAAGACGACAGTCACGAGATTTTAATTTAGTAACATCTGATATTTTTGATAATAGTTCTAACATGCAGTATTACTCAACGTGTACAATTAAAGAGAGGTGACAAACTATGATAACAACGATGAGGGTGATCTGATTATGGACAGATAATGACTAATATGAGATGTACACATGGCAAGATACAAAAACACAACAGGCGACGATGTGGGAGTAAGCAGACTCAAGAAAGGTTATTAGCGCATGTAAACACGGACTAGATTTATGCTAAACTCTGGCGGAAAATCACACTAACGCAAACCCAAGTCATGGTGGTGGGGGGAATCACGAACCTGGAGTTGGGAAATAATGCTGGGTGGGGGAGTCACACAGCAGGGATCACGAAGCTGGGGGTGGGAAATAATGCTGGGTGGGGAAGTCACACAGCAGGGATCACGAAGCTGGGGGTGGGAATAATGCTGGGTGGGGGAGTCACACAGCGGGAATCACAAAGCTGGGGTGGGAAATAATGCTGGGTGGGGGAGTCACACAGCGGGGATCACGAAGCTGGGGGTGGGAAATATTGCTGGGTGGGGGAATCACACAGCGGGAATCACGAAGCGGGGTGGGGGGAAAGGGGTAATGCTGAGTGGGGGAGTCACACAGCGGGGATCACGAATCTGGGGGTTGGAATAATGCTGGGTGGGGGAGTCACACAGCGGGGGTCACGAAGCTGGGGATGGGATGGGATGGGAATAATGCTGGGTGGGGGAGTCACACAGCGGGAATCACGAAGCTGGGAGTGGGAAATAATGCTGGGTGGGGGAATCACACAGCGGAATCACGAAGCTGGGGGTGGGAAATAATGCTGGGTGGGGGAGTCACACAGCGGGATCACGAAGCTGGGGGTGGGAAATAATAATGCTGGGTGGGGGAGTCACACAGCGGGGATCACGAAGCTGGGGTGGGAAATAATGCTGGGTGAGGGAGTCACACAGCGGGTATCACGAAGCTGGGGGTGGGAATAATGCTGGGTGGGGGAGTCACACAGCGGGGATCACGAAGCTGGGGGTGGGAATAATGCTGGGTGGGGGAATCACACAGCGGGAATCACGAAGCTGGGGTGGGAAATAATGCTGGGTGGTGGAGTCACACAGCGGGGATCACGAAGCTGGGTGGGAAATAATGCTGGGTGGGGGAATCACACAGCGGGAATCACGAAGCTCGGGTGGGAAATAATGCTGGGTGGGGGAGCCACACAGCGGGGATCACGAAGCTGGGGGTGGGAATAATGCTGGGTGGGGGAGTCCCACAGCGGGGATCACGAAGCTGGGGGTCGGAAATATTGCTGGGTGGGGAGTCACACAGCGGGGATCACGAAGCTGGGGGTGGGAAATAATGCTGGGTGGGGAGTCACACAGCGGGAATCACGAAGCTGGGGTGGGAAATAATGCTGGGTGGGGGAGTCACACAGCGGGGATCACGAAGCTAGTCACACAGCGGGAATCACGAAGCTGGGGGTGGGAATAATGATGGGTGGGGGAATCACACAGCGGGGATCACGAAGCTGGGGGTGGGAAATAATGCTGGGTGGGGAAGTCACACAGCGGGAGGTCATGAAGCTCAAATTGGGAATCGTATCGCAATGGGGAAAAAGTGGGTGGGGTAATGGGATATTGGCATTATTATGGTTCCAGCCAATATTAATAATCAATAATGCCAGACTGACGTTCAAATCATCACATCTCAAGACTAACGGACCAATTGGTAACATCGTCGGTGAGTAATGTTTAAGGGGGGGGGGGGGTATATTTGGGCCTTGGAGTTCTGAAAACGCGAGTTGCGTCTCGAGTTGCGTCGCTCGGGACAAAGTCGCCAACTGACAGATTTCACTCCTATTTATAGGTGTTGTCAGGCCTTGTTGGACAAGTTCCGTGACTTACGGAACTTGTCCAACCTCCCGCATAGTGATTGGCTAGATTGTATGGACGGAATATTCCGATCAGACACGAGCCAAAACAAGCACAGCCAGTAAACATGGCGGCTGCATTCAACACACACAGGAAATGCCAACAAACTATTGTGAATTATAACGAACTAAACAAGTTTCCTGGTGTGTGAAGACGACAATCATACATAAACTATTGACACTTGTGAACATTTAGGCATGCATCTGAGATCGTGGTAAGTTGTGTGCATAAAATGACAGACTGTGTTTTGTTGTCCAAAATGTGTGATAAATTCGAAGCGAGGAATACGCAATACACATCTGTGTATAGCGATGCTTCGCTGGCTGGGTCGCTTCATTACCCCGCCTGTTCGACAGAGTTCGTCCTCGAACTCATGAAAAAAAAATAGGATAACGTAATATATGCTGCACAACCTGAATGTCACTATTTGTATAAAAAACATACGGCTATTTACATGTAAATGAGATTTATAACCAAATATTTCTAACACGCTCCAAACATGTATGAATGCTTTGCAGTCTGGTCTCTACATTTTACTTGAGTCAATTAACATATTCTATGTGCGGCGATAAAATGTGACCCTGACAAGACTACAGAACATGTGACATGGTCAATAATACGTTCCTTACTACTTCTAATCAAAGTGTACTATCAGTACATCTACTAACAACACTATCATGTGAACTACTCCTAATCATGTATCGGTATGGCACTAGTGCTTACCATGGGTGTTGGCATCGCTATTCAGAATTCATATAATATTTCCCTTGGTCACGTAAACTATGGAAAGCTATATTACAATGTATCTACTTTCGTAGAATATGAAAACTTGAACATCAGTGAGTCAACATCATCGCAAAACACTCGGATACCAATACTTACTCTATATATATTCAATTTATTTCCAGGTACCTCATTAAACTGCTATATGAAAGTTAATTGATAATGTCGCTGCTGCCATTTCGACCGCCAACTATATATTCGTGGCAAATGAACATTTCGAATAACAGATGACCAGACATGAATGCCAATCTGAATGCTAACAGGATGACAACAACGGGAAACGCACAAATAGCAAAGTTTAACTCATTTGCTGTACCTTCAGCAATAATATGTGTTACTCGTACACAGTATACATGTACGTCCTCAAACATCAGACATGCATCTTACCATTTGCATGTCTGCACTGTTACTTCACTCAACATGAACTAATTGTTTCTGTATGTTTCTCTTAATTAGCAATCTAGTAAAACTATTTATATCATGTAGACTCGCAGTTCAAGTGTATCCATTGAATGACAAATCCGCACACTAAAAATATACATAGCAAATCACACTCTGCGTGGCCACGCGCATTCATACCACATACATTCAATCCCTCACATACAAAACAAAATGTACATACTATGTCATTTTCTGGAAACACGTGACCTCCATACTCCATGATAGTGTACACAAGTCAAATTGGTTAGATATGATAGTTCCAACGACATGGTACTGTCATATCTGGGTCAGCGTACTATCACTGAGATCCTAATAAAAAAATACAACACATTGTGTTCTGTATCTATTGTTCCTATTTCACTATTCCTGACTTATAAGTATACGCTGTCCATGTTCTTAAACGCGAATCAAATATCTCTATATGTACGCGGATATTTAATATTTACGCGAAAACATTCAAGTTTATATTGGGTATAAGCGCACATATATTTGTCCTGTGTAAAATGTGCCTGTTCCATAGTGACGTCCTGCACTACGGCTATTATCGCGAACTTATACCACACGCGTATTTAACGTCTGATTTTGCGGAAAATCTATCCTCGTGTATGGTGGTTCCGCCGATGGCCCATGTATGGCAAATGATCCGTCGTCATCGTCGTCAGTAGCTATCGCGTTGTAGCGTTTCCACGGGTGGTTCTCATCGGGTAATCGCTCGTCAGCATTTGCGTCGTCTGTGAACATCGCATCGGTGGTTCGTCTCACGCCCGATATACGTGTGGGGCGGTATCACGCATCGTTTCGTCATCATCCTCTAACGCGTCGATTATCGCCCTTTTCCTCCAAGGATTACGTCTCGTCGTCATGTCGTATAGGAAACGTACGCCTCCTGGCGTAGATGGAATATAGTCTTCGCACCGAACGCAGACTCGCTAAAACGTTTATTATATGTGTGGGGGTGGGTGTATGGTGGGGTGGCCAGGAAAGGGAGTCGACGTGCAATGGTCAGTGTATATGGTGTATGTCAGCATCGTTAAATTCGGGCAGAGTTAGGTTGCCACCAACATCACCATTGGCCATGCACAGTCGCCTTGTGGGAGGGGAAGGTTATGGTGTGCTGGGGAGGGCAGGGGAGGGGGATGGGGTGGGGTGGGGAAGCGGGGAAACTCGGATGAGGGGTGTATGTGGTGGGGATATGGGGTAACCTCGGGAACGAGTGTGTATACAGTGGGAAACTCGAATGTGGGGTATATGGGGTGGGGAAGCGGGGAAACTCGGGCACGAGTTTTTATACAGTTGGACACTGCGATTGGGGTATGTATGGGGTGGGAAAACTGGGATGAGGGTGTGTATTTGGTGGGGAAGCGGGGAAACTCGGGCACTAATTTACACGGGGAAACTCGGACACGAGTTTTTATACAGTTGGACACTGCGATTGGGGTGGAGTTGTGTATGGGGTGAGGATGCGGGTAACGGACAACCACGTGTTTTATGGCCAGGTTTCGTGCAATTATATATCACTATCGCTGTTTTACGTTGAGGACACGCGTACCGGAGATGCCCTCGCTGCTTGCAATTGTAACAGGAGCGTCGTTCCACGGCCTTTAACATCGGCCCCACTGTCCGGGGTTGTTTTGCGCTCGTCCGTCTAATGTTGGCCATGATTTCTGCTACATCATGTAGCAACTTGTTTTTTTTCATTATTTGCATTTATTGACCGTATATATTCTCTATGTTCGCTGTAGTTTTCACTTTTCTCAACTTGCCTCATATAGCATCGCTCTTTATTATTTTTCGCGGCAGTTTCTAATTTCATAGCAATTCTCAGAGCGTCTTCTATCGTCGTTGGCTCTTTTACTAGGATCCAGCGTTCGATATCCCAATTGTTCAATGCTTCAACAAAGCAATCTCGTGCAATTTCTTGTCTATGGTTATATGGATTGTCGGGTATGCCAAACGCGTCAGCCGTTTAATATCGTGAGCCAATTCCGGTAGTGGTTCGTCTACTTTCCGAAGACGTTGTTTCAATTCAGTTTTATATGTTGTCGTTTGTGTTTCGGTCTGAAACCTGTTGGTCAGAGCCGTTACTAGCGAGTTGTAATCGGTTCTGGTATCTGGGTCAAGTTCACTCAGTACAGCTATTGCCTCGCCGCGCAAGCTGCACGCTAACTTGACTGCTTTCATTTCATTGTCCCAGTTATTTCCGTGTGCCGCGATACCGAATTTCAGGAGATATTCATGCCAGTTTCCATTTCCGTCAAAATTACCTATTTCCACGAACTGACCTGGATTTTGTATATACTGGGCCAATTGCACACTTTCCCGTGGTTGGGGGACGCGGGAACCACTATCATGTCTATGTGTATGATAACTTCTTGGGGACATGGACCTACCTGTTATGTGGTGTGATCTGACAGGCATATGAATTGGTACACGCACGGGCTCGCGATTATCTAAGTTCAACGGCAATGGCTCGCTGTAATTAATTTTACGTTTTCTGCCGGGTTCCAGGTTATGTCGGTCATTCGATTCAAGCCTCTGTAGAATCAAATTAATTTGAGATTTTAATTGTTTTACCTATTTCTTAGAGACTTAATCTCCGCACGCAGTTCACATTCGCATGACTTTTCGCACGACTCTGTATTATTCAAGCGGCAATGGGTTATATATCCACTGTCACTGGTTACCATACAATTAACTTGATCACCTGTCGTGACAGGTACAGTGTCATGGTTAGTGGGAGAGAAGGTCAGGGCAATTGTTTTGGATCCGTGGGGGTCAAGGGGAGACATTCGACCTTCCCGAGTAGGGACGTACACATTTCCGGGATCACCGTCGTCACTACATTCAAGAGACGCCATTTTATGAACTATATGTCGCAACTGTCTGGTTTGGTTAATATGGGGATGGGGGAATGGGCCAGAGTGTAGGAAACATCGATTACGAAACAGAAAATAGATTCCACTCACTCGCTCGCACTCCGCATTTCGCCGCAGTGCATATTACCAAGAGTGATTTTGTGTGTATTGCCCTATTGGAAATTCCGAAGTGACTATGTGGACAGAGACGGCAATGGTAATTCTTGAAGCAACATAAGGGTACGTTTCGGCTCTACTGGTTTATTATATATCCGCCACCGCTGCCACCAAATTTGTAACGTCCCTATGTCGTATTCGTCTTCTGCAATACGGTATAAATCAGATATTTCCTGTTCACGCAAGGGAATGGTAGCGGGCCCTCGTAAATCGGGGTAGGGAAATTTAACAACTATATCTACTGGGCAATGAAAAGACGACAGTCACGAGATTTTAATTTAGTAACATCTGATATTTTTGATAATAGTTCTAACATGCAGTATTACTCAACGTGTACAATTAAAGAGAGGTGACAAACTATGATAACAACGATGAGGGTGATCTGATTATGGACAGATAATGACTAATATGAGATGTACACATGGCAAGATACAAAAACACAACAGGCGACTGTGGGAGTAAGCAGACTCAAGAAAGGATATTAGCGCATGTAAACACGGACTAGATTTATGCTAAACTCTGGCGGAAAATCACACTAACGCAAACCCAAGTCATGGTGGGGAATCACGAACCTGGAGTTGGGAAATAATGCTGGGTGGGGGGAGTCACACAGCAGGGATCACGAAGCTGGGGGTGGAAATAATGCTGGTGGGGAAGTCACACAGCGGGGATCACGAAGCTGGGGTGGGAATAATGCTGGGTGGGGGAGTCACACAGCGGGAATCACGAAGCTGGGGTGGGAATAATGCTGGGTGGGGGAGTCACACAGCGGGGATCACGAAGCTGGGGGTGGGAAATATTGCTGGGTGGGGGAATCACACAGCGGAATCACGAAGCTGGGGGTGGGAAATAATGCTGGGTGGGGGAGTCACACAGCGGGGATCACGAATCTGGGGGTTGGAATAATGCTGGGTGGGGAGTCACACAGCGGGGGTCACGAAGCTGGGGATGGGATGGGATGGAATAATGCTGGTGGGGGAAGTCACACAGCGGGAATCACGAAGCTGGGGATGGGAATAATGCTGGGTGGGGAGTCACACAGCGGGTATCACGAAGCTGGGGATGGGAATAATGCTGGGTGGGGGAGTCACACAGCGGTATCACGAAGCTGGGGATGGGAATAATGCTGGGTGGGGGAGTCACACAGCGGTATCATGAAGCTGGGATGGAATAATGCTGGGTGGGGAGTCACACAGCGGGAATCACGAAGCTGGAGTGGGAAATAATGCTGGGTGGGGGAATCACACAGCGGGAATCACGAAGCTGGGGGTGGGAAATAATGCTGGGTGGGGGAGTCACACAGCGGGGATCAGGAAGCTAGGGGTGGGAAATAATGCTGGGTGGGGGAGTCACACAGCGGGGATCACGAAGCTGGGGTGGGAAATAATGCAGGTGGGGGTAGTCACACAGCGGGATCACGAAGCTGGGGTGTGAATAATGCTGGGTGGGGGAGTCACACAGCGGGGATCACGAAGCTGGGGGTGGGAATAATGCTGGGTGGGGGAATCACACAGCGGGAATCACGAAGCTCGGATGGGAAATAATGCTGGGTGGGGGAGTCACACAGCGGGGATCACGAAGCTGGGGGTGGAATAATGCTGGGTGGGGGAATCCCACAGCGGGGATCACGAAGCTGGGGTCGGAAATATTGCTGGGTGGGGAGTCACACAGCGGGGATCACGAAGCTGGGGGTGGGAAATAATGCTGGGTGGGGAGTCACACAGCGGGAATCACGAAGCTGGTGGGAAATAATGCTGGTGGGGGATCACACAGCGGGATCACGAAGCTAGTCACACAGCGGGAATCACGAAGCTGGGGGTGGGAATAATGATGGGTGGGGGAGTCACACAGCGGGGATCACGAAGCTGAGGGTGGGAAATAATGCTGGGTGGGGAAGTCACACAGCGGGAGGTCATGAAGCTCAAATTGGGAATCGTATCGCAATGGGGAAAAAGTGGGTGGGGTAATGGGATATTGGCATTATTATGGTTCCAGCCAATATTAATAATCAATAATGCCAGACTGACGTTCAAATCATCACATCTCAAGACTAACGGAGTCGGTGAGTAATGTTTAAGGGGGGGGGGGGGGATATTTGGGCCTTGGGAGTTCTGAGACGCGAGTTGCGTCTCGAGTTGCGTCGCTCGGGACAAAGTCGCCAACTGACAGATTTCACTCCTATTTATAGGTGTTGTCAGGCCTTGTTGGACAAGTTCCGTGACTTACGGAACTTGTCCAACCTCCCGCATAGTGATTGGCTAGATTGTATGGACGGAATATTCCGATCAGACACGAGCCAAAACAAGCACAGCCAGTAAACATGGCGGCTGCATTCAACACACACAGGAAATGCCAACAAACTATTGTGAATTATAACGAACTAAACAAGTTTCCTGGTGTGTGAAGACGACAATCATAAAATATTGACACTTGTGAACATTCAGGCATGCATCTGAGATCGTGGTAAGTTGTGTGCATAAAATGACAGACGTGTTTTGTTGTCCAAAATGTGTGATAAATTCGAAGCGAGGAATACGCAATACACATCTGTGTATAGGGATGCTTCGCTGGCTGGGTCGCTTCAATATGGCTGATTTTGGAAATAAATAACGGCAAATTACGATGACGTCTGCTCTGAAATATCTGTCAATTTGCGGATGTAATTTAAAGAAATCGATTATATTTTAATAAAGGCTACATCTGTGACTAATTACGAATTTATGTATGGTCATTGGCTACACCCGACACATTACACGTCGCTTTATGTGAAAAAAAATCGATAATGCGCAGTCGTGTGACGAGGTGTTGATCTGATGACACCACACAGCTGTAAATGTTGACCATTAGGCCATGTTTTGAAATTTACGTGTCGTTTGGATGTGTGCCGCACACCTCCCTGTCTGAGACAACATGACAATTAACGATATACTCTCGATTATACACAGATCTATTAGACGGCTGGTTATTTAAAATAAGTAGTTCAGTACACCTTCGCCGATATTGTTTTTAGAAAATCAGTAATATTTTCCGTAAATGGTGTTGAAAAGTTGACAAAAATTCTATCACCGTATTTAGTTGTGCCGATATTGTTTTAAAAAATCAGTAATATTTTCCGTAAATGGTGTTGAAAATTGACAAAAAATATATAGCCGCATTTCTCCGATATTCGTTTAGAAAATCACCAATATTTTCCGTACATGGTGTTGACACAAAATTCAGCGCTCACGCGGAATTAAAACAAAATAATAATTTAATAAATAGACGCCGAAGGCTACTGTGTTTGCGGCCAGTGAATTCTGGTCGTGGTAGCCACAGGCGCAATTCGAACAGTGTTATGATCAGATGGAGGACAATAATTTCAAATTCTTAAAAAATTGTTTGCTGTCCGAAAATTAATTAATTGTGACAGCCAACAAAATATATTTTGGGACAGTAACACATTATATGGTATAGACAGTACCTCAAACTTAAAAAAGCAGTAACAAACTGTCTGCGTATATATTATTTAAAGACGGACACTTTCATAGTTGGTAAGTTTCTATCAATGTATAGCTATTTTTATTAAAATCATAAAATTGTGAAACTATTAAAATCACAAAAATAATATATATGGATAAAAAAATAATATACCATGTCTAGGTTTGAACCCTCGACCCTTTCGAGAATCGGTAATTAAATCATAGAAGTCGGCGACCTTAACCTGACGACTAATGCACCATTTACGACGGTTACATTTGTACAGAAGTGCTATCAGTATTACGCAACCATTTGAACGTAACATTTTTTAAATTATTTGCAACTCCATCTACAACGATACCGTTACAGCGATACGCTATTGAAACAACACGTATTAGTACCCATAACATAACAAAGTAATGTATCACTATATATCACAGGAGATAGATTATAACTATATATACTAATAAATAGAAAAATCCGCTTGGCTCGTATGAATATAGTTCGCGTGATAGTTGTGTATATTGATTATCTCCCTTGCCGAAAGTAGTTCACTGATTTATTAATTCCAAATATGACGTGTTTGCGTAATGATGTAATGATGTAAACTTATTATTTATTATTTATATAGAAGGAAATGTATAATATGATAAGAGTTGACAGGTGGCAATTAATGGCCGGGTCAGTCCCAATTGTTGATGCATACATGCAACATGCAACATGCAACACATAATAGTTTTTGTATAAACGGCGGAAAAACACCATTATTATGTGTATGGATTTGGTGGTGTAACCTTTCACTTCACACACCTTAGCAGATGCAAAATTGAAAGATCGTCTGATGAAATGAGGGTTTTTGTGAATGAGAATTGTCATGTTTGTGTTTTTCTCATTAGTTCTCGCTTTTGCTTACATATTTATTTTTTCGTTTATACTAAACACCCGAGTAGCAATACAACACTTAAGTTTACTGGAATCAAATGCATTGTTAGGCATCATACAAAAGTAAAAGCATGGATCTTAGCATATGTACTTTAAATGTTAGAGTATTAGGAGCAAAAGTAAAAAGGACACAAATTGTTCAATGGCTTAAAGGCCCAACTGGGATATAAAAGCGACCAGATGGCGCTGGGCAGGCTTTTGGATAATTCTATGCATGCTTCATTTCAGGGACACACTTTCAGATATTTTAGAAATACCACTGAACAAATAAGTACACTATTTCACACAGATATAGATAATACAACTTTGAAAGGCTTAGCAAAATTTGGGTTTAAGAAAACAAATGTAAATGTGCTTTTGAAGTAATACAATGTACTCAACTGACAACTGATTCAAACTTGCCGGGCGGAGCGTAGCTGTTACATATGTAATTCATGCATAGAGCTGAGTTCATGACCCGACATTGTAAACAACCCCACGTGTTTAGTGATAACGCTAACAGCTATAACTGCCTGTATGGTCAACATCAGACAGTGTTCCAGCCGCACAACTTTGATTTTGGACAGAAATATCAAATTAAATGTGTGGTTGGTATGCACATAACAAGGTGAATGAAACAAAACTATGGTTTAATAGACCAGCAAGAGAAATATTTCGCCTAGAACTTTATACAGTGGCTGTGAAAATGCAGTATACTAATTATAAACAGCATATACTCGGGTTAGTATGCACAGTCACAAAACAGCATGTATGTGCAGTCTGATCTGGAATTTACATGACTACATGAATTCAAGTTTGCTAGCAGCCTTATTTCCTGTATCCTAACACATACCAGTATGGCTATTTCAACACTGGTCTCTAATTAGCTGTCAGCATATATTATATCTGCAGCAATGTAGTTTAACTGGGATGGGGTTATCTGTGGAATGACATGACACAGTTACACATTTTTATAAAATACCGACTTATTACAAACACATATTCTTATATATTGGTTACTACATGTACTTACAAAATACATCGGAGATAGGAACCTTGTTCAGGTCCAGAAGCACAATATAGGTTTCACTATATATACATGACACACTCTAATTAAGTAACGGACACTGGACACGTTACGACATGCATATCCTCGGATCAGCTGGTGCATCCTCACAGCCTCATCAGGATCTACACTGTTAAGTTTGGTGGTCATTCATGGTGGCTCTAATTAATGATGTAAACTGCATCATGCTATAGTCATGTGCTATCTGATTGTGAGTTAAACTGATCAAACACTCAATAAGCCCCATTAACTTATTGTGTGACACATGGAAAGGTGTTTCATTCAATTTTACTTATTTCTATTTTTAATAATTTATATAATAGCATCAAAATACTCTTTGCTTTGAAATAGTAAGCAGCAAAATACTATACAAGTTTTAACACTTTTAGTAAATTCTCAATCATTTTCCTGCACAAATAAAACATACAGATACTATTAGAGGGACTGGTATACACTGTATGATTTGTGTGTTTTATGGGACCACACGTTTGATAACAAACCTACATACCATTTATCTAGATACTGGTCAGTACAGAAACCCCTACACTGGCTATCCAGCTGCCCCCTCACTGTTCTACATTGGGAGCAGACGACAAACATGTGCTGCTGTTTATGTTTTCTATTTATAAAGCCAGTGTATAACTGACAGGCTGGGGACGCTATCAGTAATTGGATATGCCCCTCCTACTAAATTCGGTACCAGGGCACCGATTGTTGGGCCTTTAAGGATAATGAATATGATATTTGTGTTTTACAAGAAACTCATTCAACATGTAATACCGCAAAGGAATGGGAAACGGAATGGGGGTCAGATGCAATATTTAGTGGTAACAGTAGTAACAGTGAAGGGGTAGGAATACCTTTTAATTCCAAACAGACATATACCATACATGATATTACAGACGTTATTCCTGGTAGAATCCAAACAATAAACGTAGAAATAAACAGTAAAGACTTATTCCCGTTAAATATATATTGGCCAAACTCAGAAGGAAACACCTTTTTTAAACAACTAGATGACTTTATATCCCAACATGAAAACGAAAGAATGTTTATTGGTGGTGATTATAATGTCACTCTAAACTACGAATTGCACAAAAAGGGGGTTTAATTACAACAAACATAGTTAATCGGGAAAGAATCAATAATATTATAGAAAGATATGATTTTTCTGACATATGGAGAATTAAACACAAAAACCAGCAGCGATGTACATGGCATTCAAATTCTACACCACGTGTTCTATGCAGATTAGACTATTTTTTAGTTTCAGATAATATTGTTAATACAATGTTAAGTCATGTGAGATAGAAAGCAGCATCAAGACAGACCATGCACTTGTAAAACTGGATATAAATATTAATAACCAAACAAGAGGACCGGGATACTTTAATCTCAACAATTCTGTACTTTTGGACAACGAATATAAAATTATTATAATGAACAGCATTGCCGAAATTGCAGAAGTCAATAAAGAGGCTAATCCTAATATTTTATGGGAATTAATTAAAGGAACAATAAGAAACGAATCAATAAAATATTGTGCAAGGCGAAACAGAAAAAAATAAATTAGAAGAGGTTAAGTTACAAGAAAGAAATCGATGGAATGGTTAAAGCAAATGTACATACTCCAGAAGCGATATATTTAATAAATAACCATAAAAACCGATTAAAAGACATATATAAAAAACGGGCAAAGTGTTTTATTTTTCCTTTTTTTTATTATTATATTTCTTTTTTTTCACACACAAATATGTACAAACAAGACATATTACTAGTAGCATGCATGTGCATAATTACATTCCATTCCATATTTATACATTACTAAGTACATTGTAAATATATCTTACACATGTTATTACCTGTTTGTATATGTATATGTTTGAAAAACATTTATAAAGAGGAACAAAAACAGTTATCAGTTAAAAATAGAGAGAAAAAACAAAAATTAAAAAAATACACCCATAAAAAAAGAGAGTTTAATTATATAAGTACGATAAGTACGAGCAGCATGATCATATGTTTGCATTATTTTTGTGTTGCATTAAATGTTTTAAGGGAAAGAATGCTAGAAGAAAAAAGGTTAGTCTAGCGGTAAACCGTTCCATTTTCTATTGTGTATTTCAGCTTTGTTTCTATTTACTGGTATTTGATGTTCAAGCTCTTTAATTTTTTTTAAATAATTCTTAAAGGCTGGGAAAGTCGGTTCAGTATTTCTTAATTTACATCCATAAATAAAGTACTTTCGTAGTATAATATACAAATTCAAGAATATATTGTCTGTTTCATACTGCCCTAAACTTATTGATTGCCAATCCTTAGCAGAGGCCAAAATTGCTGACTTTTTGGCATTCACAAAATAAGTGCTTGTTTGTTTCTGGTGCCATACTGCATAAATGGCATAAATTAGAATTTAAAATTCTGCATTTATATAAATAATCGTTTGTGGCAATAATTTTCATCAAGCATTTGTACTGGAAATTCCTAAGTTTTGAACATATAGTGCTTCTAAAATACTGTGTATTTACAATTTTCCAATTAATAGTTGTTTCTGAAAAATCTGCATTCCATTTAGTCTGAGCTTTGAAAACAACATTATTGATTTTACTAAGGAAAATAGTATATAACATTTTATTACATTGTTTGGAAGATTGCACTTTTCTTAAAAGGGGTGACTTAATATTTTGGATGTTTATTGTCTCATTCTTTAGTCGTGCACGCCAAGCTTGTGGTATACTGGATATATGTTTAAAATATTTTAGGTAATCATTATTACTAACATTATATAATTGTTTTATATTTGTAAAGTCATAAAAGGTTTTGGTTTGATAATCGTATATATGTTCTATGTATTTTTTTCCACGTTCATTCCAATCTTTGTAATACAATGTATTGCCATTACTTTTTAATTTAGAATTGTTCCACATGATTTGCTTCGAAATGTTCTCTGGATTTTCATAATAATGAAGCTTGGTCCATGCTTCAAGTATATCAGTATATCTGATGAAAAAACATTTTTATTAATATTTTTTCATCGAATTCGTTAGTTCCTTCAAATATATTTAAACCACCAAATTTATGTAAATAATTAGTGTACACTATTTTCCATTGCCCATCGTTTGTATCATTTGTAAGACGTTTAACCCAACTTGCTTTTAAAAAATTTATGAAACATACTAGATCGATCATTTTCAGCCCGCCATTTTCATAATTTTGCACAATGACTTTTCTGCTGATTTTATCTGGTTTGGAATCCCATAGAAAGTCAAACATCATGTGTGTAATTTGTTTTATAACATCATTTCCAGGAGTATCTAACACCGTCAATGTAAATATTAGTTTTGGAAATGCGAAGCTTTTGAGAACAGTTATTTTACCCATAGTTGTCAGTTTTCTACGTTTCCATCTATCTAAACATTGTTTAAACTCATTTACTTTTGGTAATAAGTTTATATTATGTATTCTATTTTTGTCATTACAAAAAGTTATAACTAGTGTTTTTGCTACGTCGGCAGTCCATAAAAATGTTTGTCTTCACAGAAAGCGAGTACAGTGTTTTTTAAAGAACCTGTCTTAAAAAGTATCGATTTTGAATAGTTTAATCGCAAGCCTGAATTATCAATGGTAGAAATTAGGGTTTCTAACGATTCTTTTGACCCATCTAAGCAAAAAGTGGCATCGTCTGCGAACATTGTGTTTTTTATTTCTTCTGTATGTATTATTATTCCTTTTATCATGCTATTATTTCGGACACTATGTGATAGAATTTCTATTGCTATAATAAACAAAAAAAACGAACAAATCTGTAAGATAGCCGTTATTTGTTACACTGTGATAAAATACTTCAACCCATTTTATTAGACTGGGACCAAAATTTAAGAATCTTAAGAATCTTAAAACTTTCATAATATAGTCATAACTAACACTATCAAAGGCTTTTTCAAAATCAGCAAAAACTAACAACCCTGGAATATCAAATAATAATCTCATGTTTTCTCCAATATATCTGCCTTTAATAAAGCCCGTTTGAGAGGAATCTATTAGCTTGTTTAATACACCCTTTATTCGATTAGCAATAGCCTTCGTAGCAATTGTATAATCAATGTTGAGTATACTTATTGGCCTCCAATTGGCGAGATTGGTACAGTCTTTACCTTTTTTGGGAATTAAATGTATTATGTTTTCTTTGTGTAGGGTTGTTAATTTCGATTGAATAATTTAGAGACTTAAAGGTACATGCCCACGTGCCAGGTTATAATATAGGGAGACATATTTTGTTCGTCCATTCGTTAGATAGGACATTGTTAGGGTAAAATATACAGTCATTAACCATTTCCCGACCAATTTACATTTGATCGAAAAATAAATTAATGGCCGGGTCAGTCCCAATTGTTGATGCATACCTGCAACACATAATAGTTTTTGTATATACTACGGAAATACACCATTATTATGTGTATGGATTTTGTGGTGTAACCTTTCACTTCACACATCTTAGCATATGTAAAATTGAAATATGTTCTTATGTTTTTATGATTATTTCTCGCTTTTGCTTACATATTTATTTTTTCGTTTATATTAAACATCCGAGCAGCAATACAACACTTAAGTTAACTAGAATCAAATGCATTGTTAGGCAGCATACTATAGTAAAACATGTTATAGTAAGTTACACATGTGGTAACTTACACAGGTTGACTGTCAAACTGGCCGGTTACTGATGCAAACCAATAAACGTCCGGGATGAGAGACTAAGGTGGGCTACCACCATTGATTTTGCCTAAAAAAACTAACCCGTTACCACACATTTTGCTATTCTTTGCTACTTTCATTTTTCTTATGGATGTTGTGTGACCTAATTTCCAATAACCTGCACCCATTCTGCTCTGGATCTTGACTAATTAAAACATAGATTTAATTATTGTTGAAGCTGGGGTCCCATATATAAGGTACAAACTTTTCTTTATGGGGCTTAAATAAGTGTATAATTGCAACTAGTCCACCACTTTTAAAGCATATTCTTCAAACTGATTTAAATGATGCACTAACATGCCTGTGAAGTAGATTAGTGCATCAATTGACTGGTTTCTGCAAGCAAAGAGTCTGTATGGCATAACAAAGGTGGCTTATTTTTGTTAACGTACTACTTTTGACTACACCGCGCATGAATATCTGATGATTTAGTGTGGTTAAACCTTTAAGGCGACACAGACTTACCGTGCACAAAGTTATGTTGACACCTAACAATTCTTGTTGAAGCTGGGGTCCCATCTAGTAGGTACAAACTTTTATTTATGGAGCTTAAATAAATGTATAATTGCAACTAGTCCACCAATTTTACAAATTACGAGAGCCAGCTACACAGATATAATTATTTAGTAATCTTTAATGTCCTCATAGAGACTCGCGGTGGTATCAAGCTAGTATATCAATATGATAATGCACATCAAAACATAAATAAATGGAATAAATAGTTGCTTCCGTTATCATTTTAAGGAACCCCGGTTATCGCCCCTGATATCAAACTGGCATTTCGCGTTTGATATACAAAGTATAATAATGTCAATTAGTACGTCTGGTAATTGTAAATCAATGTTCATTTTGCCAGAAAAATGTCAGATTGAAAGAATAAAAAAAAACATGTCTCCCTATATTATAACCTGGCATGTAGCACTCTATGTTTAAGGCTAGAAACGGGGTGTTTTTAACACCAGTTTTCAGCATATTTGAAACATTTAAAAGAAAACACTGAGCCCGTTGGTCACGTGATGTAAACATAGTTTCCGTGGCCAAATAATGTAAACAATATTGGGGGACATGACGAGGTTGGTCCCACAACATCCATACGAATAGTGAAAGTAGGAAAGACTGGCTGGGATTCGGTTAAATTATACAGTAAAACTGGTTGGTGTCATGGCGCAACAGAAAAGGCGGCATCAATCTACATCAACACCGTTAACGACATGGAACCAATTTAGAGAGCAACGCATTGTAGGACGGGTGCCAGCATATTAAATCATTTTAGGGAGAACTATTTTAAGTTATAGCAGTGCAATTATTGTTGTCAAGGGGCGTGGCTTAGCGAGGTAACAAAACGCATGGCAAAACAGCGATGCAATAATCAATAATGGAACGCCGGATGTCACTAAGAATGAAGCGGCAAGCCACTTAGAATGAAATCAACACAAACACATTGACACAGTGTGAATGAATAAAGCATCAAACCAAATGCACATGCAATTTAGACTACAACCAAGAAGATTTCAAATGTCATAAACACGAATGACGAATAAAATAACATGAAAATAAGTTGTAATGGCACCATTCAGCAAGCATCAAGCCACATAGAATTGTAATAGGACGCATAGAACTTAGAATGTCATCAGCAAGCAAGCATCAAGCCTAATAGAATTATGGCGGATATTACCTTCCATACGATGGGCTATGGAAATTAGTGTATATTCATTATTTACATAAATTTGGTGGTACGAATATATTTGAAGGAAACTTCCACGAATTCGATGCAAAAATATTAATAAAAATGCTTTTTTATCAAATATACTTGAAGCACGGGCCAAACTTAATTATTCTGAAAATCCAGAGAACATTTCGAAGCAAATCATGGGGAACAATTATAAATTAAAAAGTAATGACAATATATTTTATTACAAAGATTGGAATGAACGGGGAATAAAATACATAGAACATATTTACGATTATCGAACCAAAACATTTTATAACTTTACAAATATAAAACAATTATATAATGTTAGTACTAATGATTACCTACACTATTTTAAACTAATATCCATTATACCACAAGCTTGGCGTGTACGACTAAAGAATGAGACAATAAACATCCAAAATATTAAGTCACCCATTTTAAGAAAAGTGCAATCTTCCAAACACTGTAATGAAATGTTATATACTATTTTCCTTAGTAAAATTAATAATGTTGTTTTCAAAGCTCAGACTAAATGGAATGCAGAGTTTTCAGAAACAACTATTAATTGGAAAATTGTAAATACACAGTATTTTAGAAGCACTATATGTTCAAAACTTAGGAATTTCCAGTACAAATGCTTGATGAAAATTATTGCCACGTACGATTATTTATATAAATGCAGAATTTTAAATTCTAATTTATGCGATTTATGTATGGCACCAGAAACAAAGCAGTTATTTTGGGAATGCCAAAAAAGTCAGCAATTTTGGTCTCTGCTAAACACGTTGTTACATGATAGCGGTAGAAATTTTACATTGGATTTGCTATCAATAAGTTTAGGGCAGTATGAAACAGACAATATATTCTTGAACTTTTGTATTATACTAGGAAAGTACTTTATTTATGGATGTAAATTAAGAAATACTGAACCGACTTTCCCAGCTTTTAAGAACTATTTAAAAAAAACTAATGAGCTGGAACATCAAACAGCAGTAAATAGAAACAAATTTGAAATACACAATAGAAAATGGAACTTATTTTATTCTAACATTCCTTCCCTTAAAATATTATTCCAACACAAAAATAATGCAAACATATGATTATGCTGCTCGTACTTATCAGCGCAAGAATCAGTGTACATGTAGAAAAGGAGGTCTCGTCTTTGTATGGCCTTAGCTGTTACTGGGACGTTAAACCCTTTTATTTGCATATTTCCTCTCCAGAATGCTGGTATGCTGGTGATCAGAGGCGACACTCTTTTATGTAATTCCGGCGACTGCTCAAGTAAGTCATACACGTAGCCAGTAATACACCATATAGAGAATCGTAGGTTAGTGCCGTGAATGGGAAAAATATCTGGCATGGCTTAGGAAACGGGATGTGCGAGGCTCTGCAAAGCCCTTCCCGTTTCCGTGCCTTGCCAGATATTTTTCCCATTCACGGCACTAGCCTACTATTCTATTTATCCCGTCGACACTACAAATAGCTTTAAAATGCAAAATATAACCCCAGCCGCCTCCTCAAAGTCGTATTGACAAAGATATTAAACATGTTTCACGGCACCGTGTTTCACAGCACATACGCACTGTGTTGACGGGATAATATATTATTTTGGCTGTCGGCTGAGAATAATGGACATTATGCCACTTGTCACCAGTGCAGTTCTTGATTGTCATGTGTGCTCCATGAATGACAAACATTGGTATTGTCACGCCAGGGTGACACCGGGATAGTTTACTGAAGGGATGGAACACCAAGCACGTTGTGGACAGAGACAACAAGGTATATATTTACAATGATGATGTATTCACATATAATGAAATGCACAAACAATGGATAGTAATGTCAGTACGGACAACGTCCCCTGGATGAAACCGGCAAATTCAATCGCACAACCAAGGCACCGTCACGATTCTGGAAGAGGTATGTACTTCGAGATCAATATTATGATTGCATGGCAATACTAAACAACATAATATATTACAATGATGAAACATGATAAAATTGCACTGTACACAAAGATATTTTCACTAGTTGGAAGAAGGGGGCAGATATAATTCATATGTCGGAGAATGTGATGTAACACATTAATGGACAGCCATTATATCTAGTGTACCCAACGATATATATCTTCACAGCCGTACATGTGAATGCAGACGTCATTCACAGTTACTTACCATTAGTAAACAAACACTTAATTGCGACAGGCCTTACCCTGATCCAACTGCCCGTGGCCAACTGCGCTAACTTAATAAAGAGCAACTGTGCCGAGTATTTTCCTGTGCAGACTCACAGTATTACATTACTAATGATAAACACTGTATACTCTAATCAGACTGTAGGATTCCACAGGCTGACCGAAAGCATCAGTGATTGAAATAAATTATAATTCACATCATGTCCTTATTGCAGCTTACTGACGTATGAATCAGTGCAATTAGAGCAGAACTGTCTGATCTGGTCTATCCTGGTGGCAATAGCATTTACAATATTTATAATACACTGTAAACGTACAGGACTTAATAAAATGAATGTACATACGATTGGGTTAGGAGTTTACATGTGTCCACCATAGAGTATATGAAAGTCGTCCAGAAAATTCGTTACAATTGTGACATATTGAAATTAACAATATTCTCATGTATTGTATAGGGCGCAGAACTGATATTGACTGAATCGTAATATAAAATGCATAGCCAATTTTAGTAAACATTTCAATCGTGTTCGCCCTTCGTTTACAAATAGAATACATTGCTACTGCAATTAGTCGGAGTGACATGCACAAAAAACACATGAGAATATTATGCAATTATAATACTCACGGAATGCTCCCACATGCCAGACCTGTAATCGTTATCATTTACACGTAAACACGACGTATTAATGAATCAGTTCGATTTGATTAAGGGAGATAATCTACATCAGCGGATACATGCCATACGGTTTTTATTGACCAAGCATTTGGTCGAAATGGGTCCAAATAACTCAGGTAAATGAAATAGGGCAGTATTATCGAGGATACGATAACAATGTGGAGAATTGCCGGTCTTGGCAGGATTCAGACTTAAATGGCAGACTTAAAAAGTAACTAAAAACATATGTACTAACCAATTCCCAGTGATTGTTTGCGATCCAATGTGTTCACAAGAATGTATTGAGTGTCCGACTGCTATAATATGGTTTGAGATACTATATATATGGCATATCTGGTGAATTAATCTGAAATACTTCAGTCATAAGTATATATGACTACTAGGTATTTCGGTTAGCATGCAAGTCTGCATAAACAGTGTAAACCACCCAGATATAACCAGTGCAAAATCCAATACTGGTGGTCCGTGCACGGTTTCGGATAAAGCGCTATTCTCTCCAGCGGTGTATTCCACGAGAGCGATATTTCACACACCAATATCTATTCGATAGTCTGTCCTAGAATATTCGATTATTGTGCTCTAGACTAGTATTGTGTGACCCGTGTTACAAATAATGGATGATAATGAAAATAGTCGGCTTCAATTCGTGACAATACTCCCCCCTAAATAAAAGTGTGAAACACTTAGCGGTAATCACGAGTTGTACCAACATTTTTCATCTATATACATATATACACATCCTACACAACTTTTTCTTTTTGAGCCCCAGAATCTCGACTATGGTGTGTGGTCTCTGACTTAATTACATCCTACTCAAATAATCTGCACCCACATTGTCTGAGCCCCTGATGGCTCTGATCATCATGCTATAGGGTTGAAACAACAACGCCCATCTCATCAGCCTGGAGTTTGCAACTTTTGCCTTATTCAGGTACGTAAGTGGTTGATGATCTGTCTCGAGTACGAACTATTTACCAAACAAATACTTGTGGAATTTCCCCACTCCCCAGATTACTGCCAAGCACTCTCTTTCTACGACTGAGTAGTTTTGCTCCCTTGGAAGTAGTATTTTGCTAGCGTACGCAATTGGTAGTTGTGCCCCGTTTTGTTCCTGCAACAAAATGGCCACTAAACCTACGTTGGATGCGTCTGTTCTCAATATGAACGGCTTGTCTAGCTCTGGGAGTTTGAGGATGGGATCGTTAGTCAGCGCTCTTTTCAGGCTGTTGAAAGCCTTGTCTTGGGAGTCTCCCCATTCAATCTTGTTCGGTTGACCCTTTTTCGTGAGATCTGTTAGTGGGACAGCTATTTCTGCAAAATTGGGGATGAATTTACGGTAGAACCCCGCTAACCCCAAAAATGCCCTCACCCCTTTCTTAGTTTCGGAGACATTCGCTTCCTGTACAGCTGTAACCTTATCTGGGTGAGCTCTGAGCTCTTTCTTGCCGCTTATGGTATGGCCTAAACACTCTAGTTCGCTGAAACCAATGCTGCACTTCGATGGTTTCGCGGTCAGATTAGCACTGGATAATCGGGACAAAACCTGCCTTAGGGCCTTAACGTGATCATCCCATGTGAAGGTGAAAATGAGGATATCATCCACGAGCTGTCTGCATTCGGGACACCGTTCAGGACTTTCCTCATAAGCCTATAGAAGGTAGCTTGTGCCGTCACCATTCCGAAGGGCATTATTTTGAATTTGTAAAGGCATTGGGGTGCTTCAAAAGCAGAATAGGGCTTTGCTTTCTCTGAGAGTGGGACCTGCCAATACCCCTTACTTAAGTCCAGTTTCGAGAAATACTTGTATTTCGCTAATTTCGAGAACATTTCTTCAATTTCAGGCATTGGCTCAGCGTCAAAAATAGTGACTTTGTTAACCTGACGAAAATCTATACAAAAACGGAGTCCTCCGTCCTCTGGATATCGTGTGGCGTAATCTAATAGTGTTATAATATACCGATTGTTATTATCCGTTGCTGGATACATCGGTCCTGCGATGTCTACGGTTACGCGTTTGAATGGCGTGTCAATCAGTGGCATGTTGCCCAGCGGTGCCTTTATTACATGACCCTTCGAGATTGTTCGTTGACAAATGTCGCATGACCTGCAATATCGTGTCACGTCACCGGACACGCCAGGCCAGAAAAATACTGCCTAAACGTGATTTGTTGTTTTCTTTACTCCTAAGTGCCCTGACATAATAGATTCATGTGCCACCTTTAACACGGTCTGTCTAAGTTTTTCCGGAACGACTAATTGATAGTATTTTTTCTTTTGCTACCTGTCGTCTCAAACATTCGATACAGTAAATCTGTTCGGTACAGGAATGACGTAACGTTACCGTTCTTAGAATGTTTAACGTTTCCGTTTGTTGCGTTAGTGTGTAATGACGTTAACGTAACGTCGCCGCTTGTTCGTTGTTCTTTGAACTCACTACGTGAAACGTGCGATACGGCTTCCGGTACCCGCAGTGTCCGGTACGATTCATCGCGTTTCAAAACCTGTGAACGCGTTTCAACTGCTAACGTGGTCGCGCCTTTGAAATCATTTAGTACAGGAAGTTGTGACCCATCTATGTTCCCTATCGTTACATCGTACATAGTTTCTTTCATGCATAACGCTTCGGTCTCTTCTTTGAAAAATGGAGAGTCAATGGTGATTCTCGCTATAGGGACTTCACTCAAGCGTCTCTTGCCTACTAGCATACATGTGGCCACTCTCCTGAGAAACTGATCAGGGTGTATTAGTTCTTTTCTCACTACTACGCCCGTGCATCCTGTATCACGAATCACAGTCACCACTTTCCCATTCAACAAACCTTCTGCCACTGGCAATTTCGCATCCTGTAACCTTCGGACTCTGGTCAACTTCGTTACCTGCGCATATCATAGTGATTTCACCGTCATCTTTGGTCTAGTTGTCCTCTACAAAAAACGAATTACCCTGATCTATAGGTGGGGAAAATGGGCACCCTCTGCCTCTTCCACGGTGGTGATAACGCTCCCTGCCCCTGCTCCTGCCTCTACTCCTGCATCTATGTATTGCATCCTCCATTTCTGGTTCGTCGCCGGTGCCTGCAAAGCTTACCTTCTTTTGCCCATAGGCACCAGTATCAATTTCCTCAAGGGCTGCAACTCGATGCATTTGACCTCTTCTTGGGCAGTCTGGAGCTACATGACATTGACCTCCACAATGGTAACATGTAATGGTACGTCTGTCATTGTCTCTGTACCCTTCCCTACTACTATCTCTACTTATCTCGCCACTTCTCTTTCTACCATAGTTACGAGATCTGTCATTGTCTCGATATCTCTCACCTTGACATCTCACCTTCTCACTTTTCGCTCTATTGTCTCGGTTCTCTCTTTGTACTACGTACGTTGTACCGCCTCTGGCTTCCGCAAAGAAGTCAGCTTGCACTGCCATCTCATATACTTTGCTAACGACCTTATCATTAAGAAAAACGTACAAGTCACGACTGAAAGTGCTTAGTAACTGATCCATGAGCAAAATATGTATCACGCCTTCGTAAGTACGTTCAACTTTGCCTAGTTCCAACCACCTATCAAGAGAACTCTTAGCCCTGTTGATATATTGAACAAATGTCTCACCCGGCTCTGGCTTACCGTTCTTAAATTGCTACCTAAACCCTTCTACGGTTAAGTCAAACCTTTGGAGCAAGGCTGTCTTTAAAGTGTCATAATCAATAGCATCTTCCAATGATAAACGGGAGTAAGCATCTAGAGCTTTGCCCCTTAACAATGTGCTAAGGTGTAATGACCACTGACCTTTCGGCCAACCTTGCACTTCCGAGTAACGTTCAAACCGTGCCAGATAACTATCCATATTGTCCTTATCTTGATCGAAATATGGTAATTTCGGACCTTGTGGTATCTTATGTTCGACTACTGGACTATAATTATCCGATATTCCCATTTTTGCCTTCGCTATCTCAACTTTCTGCGTTGTCTCTAACTCACGCATTTTGCATTCGTACTCCAAACTAACTTTTGTCATTTGCAAATCTAATCTTACCTTTTCCATTTCTCCTTCCTCCATTAATCTATCTGCCTCAAGCTTATCTTTCTCAGTCTGTCTGTCAGCCTCAAGCCTATCTTTCTCAGTCAGTCTCTCTACCTCCTTTGCTAGTCTCTCAGCCTCAAGCCTATCTTTCTCAGCCTGTCTTTCAGTCTCAAGCCTCTCTTTCTCAGCCTGTCTTTCTGCTAGTCTACTCTCTCTCTCTCTCTCCCTCTCTCTCCCCTCTCTCCCCCCTCCCTCTCTCTCTCTCTTCCCCTCTCTCCCTCTCATCTCTCTCTCTCTCTCTCTCCTCCTCTCTCTCCCTCTCTCTCTCTCTCTCTCTCTCTCGCTCTCTCTCTCTCTCTCTCTCTCTCTCTCTCTTCTCTCTCTCTCTCTCTCTCTCTCTCTCTCTCTCTCTCTCTCTTCTCTCTCTCTCTCTCTCTCTCCCCCTCCTCTATCTTACTCTTCTTTCACAAAGGACCTTAACTCCATCCCAGTTAAGCATAATTCCCTGCCTACGTCCATTAACTCTTTAATAGTCGACATGATGCCTTGTATTGTCTTAACAAATTAGTCACTTAGTCACGAGGCGGAGTGTATTATGTACAACTCTTTGGAATACGGGGTCTCAGCACTACTGTCACGAGGACTGTGCGAGTCTCAACCCGATTCACGCCTTATTGGGTAATGTCAAATCCGGTATATATTGTGTTCCTTCCCACCCGACTAATCCTAATCCAACATGTACTTACCCTGGTGGGGAATTTAAGTTATATGTCACCGTCTCACCTATCTCATATTGCGTCCCATATCGTGAGGAAATTTGGGATATACGTCAACTTCCCACTAGACTGGTATTTACAATTATGGAAAATTTCCCAGACACGAAAAACACATTAGATGGTCAGTTGTGCTAGAGTCGTAAAGCGGTTAACCACACACCAACAAAATAGACCCTGGGTCTAATGTTATAACCCGGAAAATAGTGAATCTGTCTCAGATCAAACCCAACGAACTAGAACTATCCCTATTTTCAGGGATACGCCTTGCGTCTCTTCACTGACAGATTACATTTTTAATAATATCTTGCCAAATGACAGGGTGTATGAGACTTACCTTAACGTCGAAGTGTACAGCTTGCCGTACGTCTTGGTGGTGAGGCTAATACCTGTACATGGCTCGCAGATCCTGTGGTGGATTGAACACAATTATAACGGGTTATATTGCAAGATAGTAAGTGTAAGGATTGGGGTGTATATCTCAGTAAGATGTACAGGGGTAACACGTATCCTTGTTGTCATCCCTACTTTGACTTGCAATCCCTACATTAACGGACGTCTCGGACAAGAGTAAACAAATCCCACTTCTGACACCATTGTCACGCCAGGGTGACACCGGGATAGTTTACCGAAGGGATAGAACACCAAGCACGTTGTGGACAGAGACAACAAGGTATATATTTACAATGAGGATGTATTTACATATAATGAAATGCACAAACAATGGATGGTAATGTCAGTACGGACAACGTCCCCTGGATGAAACCGCCAAATGCAATCGCACAACCAAGGCGCCGTCACGATTCTGGAACAGGTAGGTATAGTTCAACATTATGCATCAGGTTCAAGATCCGATTTTTGAGTTCCGTTAATCCACTCCGGTTTCCGCCTTGATGATACTGACGTTCTTATGACGACGTAAAGTTACTTGGAACTAGAATATACGGATGGGGCCAATATCACATGGGTGAACGTCCTTCGAGATTCATCTCGTCCTTGGACGGAATGACGTCACCGGAATGATGCCCCACTCGATACGCCCTTGGTTCACGCGGAGCAGAGTCCCCGCTGGTACACGGTGTCGTGTTGTGGACTCATGTATTGTACAGGGCGCAGAACTGATATAGGACTGAATCGTAATATAAAATGCATAGCTAATTTTAGTAAACATTTCAATTGTGTTCGCCCTTCGTTTACAAATAGAATAAATTGCTACTGCAATTAGTCGGAGTGACATGCACAAAAAAACACATGAGAATATTATGCCATTACAATACTCACGGAATGCTCCCACAGGCCAGACCTGTAATCGTTATCATTTACACGTAAACACGACGTATTAATGAAACAGTTCGATTTGATTAAGGAAGATAATCTACATCAGCTGATACATGCCATACGGCTTTTATTGACCAAGCATTTGGTCGAAATGGGTCCAGATAACTCAGGTAAATACAATATGGCAGTATTATCGAGGATACGATAACATTGCGGAGAATTGCCGGTCTTGGCAGGATTCAGACTTAAATTGCAGCCTTAGAAATTAACTAGAAACATATGTACTCAATAATTCCCAGTGATTGCTTGCGATCCAATGTGTTCACAAGAATGTATTGAGTGACCGACTGCTAGAATATGGTTTGAGATAGTATATATATGGCAACTCTAGAGCACAACTTTCCTACCGTAGTCCGCCTGTCAACATAAAAACTCTGTGCTAACATTTGGCTTAAAATTTTGCGTAAGTGGACTAATGTTCTAACAGTCAGTCTAGCTCATGATATATCTGGTGAATTAATCTGAAATACTTCAGTCATAAGAAGATATGACCTACTATGTATTTAGGCTAGCATCCAAGTCTGCATAAACAGTGTAAATCACCCAGATATAACCAGTGCAAAATCCAATACTGGTGGTTCGTGCACGGTTTCGGATAAAGCGCTATTCTCTCCAGCGGTGTATTCCACGGGAGCAATATTTCACACACCGATACCTATTCGATAGTCTGTACTAGAATATTCGATTATTGTGCTCTAGACTAGTATTGTGTGACCCGTGTTACAAATAGTGGATGATAGTCGGCTTCAATTCGTGACAGGTATTAAAGGGCATATCTAATTGAATGACGACGAGCATAGACCCAGTTCAGACTGCGCATCTGTAGTTCTTGGTTGTCATTTGTGCTCCAAGAATGACCAACAGTGTTGGTATTAAAGGTCATATTTGATTGAATGACTACAAGCGTAGACCCAGATGCTCATTATGATCTGAGGCTAAGTTGGTCGCAAATGCCGTAACATCCATTTTATCAACTTTCTCCATGTTTCCATAGATGAAATTATAAATGCATAAATATATTATGATCATTTTAATTGAACTATTTTCATATCTTTTACTTTGTTTTTATTTAGTTTCTGCTTTGATATCCCAAAGACATATAATTTAAAACCTCTGTAAACCGTACAGCAAGAACGCACTCGTTTGTTCAATTTTGGTAGATTTAACTCTACTGTACATAACAATGCTAATGTCTATACGCGACACCAATGCATATACCAGAATTTGGGGAGGTTCCACTGTACATTAATTTGTACTTATATGTATTCATGTTTCAAATTATTACGTCTGGCAGATTCATCTCTCGTTGTGTGAACTAAATAGTTTCAATACTGCTACATGCAGTTTTCTACATACTGATGGTTATGTTTCATTTATGTAGACAGTTTTGGAATGAATTTTGTATATTACATATGGAGTAAAAATACTGTTTCACTTTGTTGTATATTTGTAAATATTATAAAAGATGCCAACTTGAGATGTAATTGCGGAAATGTTGTGTATAACAGTTGTGGCTTGTCTAGGTTCTAGTTAGTATCTATGACTGGAGAAATTGGCATGGTAGTCCTGCTACTGACATGCATACACGACGGGAGAAATTGACACTGTATGGAACGTGTGGCCAGTCTAGCTACTGGTATACATATGTATGGGAGACATTGACGCTGTATGGAACTTGTGGCCTGTCTAGCTACAGGTATACATATGTGACTGGAGATATTGACGCTGTATAGAACTTGTGGCCAGTCTAGCTACTGGTATACATATGTGACATGAGAAATTGACGCTGTATGGAACTTGCGGCCAGTCTAACTACTGGTATACATATGTCACTGAAGAAATGGACGTGGTATGGAACTTGTGGCCGGTCTAGCTACTGGTATACATATATTACTGGAGAAATTTACGTGGTATGGAACTTGTGGCCAGTCTACCTACTTGTATACGTCTGTGACGGGAGAAATGAAATTGACGCTGCATGGAACTTGTTGCCAGTCTAGCTACTGGTATACATATGTGACTGGAGAAAATTTACGTGGTATGGAACTTGTGGCCAGTCTACCTACTGGTATACGTCTGTGACGGGAGAAATTAACGCTGTATGGAACTTGTGGCCAATCTAGCTACTGGTATACATATGTGACTGGATAAATTGACGATGTATGCAACTTGTTGCCAGTCTAGCTACTGGTATACATATGTGACATGTGAAATTGACGTGGTATGAAAGTTGTGGCCAGTCTAGCTACTGGTATACATATATGACTGGAGAAATTGACGCTGTATGGAACTTGTGGCCAGTCTAGCTACTGGTATACATATGTGACATGAGAAATTGACGTGGTATGGAACTTGTGGCCTTTCTAGCTACTGGTATACGTATGTGACGGGAGAAATGAAATTGACGCTGCATGGAACTTGTGACCAGTCTAGCTACTGGAACATGTATACATATGTGACTGGAGAAATTAACACTGTATGAAACTTGTGACCAATCTAGCTACTGGTATACATATGTGACTGGATAAATTGACAATGTATGGAACTTATGGCCAGTCTAGCTACTGGTATACATATGTGACATGTGAAATTTACGTGGTATGAAACTTGTGGCCAGTCTAGCTACTGGTATACATACGTGACTGGAGAAATTGAGTGGTATGGAACGTTTGGCTGGTCTAGCTACTGGTATGGATATATGACGGGAGAAATTGACTTGGCATGAAACTTGTAGCCGGTCTTGCTACTGGTATACATATGAGACGGGAGAAATTGACGTTGTATGGAACTTGTGGCCAGTCTAGCTACTGGTAAACGTATGTGACGGGAGAAATGAAATTGACGCTGTATGGAACTTGTGGCCAGTCTAGCTACTGGTATACATATGTGACTGGAGAAATGGACGTGGTATGGAACTTGTCCGGTGTAGCTACTGGTATACATTGTGACGGGAGAAATTAACGTGGTATGGAACTTGTTGCCAGTCTAGCTACTGGTATACATATGTGACATGAGAAATTTACGTGGTATGAAAGTTGTGGCCAATCTAGCTACTGGTATACATATATGACTGGAGAAATTGACGCTGTATCGAACTTGCGGCCAGTCTAGCTACTGGTATACATATGTGACATGAGAAATTGACGTGGTATGGAACTTGTGGCCTTTCTAGCTACTGGTATACGTATGTGACGGGAGAAATGAAATTGACGCTGCATGGAACTTGTGACCAGTCTAGCTACTGGAACATGTATACATATGTGACTGGAGAAATTAACACTGTATGGAACTTGTGACCAATCTAGCTACTGGTATACATATGTGACTGGATAAATTGACAATGTATGGAACTTATGGCCAGTGTAGCTACTGGTATACATTTGTGACGGGGGAGAAATTAACGTGGTACGGAACTTGTGGCCAGTCTAGCTACTGGTATACATACGTGACATGAGAAATTGACGCTGTATGGAATTTGTGGCCAGTCTACATGTAGCTACTGATATATATATGTCACTGGAGAAATAGACGCTGTATGAAACTTGTGGCCAGTATACCTGTTGGTATACATATGTGATTGGAGAAATTGACGCTGTATGGAACTTGTGGCCAGTCTAGCTACTGGTATACATATGTGACATGTGAAATCGACGTGGTATGAAACTTGTGGCCTTTCTAGCTACTGGTATACATATGTGACTGGAGACATTGACGCTGTATGGGTCTTGTGGCCAGTCTAGATATTGGCATACATATGTGACAGGAGAAATTGACGCTGCATGGAACTTGTGGCCAGTCTAGCTACTGGTATACATATGTGACTGGAGAAATTAACGCTGTATGGAACTTGTGGCCAATCTAGCTACTGGTATACATATGTGACTGAATAAAATGACGATGTATGGAACTTGCGGCCAGTCTAGCTACTGGTATACATATGTGACATGTGAAATTGACGTGGTATGAAACTTGTGGCCAGCTAGCTACTGGTATGCATATGTGACTGGAGAAATTGACGCTGTATGGAACTTGTGGCCTGTCTAGCTACTGGTATACATATGTGACATGTGAAATTGACGTGGTATGAAACTTGTGACCAGTCTAGCTACTGGTATACATACGTGACTGGAGAAATTGACGCGCTGTATGGAACTTGTGGCCAGTCGAGCTACTGGTATACATATGTGACATATGTGACATGAGAAATTGACACTGTATGGAACTTGACGTGGTATGGAACTTGCGGCCTTTCTAGCTACAGGTATACATATGTGACTGGAGAAATTGACGCTGTATGGAACTTGTGGCCGGTCTAGATACTGGTATACATATGCTACATGAGAAATTGGCGCTGTATACATATGTGACTGGAGAAATAGACGCTGTATGTAACTTGTGGCCAGTGTAGCTACTGGTATACATATGTGATGGGAGAAATTGACGTGGTTTGGAACTTGTGGCCGGACCAGCTACTGGTATACAATTGTGACGGGAGAAATTAACGTTGTATGAAACTTCTGGCCAGTCTAGCTACTGGTATACATATGTGACTGGAGAAATTGACGATGTATGGAACTTGTGGCCGGTCCAGCTACTGGTATAAATATGTGACATGAGAAATTGACGTGGTATGGAACTTGGGGCCTTTCTAGCTACTGGTATACATATGTGATTGGAGAAATTGACGCTTTTTTATCGAACTTGTGGCCGGTCTAGATACTGGTATACATATGTGACTGGAGAAATTGACGCTGTATGGAACTTGTGGCTAGTCTTGCTACTGGTATACATATGTGCTGGGAGAAATTGACGCGGTATGGAACTTGTAGCCAGTCAAGCTACTGGTATTCATATGTGACTGGAGAAATGGACGAGGTATGGAACTTGTGGCAAGTCTAGCTACTGGTATACATATGTGACTGGAGAAATGGACGTGCTATGGAACTTCTGGCCGGTCTAGCTACTGGTATGCATATGTGACTGGAGAAATTGACGCTGTATGGAACTTGTGGCCAGTCTAGCTACTGGTATAAATATGTGACATGAGAAATTGAAGTGGTATGGAACTTGTGGCCTTTCTAGCTACTGGTATACATATGTGATTGGAGAAATTTACGATGTATGGAACTTGTGGCCGGTCTAGATACTGGTATACATATGTGACTGGAGATATTGACGCTGTATGGAACTTGTGGCCAGTGTTGCTACTGGTATACATATGTGATGGGAGAAATTGAGGCGGTATGGAACTTGTGGCCGGTCTACATATGTGACGGGAGAAATTGACGTGGTATGTGGTATGGACCTTGTGGCCAGTCTAGCTACTGGTATACATATGTGACTGGAGAAATTGACGCCGTATTTAACTTGTGGCCAGTCTAGCTACTGGTATACATATGTGACTGGAGAAATTTACATGTGATGGAACTTGTGGCCGGTATAGCTACCGGTATGCATATGTGACGGGAGAAATTAACGTGCTATGGAACTTGTGGCCAGTCTAACAACTGGTACACATATGTGACTAATGAAATTGACGTGGTATAGAACTTGTGACCAGTCTAGCTACTGGGATACATAAGTGACGGGAGACATTGACGTGGTATTGAACTTGTGGCCAGTCTAGCTACTGGTATACATATGTGACATGAGAAATTGACACTGTATGGAACTTGTGCCCAGTGTAGCTACTGGTATACATATGTGACATGAGCAATTGACGTGGTATGCAACATGTGGCTAGTTTAGCTATTGGTATACATATGTGATGAGCGAAATTGACGCTGTATGGAACTTGTGGCCTGTCTAGCTACTGGTATACATATGTTACTTCAGAATTTGACGCGGTATGGAACTATTGGCCGGCCTAGCTAATGGTATACATATGTGACGGGAGAAATTGACGGGGTATGGAGCTTGTGGCGAGTCTAGCTACTGGTATACATATGTGACGGGAGAAATTGACGGGCTATGGAGCTTGTGGCGAGTCTAGCTACTGGTATACATATGTGACGGGAGAAATTGACGGGCTATGGAGCTTGTGGCGAGTCTAGCTACTTGTATACATATGTGACATGAGAAATTGACACTGTATGTAACTTGTGGCCGGTCTAGATACTGGTATGCATATTATGTGACTGGAGAAATTGACGCTTTATGGAATTTGTGGCCAGTCTAGCTACTGGTATACATTATGTGATGGGAGAAATTGACGCGGTTTGGAACTTGTGGCCGGTCTAGCTACTGGTATACATATGTGACATGAGAAATTGACGTGGTATGGAACTTGTGGCATTTCTAGCTACTGGTATAGATATGTGACTGGAGAAATTGACCCTGTATGGAACTTGTGGCCGGTCTAGATACTGGTATACATATGTGACTAGACAAATTAACGCTGTATGGAACTTGTGGCCAGTCCTGCTACTGGTATACATATGTGATGGGAGAAATTGACGCGGTGTGGAACTTGTGGCCAGTCAAGCTACTGGTATACATATGTGACTGGAGAAATGGACGTGGTATGGAACTTGCGGCCATACTAGCTATTTGTATACATATGTGACTGGGGAAATGGACGTGGTATGGACTTGTAGCCGGTCTAACTACTGGTATACATATGTGACGGGAGAAATTGACGTGGTATGGAACTTGTGGCCGGCCTATCTACTCGTATACATATGTGACGTGAGAAATTTACGGGCTATGGAACTTGTGGCCAGTCTAGCTACTGGTACACATATGTGACTCGAGAAATTGACGTGGTATAGAACCTGTGGCCAGTCTAGCTACTGGGATACATATGTTACGGGTGAAATTGACGTACAGTAGCGCTTTTCGGCAGGTATACGTACTATACCAATACTATACGCATACTAAACCAATACGATATGTTTTCTATACGATATGCATATAGTATAAACGTACGGTATGTTTGTACCGTACATACCAACCAATATCGTATAGATATACCATTCAAATCGTACGTTTATACGATGTTTATACATGTGTATAATTCTGGTACGTTTGTATCGTACAAACATACCATATTATGGTATATTCATACCATATACGTACGGATATATCGTATACATACGAACGGATATCGTATGTTTGTATAATATTCGTATAGTACGTTTGTACTATACGATGATACGGCACAAACATACCAATATTATATGATCATACGATATGCTCATTAAATATACCAATACTATACGATTACGATATGTATACGATATTAGTATATACAAATAGTTAAGGAGCAGAAAAGCGCTACTGTACTATGCTAATGGTGGCCAGTGTAGTAGCTACTGGTATGGATATGTACTGGGATACATATGTGACTGGAGAAATTGACGTGGTATTGAACTTTTGGCAAGTCTAGCTACTGGTATACAAATGTGACATGAGAAAGTGACGCTGTATGGAACTTGTGGCCAGTCTCGCTACTGGTATACATATGTGACGGGAGAAATTGACGCTGTATGGAACTTGTGGACAGTCTAGCTACTGGTATACAAATGTGACATGATAAATTGACGCTGTATGGAACTTGTGGCCAGTCACGCTACTGGTATACATTTGTGACGGGAGAAATTGACGCTGTATGGAGCTTGTGGCCAGTCTAGCTACTGGTACATGTATGCATATGTGACATGAGAAATTGACGTGGTATGGAACTGGTGGCCAGTTTAGCTACTGGTACACATATGTGATGGGAGAAACTGACGCTGTATGGAACTTGTGGCCAGCCTAGCTACTGATATACATATTTGACTGGAGAAATTGACGCTGTATGGAACTTGTGGCCAGTCTTGCTACTGGTATACATATGTGGTTGGAGAAATTGACGCGGTATGGAACTTGTGGCCAGTCTAGCTACTGGTATACATATGACGCTGTATGGAAATTGCGGCCAGTCTAGCTACTGGTATACACATGTGGTTGGAGACATTGACGTGGTATGGAACTTGTGGCCAGTCTAGCTACTGGTATACGTATGTGACTGGAGGGGATTGACGCTATATGGAACTTGTGGCCATTCTAGCTACTGGTATACATGTGTGACTGGAGAAATTGAATCTGTATTGAACTTCTGGCCAGTCTAGCTACTGGTATACATATGTCACTGTAGAAATTGACGCTGTATGGAACTTGTGCCCAGTCTAGCTACTGGTATACATATGTGACGGGAGAAATTGACGTGGTATTGACCTTGTACATGCATACATATATGACATAAGAAATTGACGTTGTATGGAACTTTTGTCCAGTCTAGCTACTGGTATACATATGTGACTGGAAAAATTGACGTGATATGGAACTTGTGGCCGGTACAGTTTCTGGTTTCTATGTGTGACTGGAGAAATTGTCGTAGATGCCATTTGTGGCCTGTCTAGCTTCTGTTTTCTAAGGTGTTATTGGAAATTGGCGTGTATGACATTTGTGGCAAATATATTTTCTGGTATATATACTATCAAATGCCGTTTGCAAATTTTCGTGTGGTAAATTTGCATTCATTTCTATGTTATATGTACATTTTTCTAAAGTTTGTTTTTGTTGGGGAACTACATTCCACTAGTCTTAGAGTACATCTCGGTTTCGGTTGAAGACTGGGTGATTACTCCTGAACGCGTGTCTGTTTTATAATAGACCGCAGGCGATTAACTCCCCCGCCTTCACATTCAACCCCACACAGGTTTGACTCGGAAACGGTAGGGCTTCGGAATTCCTACATGTTTCCCGGCATTACATGTACATGCACCTGATACCTTTATATCAAAGGACACTAGCCGACTCAACTGCCTGAGTAACCACAATACCCACTCGCAATCAAGCAATTTGATTGTCGGTACTGTGGCACGGAGCAGACTGAGAAAATCAAATTGATTGATTTCAAGCACAATATTCAAGTGTTTTGAAAGAAATTGACAAATATTGGCAAGATTAGCGCTGCCGATTGTGTACTACTATATCAACTAGTTGCGAACGGTAACTTTCAATTTACTCCCGTACCGTCACCTACGGACGGTACGGGAGTAGATTGCAAGAGTTACTTTCGCAACTACATGTATATACCAACAAGCATATTCCGTAGTCTTCACTAGACATAGTATGATTATATACTCCTCAAAATTATAATAGTCTGTAAGTTTCACATTAACAATGTTGTCTTGTAAACAAGTATTAGATTTACATTTATTGAGACATATGGTCAATAAATATAAATCCATCAATTGACATTTCCAGACGATCCAAAATGTGCACTTAGGAACATCTTAATCGTACGAAGTTTAGTGAAACGACCCCCAGGTACATCTGCCATGCCGGACCAACCACGTTATGACGTCAAACGTAACGTTGACTCTGTCTAAACAAAAGAATTCCAATGATTTGATCCATTTCACCAACTTCTCTCCGTAATGGCATTTTTGCGTAAAATCAGTTCAGAAGTTCAACAAATCAGGAATGTTTACAAAAATGTACTGAACGAGTACCGTTATGCAAATGTCTTACAACGGGTTGTCAGAAAATGCTACATATATCGCCGGACGTACATGTAGAAAGCCAAATTATCGGTCTACCCGTGCCGTTACACACGATGCATTACGCCCTACATTTAGTCAATACATTAATTAGAGTGCATTAGTACGCAATTGGGTAGCTTAGAAAATCTCAGATCGACGGATGTGTTTTACTATTTCATCTGTCTTTTATATGTTCCGTATCCGTGAGAGCTGAGACTCCATTAATATAAACATTGGTCACAATAACAGCCCAATCTGTCCTGGCATTTTGCGACACAGTCTGACGCGTGAGAAGTTTAACACTGCACAGTCATGTTAAAAACAATCATAGGCCAATAATACACACGTAGGTACAACATACTTTGACATTGGTTATTCTTTTATTCCCATGTTGGTAAATCAACTATAAAAGCATCATGTCTCATGCTGTCTACCGCCATTTTTAGGTGTCAACACAAATTTGTGCACGGTAAGTCTGTGTCGCCTTAAAGGTTTAACCACACTAAATCATCAGATATTCATGCGCGGTGTAGTCAAAAGTAGTACGTTAAAAAACAATAAGCCAGCTTTGTTATGCCATAGAGACTCTTCGCTTGCAGAAACCAGCCAATTGATGTATTAATCTACTTCACAGGCATGTTAGTGCATCATTTACATCAGTTTCAAGCATATGCTTTGGGGTTATTTTCTAAGTCGCATCATGTTTGTCATGTGAGGCGGTTTCAATTCCAGCCGTTGAATGTTGTTTGCACCACCGCCAGGATGGTCACAGGAGATTGAATTGATTTTTGTTAACAATGATTAAACCTATATTTTAATTAGTGAATATCCAGAGCGGAATGACTGCAGGTTATGGGAAAATAGGTCCGACAACATCCATACGAAAAATGAAAGTAGCAGAGAATATCAAAATGTGTGGTCATTGGTTTGTTTATATAGGAAAACTATTTGGTGGTGGTGAACCTAAACACCACAAGGGCTGACAAAGGACACAAAGGCCGCAAAGGATGTTCGATGTCGCTTGTACGTACGTTAGCAAGTGTTGCGGCCAATGTGTCATTTGTCAGCCTTTGTGGTGTTTAGCGTGACACAGAATTACCGTGCACTCATTTGTGTTGACACCTAAAACTAAAGATGGCGGTAGACAGCATGAGACATTGTGATTTTACAGTTGGTTTACAAAAATGGGAATAAAAGTATAACCAATGTCAAAGTATGTATACTTACGTGTGTATTATTGGTATATGAGTGTTTTTAACATGACTGTGAAGTGTTAAACTGCTCACGCGTCAAACTGTGTCGCAAAATGCCAGGACAGATTGGGCTGTTATTGTGATCAATGTTTATATTAATGGGGTCTCAGCTCTCACGGATACGGAACATATAAAAGACAGATGAAATAGTAAAACACATCCGTAGAGCTGAGAGTTTCTAAACTAGCAATTGGGTAAACCGTTACTTTCGATATGATTTCAAACAACGACGTCAAAATAGTGGTCCTTAACTTAATTTGAGGAGTGTATATGACATATAAACTAATACGATTTGGAAATGAAGGACATTTTGTTTAGTTTTTATCGGGGTATAAATTTATGACAGTCTAGCGATACTGTGTGGATGCCGCAAGACCTACAGGCAGTATTGTTGGATTTTGAAAAGTTTATATCCCCGATAAAGTATACAACATGTATTGTATCCCTAATAATCGCAACCTAATTATATTTCAAGATGACTGAGCTGATTTTGACTCCTACGTTTTCATAGTTTTTGTCGTGCCTGCTTTAGCAGAAGGCGCGATTATAGTCGCCGATTTTTCCGTTGTCGTCCGCGTCGTCGTCATCGTCGTTCGCGTCAACAAATGTCAAAAAGCTTGTACACGTTTCTTTATCATGATGTAACTTTAATAATTCTTTACGGATTGCTTTACTATTTGGACACTTGATTATATGAGCATTTTGTACACACTCATACCGACATTAACATGATGACCTTCACCTTTTGTACCTTCTCATTGTTGTCAGTCAAACCCTCAAATGGTTGTAGAAAAAGTGTGTCCAAGTTTCTTCATCATGATATAACGTTAATATTACTTGATAGATTGCTTCAATATTTGGACACTTGAAATATGTACGCATTTTGAACATACCCATGCCGCCATTAACATGATCTTCACATGTTTACCTTCACATTGTTGCGAAAATGTGTCTTCATCAGCATATACATGTACATGTAACTTTAAGATTACTTGATGTATTGCTTCAATAGTTGGCCACTTGATACAGGTGAGCATTTGGAACACACTCATGCCGCCATGAACATGAACTTGTACGTGTCTATGATAATGTTATGGCCAGATACCTCGGCAGGCGCGACACCACTTCCATGGTGGAATTCTTGTTTTCCATATGCCAACCAAAAGGTACAGCAATACTCACCTGCATTCAGTTAATGACATTTTGCCATTGATGTAACGGTAAATAACAATGACGTACGAGTAGACAATATTACGTCTCTAAAAACAAATGACAAGTTAACATATGTCAATATGTTTTCTCAATTCTGTGTTTTTCGCATTTGAAATTTGGCATCGATGCAAATTTCAACTGTTCTGAAGTATATTATTGTATGATATATTGCCATATGCCCGGATGTGGCCTCTCGCGGCCAATGAATCGTGTTCATTATTATCCCCTGGCCGATAGGCAAGACGGGATATAATATTAGTCCAAGAACGTTAGAACTTGTGAACCGCTTCACTGATGTTGATAATATTTGGCCACATTGTGTGTCAAGAGATGTATGGAAGGTAATATCCGCCATAATTCTATGTGACTTGATGCTTGCGTGCTGATGACATTACAACTTATATTCTTGTTATTTCATTTGTCATTTGTATTTGAAATTTTGAAATTTGACATTTGAAATCTGCTTGTTGTAATTTTATTTGTCTTTCTTGCATGTCCATTCTGCTTTGTTCATTCGTCTTATTTACATTACAATTATTGATACGTCCTTATTTAAATAAGGCCGAAAGCATTAAGGACAATGCCGCAGTAAGTAAGCATCAAGCCACAGTCCGAAAGCGGAAAGCCGCAAGCAGAAAGCATCAATCCATAAGCAGAATGATGCAAACAATATATTGAGTTAGTAGTGCCTCATTATGACGCCAGGTGGCACTGCTGTCAATGTTAGGAATCCTCCGACTAATAAATCATAGTAAGAGAAGTGATTGGCTGTTTGAGGCACACCTCCAATGCTGGTGTTGATTTAAGATTTCACCTACAAATGATCACAGTATAGGTTAGAAGACACCAAATAGTTTTACTATATGGTAAGGTCTCACGGGACAGTGGGCAGCTAGCTTTAAAAAGGGGGTGGACGATTTTCTATATACTTCACTACCGACCCTGTAAGTTACAACAGTGTGTCTAGAAAAATAGGTTTATGAATATTTCTTGACTTTGGGAGGCTTGACCAGGTGTATTTTTTAGAGTATTTCATAACTCTACGAAACTGAATGTTAGCTCCAGTTGATTTCGACATCTTGGAAAAATGTCGCCTGCTATGCTGACTCGCCGGTACGGTTTCGCGTCAGAATTTAAGGTATTTTTTGGGCATTTGTAGCGAAAATTTGAGCTGGTTATGACCCCGCTTTGAAATCATTTTCAGAAAATGGTGTGGTGTTTTGCAAATGATAGAAACAAGGACATAACAAAGTATCTGTGCCTCATATTTTCATGAAAACAATTCCGATAAATTATTCAGTCGTGTTCAAACTTTTGGCCAAAAATAGGTGGGTGGGGTAACTTTGTAAAAAATTAATTGAACACATCTGATGCGGTTACTGAATTTTTATAGTGGCGCGCGATTTGTACTTCATTTGCGAGTATTTTTCAATACTTGTCGCAAGAGCCTCCTTAACTGATTGTGAGAGGCGGTGATTTTTATAAGTCACCCGCCGCCCTCAGAAAAGCAGTCAATTTTGGCTATTTTCAACCGTCCCGTGATGCCTAACTTACACAGGTTGACTGTCAAATTGGCCCGTTACCGATGCAAACCAATAACCGTCCGACATCAGACTAAGGTGGGCCACCACCATTGATTTTCCCTAAAAAACTAACCCGTTACCACACATTTTGCTATTCTCTGTTACTTTCATTTTTCTTATGGATGTTGTGAGACCTAATTTCCAATAACCTACACCCATTCTGCTCTCGATCTTGACTAATTAAAATATAGATTCAATTATTGTTGAAGCTGGGGTCCCATCTAGTAGGTACAAACTTTTCTTTATGGAACTTAAATAAGTGTATAATAGTCCACCACTTTTAAAAATTACGAGTGCCAGCTACACAGATATAATTATTTAGTAATCTCTAATGTACTCATAGAGACTCGCGGTGGTATCAAGCTAGTTCCATATGCAAATGATGCAGTATTTTTAAATTATTTATATCAACTAAATGCTGAATAAATGATTTTATCGACATATCATAAAGTATGATATTGTACATAAAAAATAAATAAATGGAATAAATAGTTGCTTCCGTGTTTGATATAAAAAGTATAATAATGTCAATTAGTACGTCTCGTAATGGTCAATCAATGTTCATTTTGCCAGAAAAATGTCAGATTGAAAGAATAAAGAAAAACATGTCTCCCTATATTATAACCTAGCATGTAGGACTCTAGGTTTAAGGTTAGAGAAATTGAGTATGCAAAAGTAGTCCGGCATACAAAATAGTCCGGGTGTGTTAAGCTCACAGACACAGTTTGCTTGCAAATCTTGATCCATTACTACCCTGTGTTTCACTTGAGGAACATGTTGCGGTGTTTTTAACACCAGTTTTCAGCATATTTGAAGCATTTAAAAGAAAACACTGAGCCTGTTGGTCACGTGATGTAAACAGAGTTTCCGTGGCCAAAGAATGTAAACAATATTGGGGGACATGACGAGGTTGGTCCCACAACATCCATACGAATAGTGAAAGTAGTAAAGACTGGCTGGGATTCTGTTAAATTATACAGTAAAACTATTTGGTGTCTTTTAACCTAAACATGGCGCAACATAAAAGGCGGCATCAATCTACATCAATACCATTAGGGACATGGAACCAATTTAGAGGGCAACGCATTGGAGGACGGGTACCAGCATATTACATCATTTTAGGGAGAACTACTGTTGCAATTATTGTTGTCAAGGGGCGTGGCTTAGCGAGGTAACAAAACGCATGGCAAAACAGCGATGCAATAATCAATAATGGAACTCCGGATGTCACTAAGAATGAATCATCAAGCCGCTTAGAATGTAATCAACACAAACGCATTGAAACAGTGCGAATGAATAAAGCATCAAGCCAAATGCACATGCAATTTAGACTACAACCAAGAAGATTTCAAATGTCATAAAAACGAATGACGTATAAAATAACATGAAAGTAAGTTGTAATGGCACCAGTCAGCAAGCATCAAGCCACATAGAATTGTAATAAGACGGATAGAACTTAGAATGTCATCAGCAAGCAAGCATTAGGCCTAATAGAAATATGGCGGATATTACCTTCCATAGAGATGGTGTTTGGTATTTGCACGTCTCCGAACGCTCAATATCAAGTTCACTGAGGACTTATGTTCACATTGTTTGTAAGGCTGTGTAAGGCAAATGCGTTAACACGTATTATTATTAGCCGATCTATTTATAGATCGGCTATATATTGGTTATCCTCGATTTGTGAAAAAGTTTGTAACCACCCTTTTCTCCTATATTCGGTAATCTACAAACGCGAACTTTGTTGTATCACTTCCAAACTACATCAACCGGATAATTTATCATTTTTGGCCATTATCTCTGTTTAAAACTTTAAATATAGCGAAATAACACAATTTGGTTATAAATAAACGTTTTATCTACAAGAGTTCGGTAATTTGGCTATAAATAAATGTTTTAACAAGTTTTAAACAAATCGTGATATTGTTTATTCGTGATTTTATTGGACCGGACCAATGTTGGCTCACCCAGCTGACCAATTAATCGAACAGTTGCCGATCACGTGATCTTGATATGCGCGCCAGCTTCATTTGCGAGAAGATAGACAACCAGATACAGGTAATATGTTTTGCAAAGTACACTTGAGTATAAATACCGCCCAGAATATACGCTACAAACTGTTAATTAACAATCTACGAGTGGGGATTGTCCCTGCAGTATATTATTAGGTGAAGCCTTTTCAAAGTTGTTAAAAGTAAGTCGACCTGAATCCAAGAAAGGTGAAATCCTTCGAACGACGAATCCAAGATCATCCATATTTTAATTCTACCCCCCTCCCGTGCGGCCCCTGTGCCCAATGTTAAGGTCTAATTACATTTAAGTTTTTGGCTAAAGTTTTTTCATGTACTATATCTATGCACCTTCTTTGCCCATTACCTTCAACCTTCACATGGCTGTTTATCATCATCTATATTTTAATTCTACCCCCCCTCCCGTGCGGCCCCTGTGCCCAATGTCAAGGTCTAATTACTTTGAAATTTTTGGTTAAAGTTTTTGTCGCGCCCGCATGCGGAAAGGGCGATATAGTCGGCACTTTGGCGTACGTCCGTAAGTACGTGTGTCCGGTTAAATTATTTTGGTTAAAGTTTTTTCGTCTACTATATCTCTTTTGTTAGTGTCCATGCCTAGCCATAAGGCGCGACATACAGGCAGCGGCCATCTAGTCTCAAAATGAAGTCATTATGTCATTCAAGATGGCCGCCAAAAGGTCAATTTTTTATTTTGTTCAAATGTGGTCATGTAATATGTTAAATCGAAAGTATCGATGAGCCGATCGCTGTCATATAATGTTTCTTGATATAAAGTAATTATGTCATTCAAGATGGCCACCAAAATGTCAATTTTTTATTTTGTTCAAATGTGGTCATGTAATATATCAAATCGAAGGTATCGATCAGCCGATAGTAGTATATGAGAGTCAAAATGATACAAGTTCCTACGGACGGCCCCCCCCCCCCCCCCCCCCCCCCCCCCCCCCCCCCCGCTACGCGCGGTGCCTTCCTACGGCACTTGTATCATTGTTGACTCTCATTTTCTACTCGGATTTCCCCCCACTGTTCGGCGGGTATGTATGAGAAAAATGGAAAAATATTGTTCAGCAACCACGAGACCATATATTTATGGCATGAGAAGATATGCCCTATTAGATATAAGAAATCCATTGATTATACTCAGTATATATAATCACACAATGGTTATAGTTAATTGTGCGTGGTTGAAGACAGGTAGTCACGAGAGATGTTTTCGTACCGGTATTTACGAGTATTGCAAGCATCACCGGGCATGGATGCGAAGAGGTTCCGTTTCGCCTCGCCCATGTCGGCATTGCGGGGTAGGGACCAGATCCGAGTCACTGCTATGTCCACCATGCGGTGGCAATCAGGCTACGCATCGACTGGTTAGCAAGGAATTACGTGCTCGCAAGTATTATCGTTTAGTAATAATTGAAATCCCGAAAGTCAGTTAGAAAGATAGAATCGATCTGATGCATAGTTTTTGATAAGTCACGGTGGCGTAACGAGGCCCGAACATTTTTTTATGTTCCGTATGGAGGGGCCGTCGGAACAGCTGGACTGTATGGTGGAGGAATCTCCTGCTGCCTCAAACACGCGAATAAGCATATCACGTCCCGAGACGGGCGAGGAGATTTTTTCTCTCGTCGGCCCTCCCCTCCATGACGTGTTTTTTTACATCTTCGTCCGCGAGAATTTGTGGTCGGGCCTTGGATCGGATCGTGCCCTTTAACTCCTGGTACCTGGCCATCTCTTCGACGATCAGTTTGAACTCGCTTTCTGATATATCGTTGTCGGCTATCGGCTTCGACACGATAACGTCGATACTGTTTGTCTTAGACCTCGCGAGAACCGCTATTCGATCGTGCTTTCGACTCTTGGCCTCTAGTTTTCGACCCACGAGTCTGACCGTCATACAAAGCAGTCCCGCCCCCGCCGCTTTCGCACTCAAGGCCACCGCGACCGGAGCGGCGACGATTGTTGACAATAAAGACACACTCCCCACCCCGCTTACAACGGAAGCTGAGGCTAACGCGGTGCTCACCCCCTCGACTATATTGACTGCTCGCCTATCTTTTTTTGGCATGACCCGTCCGAGTCTCTCCCTCGTGCTGTAGAATCTGTTGTATCTCGACGATCCTGGTCATCCTAAAGGATGCCGGTTCGGCCGTCCCCGAAGGTAAGTGTGGATATAGTTTCTCGTCATTCATCATAAATCAAGTTCTATTAACAGTGTTACAATAGTGGAGGAAGTCGCTTGGTCAGCGACTTTTGTAACAAAGTTAATAAGACTACCGGCTGAAACTTTAATTGCAGTATCATCATCGAATATCGTAAACCCCAACCTCTGCCCCGCGTGCTTGGTGATGCCGGACTTCTGCTCTACCCCGTTCAGGACGAGATTCACTCGGACTTCGGCAGCGGCGTGTCCGCGAAAGTTGACTGAGCAGACCGTCATTCGAAGAATCGTCCCGGACACTGCCATGGTGTATCCCCCGTATCTGTTGCTCGCGTTGGCACCGAATGAATATTCGTAGGACCCCTCGCCCAGTGAACCCCGCTCCTCGGCCCAAACTGTTATGATGGGTTTTCGAGCTTGCAATCGCCGAACGTGCGCAATCGCCGTAGCCGCCTCTGTGCGGGCCTGCGTTATCAATCCCTCCAGTCTTCTCATTGCAGATCCATCATATGCTGCGCCCGCGACGGTAAAGTCCTGTTCTGTGCTACCTGGTCCGTATATGCTCATGATTAATATATAAATATATATATACCAGTTGTATGTGCACCCTGAAGGAGTGCACAATGCGAAAGCGAGAAATCCGAAACTGAAATGAAATGTCATGCAAAGCATGAACTGTATTTGGCGAAATCAATGAGGTGATTTTAATATGTTGGAGTAACAAGCTTTAGTGGAAAATATTTTAAATATTCAAAACAACAGATGACAAAGGGTGTATTACTGCCACCATATCTGCTGGACATCAAAGGGAATAGCGGTCAATAGCCACATACCGGTATTAACCGGTATTAACCGTTTTCACATGTTTAACACAACAGACTCTACAGCAATATTTGCAAACTTTATGTAGTTCCAGATTAGCCGGCTTAATTAACGGACTAGTGTGAAAATCATTTTCTAACGAACGGATTGGCCGGAGAATTGTCATGGATCAATCCCATTCACTTACACTGGAGTAAACCTAGACATTATCTACACTATTCAGTTTTAATAATACAACGCCAAAACTGTTTACAAGTTCACCCATACTGAAGAGAAAATAAACAACTTGCAAGCTATATCGCGCTTTCCGAAATTTATGCGGGCGCGACAATAAAATGATCACTAAATTACAATAGCAGACAGTATTAACTAATAAGGCCTAAACAAATTAGCTGTGTTTCAGGTTACATGCTAAAAACAGGTTTGGTCGGTAGGTTGTCAATTTTTTTAGGCAAACATAAGTGAAAACTAACAAATATTGTTTTAAATATTAGCTATGCTTACAGTATTGGTTTAAAGCACACTTTGTGCATAACAATGACTAACTAGTTAAAAATACTTTTTGCATAAAAAATATTGAGGTAACAATTTATTTCTTTATTTTTTTTAAATGAATGAAAAAAATTACGACCACATCAAAAAAACAGGGTCGGTCGGTCTACCTGAAAAACGGCTTATTTGTACACGTTCTTAGGAAGAAGTACCTCACTCAAGTGTGTGTTATTCAAACATATATACTGGACAATATAGACATGGGTTCATGCCGTCACATTCCCCTAAAGGGGTTGCAATGGGGATTCTCAGATCACCAGTTGCTCATTTTTGCGATATTTTTGTCAATTATGCATACAACATAGGTATTATAGATCACAGGTATCTCAAATTGTATACACCAGTTTCTTATGTACACACACCGCAGTACGTTATTGTGGTACAAGCTATAGTTGTTGCATTCAGTGAAAAACGGACTAAGACAATAAACAGGCAGATGCAAATAAAAGCACCCTACAATATGTTTACCAGTAGTATTGAAAATAACAATGCTTGTTTAATCAGAATGGGCCCCACTGGGACTCGAACCCAGGTCACTAGTATGAATACCAGTATGCTAGCCGCTGCATTACAAGGCCTGACCAAACCGATAAACACAACATTATTCAATTCAATACTATGTTAAATTGTATAAAGCTTCTGTACATGTATAACGCGGGTCTCTCGTGGAGCTGCAGTGTAATACACGATTTATGCAGAATTCATTTCAGTTGCTGAGTAGATAGGTCCCAAAATCCGCACCTGTGCACATAGATGTCCATTTGCAACCACTATATAGCATTGATTACATGGGTTACATTGGTTCCATAGGTTACATGTCTTGTCTCAATGTTATAAACCAATACTAAAGCATGCTCTGCAGAGATGGGCAATGAATCTTTATTATGCCTTTCATTTTTGGGTTACACGGTTACACGCTCTTTGTCTTTGGTTACATCGGTTACATCCTATTCTTCTGAAAGGACGGATGATCAATTTTATTTTTTTTTTTTATTTATTTAAATGCCTTTCATTTTGAGTTACACGGTTACACGCCGCCCCCCTTAATGTCTTTGGTTTTTTACATACGGGTTTACATCGGTTACATACTAAAATTTCTTTTCTGAAAGGGGATGGACAATGAAATTTTTTTTTATTTTTATATTTTTAATGCCTTTCATTTTTGGGTTACACTGTTACACACTTATATGTCTTTTTTTTGGTTACATAAACGGTTACATCGGATTTTTTTTTTACATACTAATTCTTCTGAAAGGAACGGACGATCAATCTGATTTTTTATATTTAATGGGCCTTTTTTCATTTTTTTGGGTTACAACGGTTACACGCTATGTCCCCCTTTGTTACAATTAACAGTTTTTACAAATACAATTCTTCTGAAAGGATGGACTATCAATCTGATTTTTTTTTTTTATATATTTTAAAATTTTAATGCCTTTTCATTTTTTTTGGGTTTTTACACGGGGTTTACACACTATATGTCTTTGGTTTACATTACGGTACATCGGTTTTTTACATAACTATTTAAAAAAAAAAAAAAATAAAAAAAAATTCTTCTGAAATGGACGGACGATCAATCTGATTTTTTTTTTATATAATTTGCCTTTTTCATTTTTTTTGGGTTTTTTTACACGGGTTACACGCTATATGGGTCTTTGGTTACATACATACATACAATTTTCCTTCTTGAAAGGATTGGACTATCAATCTGATTTTTTTTTTTTTTTTTTTTTTATATATTTAATGCCTTTCATTTTTTTTTTGGGTTACACGGTTTTTTACAAACGCTATATGTCTTTGGTTACATACGGTTTTTTTACATCGGTTTTTTTTTTTACATACGATGAATCTGATTTTTTTATATTTTTTTAAATGCCTTTCATTTTTTTTTTTTCGGTTACAGTTACAACCGTTCTCTTTGTCTTTTGGGTTACATACGGTTACATACGGTTACATCGGTTTTTTTTACACACTATTCTCTGAAAAGGACGGACGATCAATCTGAAATTTTTTTTTTATATATTTAATGCCTTTTCATTTTTTTGGGTTTTTTGGGTTTACACACTAATATGTCTTTTGGGGTTACATACGGTTACAACGGTTACATACTATTCTTCTGTGAAAAAGGAACGATCAAATTTTGATTTTTTTATTTATAATTTAATTTGCCTTTCATGTTTTTTGGGTTACACGTTACACGCTATAATGTCTTGGATTTGGTTACATACGGTTACATCGGTTTTTTTTGACATACTATTCTTCTGAAAGGATGGGACGATCAATCTGATTTTTTTATATTTTTTTTTTTAATGACTTTCCATTTTGGGTGGTTTTACACGGTTACACACCGTATATGTCTTTTGGTTACATACGGGTTTTTTTTTTTACATCGGTTACATACTATTCTTTTCTGAAAGACGGACGATCAATCTGATTTTTTAATATTTAAAGCCTTTCATTTTGGGTTACACGGTTTTTTACACGCTTATATGTCTTTGGTTACATACGTTACATCGGTTTTTTTACATACTATTCTTTCTGAAAGGACAGACGATCAATCGATTTTTTTTTTATTATTTTTTAATTTTAAATGCTTTCATTTTGGGGTTTACACGGTTACACGCTATATGTCTTGTTACATACGGTTACATACTATCTTTCTGAAAGGTATGGACGATCAATCTGATTTTTTTTTTTTTTATATATAATGAATTTCATTTTCGGTTACATGCTATATGTATTTGGTTACATACGGTTACATACTATTCTTCTGAAAGGATGGAAGATCAATCTGATTTTTTTATATTTAATGCCTTTCATTTTGGGTTACACGGTTACACGCTATATGTCTTTGGTTACATACGGTTACATACGGTTACATACTATTCTTCTGAAAGGATGGACGATCAATCTGATTTTTTTATATTTAATGCCTTTCATTTTTTGGTTACACGCTCTTTGTCTTTGGTTACATCGGTTATATACTATTCTTCTGAAAGGACGGACGGATCATATTTTTTTTTTTTTTTTTTTTTGATTTTTTTTATATATTGCTGGGACGATCAGATTTTTTTTATATTTTTTTGCATACTGTTACATCGGTTACATACTATTCTTCTGAAAGGACGGACGATCAATCTGATTTTTTTATATTTAATGCCTTTCATTTTTCGGTTACACGGTTACACGCTATATGTCTTTGTTTACATACAGTTACATACAATTCTTCTGAAAGGATGGACGATCAATCTGATTTTTTTTATATATTTAATGCCTTTCATTTTTTGGGTTACACGGTTACACGCTATAGTCTTTAGGTTTACATTTACGGTTACATCGGTTACATACGATGAATCTGATTTTTTTATATTTAATGCCTTTCATTTTTCGGTTACAGTTACACGCTCTTTGTCTTTGGTTACATACGGTTACATCGGTTACATACTATAATTCTGAAAGGACGGACGGACGATCAATCTGATTTTTTATATTAATGCCTTTACATTTTTTTTTCGGTTACAACGCTTTATAAAAAAAAATGTCTTTGGTTACATACGGTTACATCGGTTACATACTATTCTTCTGAAAGGACGGACGATCAATCTGATTTTTTTATATTTAATGCCTTTCATTTTTCGGTTACACGGTTACACGCTATATGTATTTGGTTACATACAGTTACATACAATTCTTCTGAAAGGATGGACGATCAATCTGATTTTTTATATATTTAATGCCTTTCATTTTTTTGGGTTACACGGTTACACGCTATATGTCTTTGGTTACATACGGTTACATCGGTTACATACGATGAATCTGATTTTTTTATATTTAATGCCTTTCATTTTTCGGTTACAGTTACACGCTCTTTGTCTTTGGTTACATACGGTTACATCGGTTACATACTTTTAATTCTTCTGAAAGGATGGACGATGAATCTGATTTTTTTTATATTAATGCCTTTCATTTTTTCGTTACACGGTTACACGTTATATGTCTTTGTTACATACGGTTAACATCGGTTACATACTATTCTTCTGAAAGGAAGGACGATCAATCTGATTTTTTATATTTAATGCCTTTCATCTTTCGGTTACACGCTATATGTCTTTGGTTACATACGGTTACATCGGTTACATACTACTCTTCTGAAAGGACGGACGATCAATCTGATTTTTTTATATGTAATGCCTTTCATTTTGGGTTACACGCTATATGTCTTTGGTTACATATGGTTACATCGGTTACATACTATTCTTCTGAAAGGACGATCAATTTGATTTTTTATATTTAATGCCTTTCATTTTGGATTACACGGTTACACGCTATATGTCTTTGGTTACATACGGTTACATCGGTTACATACTATTCTTCTGAAAGGATGGACGATGAATCTGATTTTTTTATATTTAATGCCTTTCATTTTTCGGTTACACGGTTACACGTTTATATGTCTTTGGTTGACATACGGTTACATCGGTTTACTACTATTCTTCTGAAAGGACGGACGATCAATCTGATTTTTTATATTTAATGCCTTTCATTTTTTTTCGGCTAACACGCTTTATATGTTTTCTTTTATGGTTACATACGGTTACCATCGGTTACAATAACTATTCTTCTGAAAGGACGGACGATCAATCTGATTTTTTATATTTAATGCCTTTCATTTTTCGGTTACACGCTATATGTCTTTGGTTACATACGGTTACATCGATTACATACTACTCTTCTGAATGGACGGACGATAAATCAGATTTTTTTATATTTAATGCCTTTCATTTTGGGTTACAACACTATATGTCTTTGGTTACATATGGTTAACAATCGGTTTACATACTATTCTTTTCCTCTTGAAAGGACGAATCAATTTGATTTTTTATATTTAATGCCTTTTCCATTAATGGGTTAACACGGTTACACGCTATATGTCTTTGGTTACATACGGTTACATCGGTTACAATACTATTCTTCTGAAAGGACGATCAATTTGATTTTTTATAATTAAATGCCTTTCATTTTGGGTTACACGGTTACACGCTATATGTCTTTGGTTAACATACGGTTTTGACATCGGTTACATACTATTCTTCTGAAAGGACAGACGATCAATCTGATTTTTTATATATTTTTAAATGCCTTTCATTTTGGGTTACACGGTTACACACTTATATGTCTTTGGTTACATACGTTTACATACTTATTTCTTCTGAAGGGATGGAACGATCAATCTTTGATTTTTTTATATTTAATGACTTTCATTTTGGGGTTTTACAACACTATATGTCTTTGTTACATACGGTTACATACTATTCTTTCTGAAAAGGATTGGGACGATCAATTCTGATTTTTGTCCCGCCTGCTTTAGCAAGAAGCGGGACATAGGCATAGCTTTTCCGTCGGCGTCGTCGGCGTCGTCGTCGGCGGCGGCGGCGTCAACATTTCACGTTAAGCTTTTGCGTTTAGCTCAGTTTCCAGAAAACTATAACTCCTACGACCTCCATACTTGGTATACATCAACACTGTGGTGCAACCATCTCACACAGAGGGAGCCCATGTGACCTTCACCTACTTTTCATGGTTCATTGACCTACTTTTCACATGCATTCAACGTTAAGTTTTTGCGTTTAGCTCTGTTTCTAAAACTTAACGCTCAGGTTAATTCATTGTAACTTCTGTTTCCCTCAATGGAATGCTTTAATATTCCATACATGCATTTGTAACAACATCCCGCATCATTCTACAAAAGCCCATGTTGCTCACTAACCCCAAGGTTATTACAAGCTCCTTATGTACTATCAAACTGCGCTCGGCGACACATTTTGCTCCGCGGAGCTCTTGTTTTATATGTAATGCCTTTCATTTTGGGTTACACGCTATATGTCTTGGTTACATACGGTTACATACGGTTACATACTATTCTTCTGAAAGGATGGACGATCAATCTGATTTTTTTATATTTAATGCCTTTCATGTTTGGGTTACACGCTCTTTGTCTTTGGTTACATCGGTTACATACTTTTCTTCTGAAAGGACGGACGATCAATTTGATTTTTTATATTTAATGCCTTTCATTTTGGGTTACACGCTATATGTCTTTGGTTACATACGGTTACATACTATTCTTCTGAAAGGATGGACGATCAATCTCATTTTTTTATATTTAATGCCTTATTTTGGGTTACACGCTATATGTCTTTGGTTACATACGGTTACATCGATTACATACTATTCTTCTGAAAGTATGGACGATCAATCTGATTTTTTTTATATTTAATGCCTTTTATTTTGGGTTACACGCTAGAGTCAGGGGACCAAAGCTCGCGGGAGATCAGTCCTCGCGGTACATGTATATATGATTTGTGATCGTTTTCCCTAAATAAATTTAAAAAAAAAACAGCTGGTCCCGTGTTTGTTTGTTTGTACCCAAGTCAAGCTCATGTTTGACGCATATAACCGGAAGCAAGCGCTTTTTGATCCACTTTGACAGCAGACGAAAGGTAAACAAAGACCCGGAAGCCAACAGAAAGTTCCACTTTAAAAGTTATTTTTGAAGTGAATTAGGTAACTTCTCGTTAATAATTGGTGGATACTAGATAAAAAATTCAATTAAAATGATATAACTACTCATATAATATCAGTAAATACCCTCAATCAGTTTAAATCTCACTTTCTTCGCATCCTGTCAAAATCTAGATCTGTCTATGCAAGTTCGATAAGAGTTATTGTTCCTGATCATAAAAAGGATATGTGTGAGGTGTCCGGTAAAACAATGGTTACTTGTTTGTATAAATCGTTCACAGACATGTATAGGATGACTGACATACAGATTTAATAGTTGTGTTTAATGTTATCTGTTTGACATTTAGTGTTCTGAACTGACATGATCAGACTGATGATCTACCATATTGAGACATTTTACTTGAACTAAGACTGAGGACTTCAATTAACAGGTATGTATTGTATTGTTAATCTATTTTATATTATGTCATTGTCTGATAGTATTAGAAATGATTTCCATTCATTTTCCCCTCCAAAAAATATGTAACTGCCGTAGAAAAACGGGTAGAAAAACCGGTGTTCGGTTACCACGAGGATAGATCCTCTACAATTGAAAATGACCACATCCGGGGCAGGAAACAATGGCAGCTCCCCAAGTCACGTGATCACTAAATACACAGAAAAAAACATGGCGTTTGCCACTGGAGATCCAGGTCATCGAGTTTAGTTAGTAAACATATCATCTACAATTTTTATGTAGGTTTAAATCGTTACGATAGTAGGAAAATACCGCGAGCTTTAGTCCCCTCACTCTATATGTCTTTGGTTACATACGGTTACATACTATTCTTCTGAAAGGACGGACTATCAATTTGATTACACGCTATTCTCAACGAGACGGTTCAAATGGTGGTCACAGAATATTCTTTCAAGGAGAAATTAGAAAAAATCAGTTATAAAATAAAATAGGATATTATTGACAAAGACTTCCACTGAGAAGTTTAATAATTTTTGTCCGGCTATTGGTACAGTCTGAATACTGGTTCCTGCCAATGATATGACGAAAATGTTGCAGACATTTTTTGCAACTTTCCGTCTAGAGACACTTTGTTTTTCAGACAAAAGAGAATCCCAAAGATCTACCAAAACAAATACATACAATGAGCAACAAGGTTAACTGCCACACAACAAAACTATTTACAAGTCGCATCCCTGTGTTATCTTTGTCAGCACTCGGTGGTTTCAGATTACGAACGTCAACGAAGTGGGTGGGGTAACAAATATGAAACACTTTACTGCAATTCTCGGGACCTGCGCATGAACCAGTACTTGTACCACGTTCCTCCAGATGATATGGCTATAGTATGATCTTTTTAACGTTTTGTGAGACTAGTAATGTCTTGGGATGTACCGATTTAAACAGTTTTAACACCTACCGATCGGAGAACAAGACGCCGAATCTTTCCAAATTACAAGCAGACGTAAATTATTGCGCATGAGCGCGTTTTGAGAAAAGTAGATAAAGCTTGATCTAAATTAATTAATATTGGTTTTATTTATCAATCCTGTGTATTATTTGTATTAGTTTGTACAATTACAGAGTCTGTAGCTGAGAAATCTTTTTATCAAATGTGGAACTATTTTTTACTGCGTTATACAAATGGTGAAGTGCCTGGCTGTTCCATTTATGAAAAAATTTCATGTCTAAAGCATATAAGCTGAAAATCACCTGTGAGGGAAAATGAACACCTAGACCGGTCTGGAAGAAAATTTTATTTCCAACCAATCAGAGCAAAGCATTTAGAATAACCATGACAAAAAACCAAACAACTATATAACTTCATAAAAACTTAATTTCATTATAAGGTAATAATTCATTATTGGAATAAACTATAATAATATAGAATTTCATAAAAAGAACAAATAAATAATTAAATGAAATATAAATTTGACTGGTTAATAATTAAACAACTCAAGTATTCAAATACTAAATTTAAATTGTAAACCAGACTACGGAAATGAGACCGGAAACAGTATGGACGAAAGGAAAAGTTTATTTTCAATATTCGAAGTAATTAACATTTTTAGAGCTAAAAATTCCCAATTACTCTTCTCAATTCAATAATGGAATACCAAAGGACAAAAACAAGAATAACCTTAATAAGGTTTAATGGTAGAATTGATTTTCAGCTATGTAAATCCAGAACTATAATTTCCAAACAAATTTGGACATTCAACCACTGAACACAATAATGAAGTGGTCAACAAACCACAAAGAGAAATTAAATTTCTCCACTCGCCAAGCCGAAGGCCCACCAAACAAACAGAAATGAGAAAAGGGAAGCATTCAAATTTAACGTCATCCCATGCAGGCAACCTGTAACTGTCATGTGATAATAATTTAATTTTCATCTTTCAAGCAAATTCACTTTACACACAAATCTATTTTACTATATAAAACAGATTCAAGTACAAAATGATATTAAACTTAAAAACTATTGATAAAACGAAAGTCACAAATGAGACTTTGTGGCCACAAATGTAACTTAAGCATCTAGCCTAGATGCCAATCAAAGATTTAGTGTCATAAAAATTATGAAATCATCGGTTTACAGGTAAATCCAAATTACAAATAAACGAAGGCTGCATGCAACCCAAACCAAACGGAGCAATTGCCCCATTTGCTTTGAATTACACAAGCTATTACGAACTAGAATACTCACATATATGCAGGTTCCTAACCTCTTTACCTTTCCCAATTCAGCGGGAATGTTTAGGGTCTTCTACCCAACCAACATGTGTTCCCAAATGGAAGGAAATTAGCAATGCCTATAACAGTCTATGCCAATCCTCATCTGAAATGGGAATTGAAAAGAAGGACAGAAACTGCAACTACACATACAAATACAACAAGCATATATTAAATTAGTTATCAATTATGCATACAATGTTTTTACACACATTGCGAACATAAACATATCACATAAGCTAAAAGTGCAATTGGCTTTAGTCCAATGCAACCCCCGACCCCCGACCCACTAGCATATTTTGCCATTGATCCGGTATCACACAGTTCCACAGGCAATCGCTCCGTCAGCTCACATTGAAAGCACATTAGGAGTTTCTAAGATTCTTAACCACTTGCAAAAAATAATTGCTCAACACTCTCGAACCTTCCGTGTTTAGATGAAGACCCCCGTCTCGCACGGCGAACATATGCCTAAAAGGTTCTCCGTTCTTAGAGACAAAATGGACGGAACGTCTTAAGAAATGGAAATTTCCCGATATTTACAAAATCTCCTAATGCGATTATTTGTTTTAATCACTTTAACTTTAGTGTATTTGAAATCTACAGGTCTTGGTAGAATGGCAGAATATAAAATTTTAACATGTGGCTTGATACCGCAAATGGAAGCGAACACATTATTAACTGCGGCAGGAAAGTCCTCTATTTCCATATTGTTTATGTCATTTGTGCCAGCGTGTACAATTACAAAATCAGAATCAGAGATTTTACCCTGAAGAACACGATTGTTTGAGACTTCACAGGCAATTCCACCAAAAGTTCTTCCTGGATAAGCTTGCACATCAAGACTGTCAACTCCGTCAACATATTTGGCAATGGAGTCGCAAATAAGGAGGGTCCGTTTTTTACCTAAAATAGATTAATCAACTGTAAGCTGAATGTGATTATTCATTCTATCTGCGACTAGAATTTTATCATCTAAAGTAAAATCTAAGATATTTTTTATACGCATCACTGCGCCAATCACCTTGAAGCGTGTTAATTCTGAAGGCACTCCTGCTTGAAAGGCTAAGGTTGTTCCACCCCGTCTAAAACTATGAGAAGAGTAATTATCCGGATTAAGACCAATAGCCGAAATTAAAGACTTTAACTTATTCTGAAACATTGGGTAAGTGATACACTTATTCCTAGCAAAAGAAAACAATGGAGTATTACCTGAAACTGGATTCAATTTAACCAAATTTTTGAATGCTTTAACGGGACACAATAAGGAATCAGATTTTATTAACGGAATTTGCAGTAAACGTTCCCCAAACTGCAAAGTTTTTGTCCAACGAAAAGTGACTAATAAATTTGTTCCCATTTCCTTAACATCATCCCTTAAAAGATATTTCCCGGAAACATCTGAATTTGAACTTGCTACCAAATTGGATTTCCGTGCTAACAGAAAAAAGGCAAATAAGAATAAACACCAAAAACATGTGTCTACCTGATTGACAAATTCTAATTTATCATGAAATAACAATAAAATCCTGGGTGTAATAGGAGCAGCCTGGTGTACACAATGTGGATTTAAGCGATTAATACCCTTCAACGTCAGATTAATTAAATAAGCATTAAATTTATTTCGACGCCTAACAACAAATGCATAGTACGGATACCACTGATATAATTCCTTATAGCATCGACAGATTTGAATGAACGACTTAGAAATTGTGCAAACAAGGAAAACTACTTCTGTAGACGCTGGCACAGATATCAACCCGAAAAAAGTACAGAACAACAAGTAACTTTCCCACTGCGTTTTTAAATTTTTGTTTGTACCGTCAGCGAAACCGGACTTTTTAGACGTTCGCAACTCATCTTGCAACACCTTTAACTGGGAATCTGCAAGCACAACAAGAACATTACTCATTAGACTAAATTTACCAGCAATCTGATAAAATAAACATTTCATCCGAAATGAAACATTCATTTCCCTCGCAACCGAGTTCAGTCATAAATCTAGCCCTGTTCTGTGAATCCAAATGCCAACGGCTTAACAAATCAGACAACCTATTATCTACACCTGCTATATGTTTTGCCTTAATTTCAAATTCATTTATCGCAGCTAAGAAACATATCTCACGCAAACAATTTTGCAGAAAGTCATTGCGCGTTTCACCCTTGTTCAACACTAAACAAGCGGACTGATTGTCACAAAGCACGACCATTCTACATCCCTTCAGTCGCGAACCCCATAACTTAAGGGCCACCACAATTGTTAATAGTTCTAGCTCATTAATATGCAATTGCTGTTCAACCACAAATTCTGTGAAGTCTGCATGAAAATAACGGTTGCCTAACAACCCCCCACAACCCGTTAAACATGCATCTGTTGATAGTATGCCATCCGGCAATGACCACTGCTCAAATGACATCATCGAAATTCCATTAGATGATGGCAAAAATTGTTTCCACCACAATAAGTCTCTCCTAAGGTATTCTGGAATAATATGTCTACTTCCGTTACTTTTATAAATGTACCGAAGAAACTTTAATAACCGTTGAACAAAAATTCGACCTGGCCTAACCACTGCACTTACAAAACAAAATTAATTTACCTATCAAAGACTGTAATTCCTTTTTTGAAGTATCTGATTTTTGTAACCATTTATCAATTAACAAACTAATTTCTATTAATCTATCTGGAGTAATTTCTAAGGTTAATTTTTCTGTATCAAAAAGAACACCCACAAAAGTCATTCTAGTTGCAGGAATGCATGCTTTTTCTGTTGATTCTTCAAAACCACATTTTTCCAAAATACCTCCTAAGGTGTTAAAAGCGAAATCCGCTAATTCCGGTGTCTCACCCCCACATAAGTCATCCAAATAGTTCAAAATGCACAATCCCAATGACAACATGATAAATGATATAGCATTTGTCACTCTTTGGCATATTTGAGCAGCACTTCTAAGACCATGGACAATACAGTGTCAAACAACAAATGCCCTTTGTGTCTGTACCCTACTTTGTGGTATTCACCTGGACAAATACTCAGCTGCCTGTAAGCTTTTCTCATATCCCTCTTATAGAGAAAACAATTCTTCCCTTTTTGTTTCACGATCTGAACCAAATCATCTACTTTGGGATATATTAATGACACCCTGTCACCTAAGTATTGATCTTTTGATATAGAATCGTTTAGTGCATTATTTTTTGGAAAACTTAATTAAGTCCAAAATGACCCGCCTCTCTTTAGAATCTTTCTTTGGCACCGTATTTAAAGGTGAAACAATCATTGGCTTATTAAATGGATTAATTTAAAAAAGGACCCAGCACCGTTTTGTTTTTAATTTCTTTCACCAAATATTCATTAATTTCATTTGAAAATTCCCTAGACCCTTTATGATTCCTAAAAACTTTAACATTGGGACAAGGTTCGGCAATACATCCCAAAGGGAAACCATATTGTAACAAATCACACAACTGTACATCCTTATAATCAACCAACATGTGTCTTAAAAATGGAATATTCAATTTGTTATTAATAATAATTGTACAACCTTCAAAGTTATGCTTACCTGATTCTATAACATTATCATGCGTGTCAATTAAAAATTTTGTTCTGTTAATGTCTAGTTCCGATACATCACAAACTTTACAAATTTTATGAACTCTCAAATTAGCATTATACCCATCCTTAGAATCGTCATTAGATTTTATTACTGAATCCTTACTTTTTACTTCAGAAACATTCATTGAAGCCTTTGCGAATTCTGGCAAAAAAATATCTGGCAAATGTACATTCGCCCTGATTATGCCATCGATATGTGCTTGTCATGCTGCAGAATGAGGGCAGTCTTTTGAACATTCAGGATGTTTAATTTTCTTCTTATCTTTAAGCCAGCACTCTCCGCAGATATGCAGACAGTGCCTCATTCGTCCCCTTACTACATCAAAATGATCCCCTGGCCTTGAACATTTGTTCCGATTAAACAATGCACAAAACCAGATTTGCTCCGACTGAGAGGATTCGAATTCCTTCTTAGTGTCATTCGAAACATTACGCTGGTTTTTCCTACCCCCTTCTGAACGCCATAGATGTTTACTGAGGATTGCTTGCTCTATTTGTTGTGAATCATCCCGCCACTTATTCATTCCCAATTCAATCCTTCTAACCCAGGCAGCATAAAAGTTTTTCAAACCGTCGAATGTGTACGTGTTTGAAAAATAAACTATCTTTTTTAATAGTTCAGTTCTTCCCATTCTTTCTTCGCGCGATATAGATGTGTCTGAAATTATTTCTAGCTCTCCGGCTACAAATAATTTCAGATCCAAATTCTCAAATGAAACCGATTTGTTTACATGTTCATACTGCAAATTAGAATGGGGCCATTTTTGCGGATATTTCACTTTATCCGAGGCTCTGGCATGAATACCAGACTGTTTCGATTTTTTTCTGCTTCGTTTTGCATTTACTTTGACTTTTAGAAGTAACAGAATGGTCAGAATAGGAAGAACTTGAATTATTTTCATCAATTTCTCCTTCTGAGGGAGATTCACCATCAGAACTGGATTCTGAAGAGGAATCGGTTAAACCCATATTTTTCATTTGTGAAATAACGTCCTTACGTAATCTTTTATTGTCTCTCAAGTCTTTCACTGTCAACAAGTCACTATTTACATCAACATATGATAAGGAGGCCACCTGGTTATTGCACTGGGAGTTTGTGTATTGCTTTTTTGACAAAAGTTTCCGATGTTTATCTCCCTTACCTCCTTTCCTCAAGCGTTCCACTTCTTTTGTCGATTTAACCAATTGCAGCCTGAGTCGCTCCTTCTCTTGCTGCCTTCGAATATGTCGTTTTTCGCTCTCCTGGCAAGCTATCCGCGACCGCAATTCCAATATTTCCTCATCATCCGAGAAATCTGAATCTTCCTCGTCGAATGGACGCACTTTTTCTGACGGGTTCTCCGCTCTAACCGCGCCGCCTAATTTACGGAAAGCTGCTTCGTCCCGGTTCCACTCGTCCCAGGCGGTGACATCAACACACCAGCCTCCCTTGCAGCTGTAGACGACTCGTCCTTTCGCATTTCCGGGGAGAACGCTTCTTTTATTGTACCCAGCGTACTATCCAACTTTCCCGACTCCGCGTATCTCTTGTAGTCGTTCACCCTCTGAGACGACGACGGTTTTGGTTTTTCCGACGTCGCCATTTTGTCCTTCCCTCCTCCTTTCCTTTCCACTAGAATGTCCTCATTCGTATGTGAACCACCGAATTAAATTGAATAATGAGGGGTAGCTATATTCTCGTTACATTACAGGAAGAATGCACAATAGCTATATAAAACACGAAAACGGACAATATCGAAATTTTTTAAACTTGAAAAAAAATTTCATGTCTAAAGCATATAAGCTGAAAATCACCTGTGAGGGAAAATGAACACCTAGACCGGTCTGGAAGAAAATTTTATTTCCAACCAATCAGAGCAAAGCATTTAGAATAACCATGACAAAAAACCAAACAACTATATAACTTCATAAAAACTTAATTTCATTATAAGATAATTAATTCATTATTGGAATAAACTATAATAATATAGAATTTCATAAAAAGAACAAATAAATAATTAAATGAAATATAAATTTGACTGGTTAATAATTAAACAACTCAAGTATTCAAATACTAAATTTAAATTGTAAACCAGACTACGGAAATGAGACCGGAAACAGTATGGACGAAAGGAAAAGTTTATTTTCAATATTCGAAGTAATTAACATTTTTAGAGCTAAAAATTCCCCATAATGGCTGTTCCCATCAAAAATCGGGCAAAAATTGTCCGAAAACACGATTTTCTAACATTTGTTCCCCTTAGCTGTGCATGTCAACACGTGGAGCACCAAAGTGTGGAATTATGGTGGAAATTTCATGAAAAGTTATGTGTTGAGTTTTCCGTAATAAAACCTGCCCAAATGCCCCCGTAGGTCAACGAAGTGGGTGGGGTAACAAAAGTCAAACACTTTACTGCAATTCTCGGGACCTGCGCATGAACCAGTACTTGTACCATGTTCCTGGAGTAGACTAGTAATGTCTTGGGATGTACCGATTTAAACAGTTTTAACACCTACCGATCGGAGAACAAGACGCCGAATCTTTCCAAATTACAAGCAGACGTAAATTATTGCGCATGAGCGCGTTTTGAGAAAAGTAGATAAAGCTTGATCTAAATTAATTAATATTGGTTTTATTCATCAATCCTGTGTATTATTTGTATTAGTTTGTACAATTAGTCTGTAGCTGAGAAATATTTGTATCAAATGTGGAACTATTTTTTACTGCGTACACACAAATGGTGAGGTGGTTTGCTGTTACATTTATCGAATATAATGGCTGTTCCCATCCAAAATCGGGCACAAATTGTCCGAAAACACGATTTTCTAACATTTGTTCCCCTTAGCTGTGCATGTCAACACGTAGAGCACCAAAGTGTGGAATTATGGTGGCAATTTCATGAATAGTTATGTGTTGATTTTTCCGTAAAAAAACCTGCCCAAATGCCCCCTTACAGAGGCGTGTTTTCCCGGCGGGTCTTCAACGACAATAACTGTCACTAGACTAGCGTCCAGTATCCAGTAATTTCTCGCTTTCGTTAATTATGTTTAATCGGTTATTTCTAGAACGATCGAAATCGGGTAATCGTTCTTCAACTCTCGAGCTTTATCATCGAGAATAGAGATCTTCAATTCGTGAATGTGTCCCGATTCCAAACGTTTCGTCTCGGGTGTTGGAAAGTCGATGTTCACCGTCTCGCCGAAGAAACTGTCACCAGCAGGCACAGTTGTTAGTAATGTGTTCGGAGCCCCGTCTACCACATTCTCGGATGTACTGAGCTGCATCAAGTGAATGTGAAGATTTTTTGTGACCACGAAATCCACTGGTCGGTCTCCGAAATAGATCCCCGATTTAAACATGCCGCCGTTAGCCGTGTGCGCCTTCTCGAAACCGAGCAAGGGGACTAACTAAGTTGTCACGGCTAGGGCCCACCCGTGTTCGACCTTGAATGTCACCAACCCATTGATCTTTAAAATTACAAGGCTGGCTCGACCCGCAAGTTCCGTTGCAACAAATTTGTGTAAATCTCCGGCGCTCCAAAGTCCTGGGGCTAGCAGTTTTGGATCACGAACTCGACCGCCTTGTCCACCCCCAAACGCGAACCCTTGATCCTTCCCCACATTTTGCCAGCCTACCGTGAAGGTGATAGATCTGAGGCCGGCCTTTTTTTTCCCGCGGCAGATGTCGATCGGCTTCTGAAGTTCACAACTCTCTTTTTGAACATTGGTGAGAATAGCAAACATGATAATATCTTTTTCCAATGGATACCAAGGCTTTTGGCTTTAATTATAACGCAAAGTACGTGGTCGGCGGGGTCTACGCCGCTAAGGTGGGCGCTCCCCGACTGGTGCACCCCACTATCCAAGTTGGTGTCGGAACAGGCTTTCGAACCAACTTCCCCGACATCTTTGAACAATATTCTGTCCAAGATTACTACCATGGAGGCCGTGAACGGGTGGAAAGCAACACCGATGCAGTTTTGGCAGAATCAGCTCAACTTCGCCGTATGGTGCGCAACAGCCGGATGCGGGGTTTCCTCTCAGGATCATCTGGCCGTGGAGGATCCCCTCTTGAGGGCCGTTTACAACTTTCACGCGTATTACACTATTAGGCGGATTTCTCAAAGAACAGAAAATCTCTATGCCGCAGGCCGACGGTTGTAATCCCATTTCCAGCGCATACGACCGTAGGGCGTTCGAAAGAATTTGTAACGAATTTGTGGTCACAAAAGACGCGGATTGGCACCAGAAAGCATTTCCTAGCAGCGCTGGTCTCGGGGACGTTCTCATTCGGGGTCAGTCCGGGAATTGGACGCAGACTGATTTTAGACACGATCACTCCGGCGACCACATTGTCAGTCGGAACGCCGGGAATTTTGACCCCGCGACGATGACCTTCGGGCCGGAAGTGTCTGGAGGTCGGCACTGCGGCGTCTCATCCTGCGAGTGGCTACCTCCGAAACGAGCTCACGTCGATTACATACAGCAGGCTGCTGAGGTCCAGGACGCGTGGGGTACATTTATGTTAGATAAGGGTCTGGGGTTCACGCAGGCTGGAGTTACTCGCCTCAACGATTCCATTCGCATTACGTCTGGGCCATCCTCGGTGCACAGGCGCAAGCGCGCAGTTCTATACTAAGAGCCGGGATGGCGTTTGACGCGCAAAAACAGTTCTTGACAAATGTCGAGGACGCCATCTCATCTCCGGTGGACCTCCCGGATGCGATCCAGCGGTATCAAGACGTTTTGCAGTATGCCGGCACCCCAGTAGACTATGTATTTGGAATAGGTCTGTATATGGCGCCGAGCAATATGATACTACGAGACGACCGGGTTGACGGTTACAATAATCAGATCGTAATCACCACCGCCAAACAAAAGATCGGCCATAACGTGAACGTGAACGCGGATATCATCAAGCGCACTGCGCATGGAACTAATTACATAAAACCGCAAGCGCCCACCCCAGTACAAAGCACCCCATAAAGTTCCAACTCAGGAGCGGTAACTAGTGTCACGGGGGGTCATCCATCATGCTGTCTAACTCGCTTTCGCTGATCTCCATCGTGCGAATAGCGTCGGAGGCTACACGAGGGAGTCGCGGAGTAGTCGCGGCCGACAGACTGGACCATACTTTTTTCTCCCAAATTGATGTAGTAGTCGTTTACAGCTCCCTCGAGTAGTTCCCGACGTTGACTAGTGGTGCTGGTAGCACCACCTATTTCCTCGTCGGCTGGCGTCTCTATGAAGGGTGTTTCGTTATCGTCGGCGCTCTTATAATCATCGATGTCATCATCTCATCATTTCGGGCATCGTCTCGGTCGCGGCCGAATTCGTCCATATCATAATCAGCCATCTTTAACGATGTATTAAACAAAAAAACATACGGGTTTAATATAGTTATTTATTTTCACTGAAAATATGTCTTCGAGTCAATACGGCCGCAAACTCAATCCATACCGCAGACTGCGGGAGCCCCTCGGGGCGAAAGGCGTGAGACAGAGCGTCGTTATTACGAACAACCTATCGACGATCGACCAGAACAAGCAGCTCTTGGCCTGCTTTCCCAACCTCGGAGCTAGCGACGTCGATTGTGCCGGTGACTGTTCGCCTCGCTTTCACTATTTCGCTGACGTCGACGGACGTGGACCGAACCGTCGTTCAGAACCTGGGTCGCGCCATCGTCAAGAAGACCATGATAACGATTTCTGGTAATGAGGTGATGTCGATTGACGACAGCGACGTCTACCATTGCTATCAAGACCTGTGGAAGTTGGCGCAAGAGCGCGAAAATGCGGTCTATCAAGGTATTGACAACAGTCGAAATAAGAACGTAACCTGACTTAGAATCGGGGCCGGTGACAAGGCAGATAACGTCGCGAGCGACAACGTGGTAGCGGCCGCTTACGGCAACCGCTTCTACATCCAGCTCGACTTCGAGTTGCTGGAGAGCCACATGCCATACTATAAGAGCGCTTTGGCGGACCGCCTCGAATACGAACTAACGTTCAACGACTACGGCCGAGTTATCATAGCTACCGACATAGCATCGACGTATACGATCGACAATGTGTCGCTGGAGTACGACATGGTCACGATGCCCGAACTCGCGCGATTGATCAGAACCCAGTACGCCGGGCGCGTTGCCATACTTTACGACCGAGTTCTTCGCCATCGTAAGATGAAGAAAGACAAAAGCGACACGTTGTGGAATATTAACGTCAACTTCCCCGCACGTTCGATGAAAGGCATACTGGTTTTGTTCGAGGAGGGTCGGTTCGAGCTCGGGGCTAGAAAAAGCAATAAATTCTATAACCCCAATATCACGATGGTTGATGTGACGATCGAGGGAGTCCCCAATCAGCTCTACAGTCAGGGCCTTCGCGCGCCCCAGCAGTGGGACGAAGCCAGAAAACAGTTTGCTGCCGGCTCTAAGCGCTCCCCGGAGGTTGCCGCGGTTGCCAAAGACCTGCAGCTCTCGGACGTCTCCCTCGCGGAGTTCCTGACTTCCAAGTACGCGTTATGGCTGGACATGCGAGCCGGCGACGACGACCAAATGCACGGTAGTGGACGCCAAGTTGAGAACGCTAGCGAGGGTGTGACGATCCAGATAGCCATATAGGCGGACGGAGCTGGCGCATTGAACGTGTACTTATATATAATAACAGACGCGCAACTCAACATCGAAGATGGCCGATACGTATCAGCGATCTACTGATTTAATAAAAACTCTACCGAAGGATGCCCACTCTGCCATAATATGTGGGCAGACAGGATGCGGAAAAACGGTTTTCATCCTAGACTTGCTCGAGGGCTCCTACCGCGATGCCTTTCGACACATTGTGATCCTGTGTCCCACTGTGTGGCACAACGATTGCTCGGCCAAGGCGGCGATGACCAAAAAGAAGGACATGCTCTCCGAGCTCGCATTTTCTGGCCGCCATGCGGGACAAAGCGTATGGATCTGCACTCAAAAGTACAACGCCGTCCTCAAGGATCTGCGCGAGCGAACGAAATGGCTGTCTTCGAGAGAACGACGTTATTCCAACGCGCGAGGAGCGACTGGAGGTTCGACAGATGCTTTCGGAAACTAAGCACGCCAAGCTTTTGTTAAAGACTGATCAACCAACTGCTTACGAAGTAATAAGCAATTGTTAAGCATTGCTTAACAATGCTGAGCAATTGCTTAACAATGCTGAGCAATTTCTTAACAATGCTGAGCAATTGCTTAACAATGCTGAACAAATGCTGAACAATGGTTAACAAATGCTGAACAATGTGGGAATCAATTTGTTGCTCCGCTGCAAGCTTTGTTGCGAACATAACGGTGATCATAAGTATCGAATGGTGCGCTTGGCAATATGTTAGACTTATGAGACTAGTCAGAATAGCACTGCTTGCGATAAACACAATGAACTGCGACGAACTTCTCGATCAGCTAATGGAAGAAACAGTCGCTTCGACTGTCGACACGACTGAAACTGTAGGAACACCCGTCAGCACGATTGCCGACACGGCTGCCGATACGGTCCCGAAATAAAATGAAAACGCGGCGCGACGCGAGCGGCTAGCTGCGCTGGTTGCTGGGGGACAATCGGAGCATTATCTCGGTAGGCGTCTCTCAGTTTGTCAGGTGGATAAGATGTCAGATGCGGAGATCGATAAAATGTATGCGCGATACGAATCTAGGTTAGGTGCGGAGATGACAAAAACTCTCGGATCAGCGGCTATTCATTTGTACGCAACCGCCGTTAGTATACTTCTCCCTATACCAAACACCGCGGGATTGATTCGCGATCTAGAGACTGACCCTTTTATAGGACACACTCTTAGAACAGCCGCTGCTCAATTTATCACAAGTTTGGAATGTACTTAGCTCCGCTGACAACCGCGTTGACCACGGGTAAACACTGTCAATTTGGACATATATGCCCACGAACCTTAAGCTCAGAAAATGATGACACAAGACACACCCGCGAGAGTGACGGAGCCGCAATCCGCGATTGCTCTTCCAACGGCGTTGGGGGAACAAGCTCCGCATGAACATGCTCCACAGGAGCAAGTACGACACAAAAACCCAAAAAGACAGGCAGCTGGGCGGGCAGCGGCTGCCACCCGAAAAGCTAAACAAGATAAAAATACTCGCCGAGCTTCGAGAGGCCAAACGGTCTTTATTTGTTCCTGCTGTTGAAACATCAAAACGCCCGGTGTTTCCACATCCGAAGGCAGCTGTTTCTCCCCCAACATGCTCCAGGTTGGAAGAGCAATCCCCGATTGGTGTAGCTCCTACCCCCTATTACATAGAAATCATCCCGTGGGTTGTTGGTGGTGGTCTGGCAGTTGTGGGCACCGTGTGTGTGTGGAAATATATTTCGAGACAACCCCCGACACTGTTGGAGCCGGTTCCGAAGAAAGTTACGAAACCGATTGCGCCCCATTTAAACATTAATCGCGATCCCTTTTATATGCAATAATGGCTGATTGTAAACTGATAGTGAATGCGCTTTATCACGCCGTGGTGAGATCGGGTCTCAGTATCGGACATGCTCAAGAACTATTCAGGATGATCTTCGGAGGGCCCTCTCCCAAATTGGACTTTACTGCGAAAGAATATGGAAATAAAATGGCTACGCTAGCAGTAATAGTAGGTGGCGCAATCGTGAACGCATTGGCTTTCAGCGGTAGCAACTTTTTCTTCTCAAAACTGAAAAGCTCGGACGCGGATGAGGAGCGCAAGCGTCACGATGATTTAGCTGTAGAACAAACTCAATAGCGCAAAGGAAGCATGGTCAGAAAAACGAATCAGCCGTCTGGACTGGCTCAACGAAGATCTTCGAAGCGAGAATCACGCCGTGCAAACTTTCCGGAACGTTGACGAAGCCATGCGCGAATGAATACGCGCGGGTATATCCGCATAAAATTCTCGCGCCGCTGGATCCCGAGCCCCAACTTTCAGATTTCTATGTACCGTCAGAGGCCCAAAAAGACCGCGAGATCGCGTTCATCGTCGTGGGAATGGTTGCAACGGGTCTCGTCGGCTACTATATTCAATCCAGATTGAAATAAGTAATAATTATTTTAAACAAAATTTAATAAATAATATATATATATATAGAACGATGTTAGTTGACGAACTTTATTACGCTATGATCGATGTAGGCTACACTGCCCTTAAACACCGTATAGCTGGTGCAAAGAGTATGATTCGTCTGGCCCGAGATTGTCTCGAGACGTGGCGCGAGGACGAAAAAGCGGCCACTCTTTTCGCAAAGCGGATGTTAGATTCCTCCATCAACTCCCAATCGAGATTGGATGAATTAGATTCCTCCGAGTTCCTTTAGAACTTAACCTCCAATCCCAATCGAAATTGGAGTTGGGGTTGCAGCGACAATCAAAATTGTACTTCCAACAAAGGTGTATTATCAACGACGCAGTTACCGGACGATCTGGCGAGGGCGTGTTGGAGATTGTCCGATCTATTAGAAAACCTCGCATACGATGGACACGCTCAATATTGATAGCAAATTATCGACTCGCTTAGCGCGCAAGCTAGCGAACACGTACTACAGCCCCCGCGGCTACTGGAAGGGACTCGCGGCCATCAAGAACCTCGCGGTGGCGACCAAGGTTTCTGAAAACGCAGCCAAGGAATGGCTCAAGAAGCAGACCATCTGACAGATATATTTGCCCGCGCCACACAATATTCCGCGGCCAAAATTCGACGTGCCAGTGCCGAACGAAGTCCACCAAGCGGATCTCCTGTTTCTCCCTCACGATCGCGTCGGTCGCAAGACCTACAAGTACGCACTGACAATCGTTGACGTAGCGAGTCGTTATAAGGGGGCTGAGACGCTGGCCACTAAATAGTCTAAGGAGGTGGCCGAGGCTCCTTCCCGAATATATAAAAGGAGTCCTCTCAAATGGCATAATCTTCTCCAGGTCGATCCCGGCCGCGAGTTCATGGGCGCTGTCTCTCAGCTGTTGGCTAAGCACAACGTTTCTGTCAGACGCGGCGGCGTCAACATCCACCGGGACCAGCGGATCGTGGAGCGATTCAATCGAATCCTGGCTGAGAGGCTGTTCGGACACCAATATGCCAAAGAGCTTGTAGACCCTCATACGCGATCGACCGAGTGGGTGACCGGGCTGCCCGCCGTGGTCTCCGCACTGAACGGAGAGGTGACCAGATTGACAGGTAAGAAGCCCGTATATGCCATGAAGTCTAAAAAGGTGGCGCACAAACCCTCCACCGTCTCGCGCGGACGACCCGTTGGTTTAATGGAGAAACGCCTTCCATCTGATGTTGGCGTCCGGTACCTCTATCAACCGGGAGAGCTCGAGGATGGCCGCCGCCGCGCGACTGATCCCGTGTGGTCTCTCAATGTATATCATCTAGATCGATATATTACCAAACCCGATGAGCCCGTGCTCTACTATTTGGATGATGGTCCAGCGCGCGGGTTTTTTCGCGAAGAACTTCTCGCGGTGCCTTCTGACACCCAGCAACCCCCGGATCGTCAGAGTCTTTAGTATTCTCCCCTTTCTTTTGTTTTTAGCTATCCTATAGGCTCGGTGTGTACCCCGTCTTCCATCACTCTTCTCTTGTCGTAATACGCCGACAACCCCAACTTTTCCTGATTGTACGTCTTCATCACACCGTTAACCATTCTCCGCCATGTCCCTTCTTCCTTCGGGAGCACTCTTGTACCTCCACCAAGTCAGATCGTTAGATCTCTTCGACATCCCCTTGGCCGAGCGCTTAGTTTATTCGTCACCGCTCACGTAGTAACACTTGCTGCACAGAGCGATGGCTCTATCCCCTTCGAATTCCAGCTTGAACAGTCCCGGAGTTCTGTTGCTCCACGCGTCCCACGCCAACCACTTGGCCTTCTCCTTATTGAACTTTCTCTTCATCTTCTTTCTCACCACCTTCTCCAGCGTCTTCTCCGACAGCGCGAAGTCCGTGTTCATCTGTATAAGTTCGAAATCTTCGCGATCCACGTACCTGTCCAAGAAGTCGTAGCAGAACTCCAGCATCCGGAGCTTGGCCAACTGGTATACAGCTATGCCACACTGAAACGGTCTGTTGATCACCACTCGAGTCTTCCTGCTCGATATCTCGTAAGCCTCCCCAATCTCCTCCAGGTCTTCGAACCACGCCGACCTCAGTGCCCGGTCGACAGTCTTCTCATCCTTCGTATATGTGGTGTTCAGGTGTATCTCTTGAGCCTCTATCAGCTTGCCACAACACGCGTTGCCAACCAGTTTGAATATCTCCGCCAAAACCGCCGTGCTCTTGTCGACGTCCCCCGTCCGTCTGGCGGCAGTGACCTCTTCCACAAACCATTGGAACGGTTTGCTGGGCGTGTAGTCTATCACCCTATGCACCGCCTTGACGACCAGACCGTGCTCCAGATACCACTTTAGCAGCGGGGAGTATATGATCATCTTCTTGGCGGATAGGGCCCCAACGAGCTTTCTCTGTCCTTCGACCCTAGTCCTCCCGGTCCTGTTCAGGTATTCCTTCATGTGCTGCGGAACCTCGGTCTCATCGACTTCTCGATTAACGAACAGCGGCGACATTTCAGAGAACTTTTCTCGCAGCCTTTCCGGGACCTCTATATCCAACTCCGCAAATCCGAACCACTTTTCACTCCTGACCTTCCTCACAAAACGGTCTATATACGCCTGTCTTTCCGGGTCGTCACAAGTCCATATCTGCTCCTCACCGCACGGCATGTCCTTCGACAGAGTAGATAGGTACAGAGCATTGGCGTCGTACCCCAGCACCGCCTTGCACATCTTCTCCTCCCGACTACCTACCTGACCCCTGATCGTCGACCTGCCAGCCTCGGCGTATCTGGAGAACACTGTGGACGGACCACCAACCAACCCCTCCTTCATCATCGCGTAAGTCTCATCTTTCGGTGACCACAGCTCGAGCGTGTCCGCCTTCCCATCGATCGTCCCACGAAGTAGGTACTGAAGGAAAACACCGGGCAGAGACACGGCGTCCTTGAGTATATCCACGCCTCTTCCCCTGTAGAACTCCGTCATTTTAGTCAGAGCATTGGCGTCGTACCCCAGCACCGCCTTGCACATCTTCTCCTCCCGACTACCTACCTGACCCCTGATCGTCGACCTGCCAGCCTCGGCGTATCTGGAGAACACTGTGGACGGACCACCAACCAACCCCTCCTTCATCATCGCGTAAGTCTCATCTTTCAGTGACCACAGCTCGGGCGTGTCCGCCTTCCCATCGATCGTCCCACGAAGTAGGTACTGAAGGGAAAACCACCGGGCAGAGACTCGGCGTCCTTGAGTATATCCACGCCTCTTCCCCTGTAGAACTCCGTCATTTTAGTCAGAGCCTCCAGGAACGGTCCTACATCCAAGTCGTTGTAGTGTCGCAACCATTCCTGGAACGTCTTCATCCCCTTTTCTCGGAATACCTTCTTACACTCTTTCCACTCTGTCAACGACAGTAGGAACTCACCCTTCAACTTCGAGTACCACTCGGGATAGTCGGGCAATCAAGGATGGTCGAGCTTGTCCGCGCTATTGAACCACTCGTACGGGAAGTGAGACTTTGCCGCTTTACAGTCGTACGCCTTAACCCACCGGTCGTACGTGGTACCGGGTCCTAGATACTGGATGATGTCGAGAAATCTAAACTCCGGGGCAGACAGAAACATCGTCGTGTTGGCTCTCTTTCCGACCATCACCTTATTCACGGTGGCCGCCAACTTCTCTACAAGGTACCACTTGATGAGATTCAGGTCGTACCTGCTGCAGTTGAACCCCACCACCGGGACTTGGTCGATCCACGAGACGATCTTCTCTCGCTCAGGTTTCGACTGCATCTCTATGTCGGTCGGCAGATACCTCTTATTAACCCCCTCCCTGATGTCATTACCTCTCCTCTGCAGCTCGGTCACGAACTTCTCGACCAGAGTGCCGGGGTCTCGTTCGCAGATGTGGGTGATCCCCTCGTGCATCGTATCCCCCAACGACACCGATATAGGGACGTGCTCGACCTCGAAGGTCAGGTCTTTGGTGGGTCGCGTGGTTTTCGACTTGTCGAGATACGCCTCGAAGTCGTATACTATCTGGTGAGGATACAGAGTCGTCTCCACCTCGCGCGGCGATTGTGGATAGTGGGTATTCACCTCATTTAACCACTCGCACTCCCACATCACCACCAGCTCGTAACCCGCCTTCCTTATCTTGGCGTCTTGGATTTTCGTCCTCCTGTACAGCTCTACCGCGTTACCTCTCCTGCAATGTCTCGAACACCCGTGCCAGAAACATCCGTGAAACTGAAACACGGTCTTGGTCTCCTGACAGTAGCCGTCGACCGGATCGCCGGCCACCCGTGACCGCATCTCGCGTGATGTATGTGCTTTCCCACCATCTCCTCTTCTCTGCTCAACCATTGAATCGACACCGCGCTCGCTGACCCATTGGGATAGAACGCCTTCTCGTGTGCCGACTGCGGTCTCTCTACCCTCTTACCTGGACATATCACCACGGTCTTCCCACCCATGCAGGTGGTTGCGTGCCTGTGCATGTTAGACGACTTTGTGAACCGTTGTTGACATCCGGAGCACCCGTACTCGTTCGTCATCTTGCGGAGGTTCGCTATGAGGAAAGAGTGACCTCCAAACATTCCTATCGTCATGATCTTCTCCCCAACCGCGTCGTAGTTTGCCGGAGACTTCATTAGGTACGACACTCCGTCGGCGGTGGGCTCGTAAACGCGAATGCCCAGCTTGAAGCGCTCTTCTACCTTCTTAATATCATCCAGGGGGATTCCCTTACTACCCGGTCCGTTATCGTGACCGAGGTATTCGCGAGCCCGAGCTCGTGCCTTCCTACAGCAACCGTCGGGTCTCCCTCCACGGTGGATGGCTATGCACCTAAACAGACACAAGTAGTCGTCGTACGTGTCGACGGAATACATTCCCTTTTTTCTGTCTTAACCAATCGGGGAGTTTTCCCGCTCCCATGAGAAGTTGTTGAGCGTCGATGATCATCTTCACCTCGACCGATATCCAACGAACGAAGGTCCATTTTGTGTTTGGTCTAACGATTTTGTCGATGTCCATTCGACCTCTCTCTCTATCGGATATCCAACTCTCGGATTTGGCGATCTCGTTTATCCACGGACTACCCTTTGATTGTTTGTGATAGATCATCGTGTTGTCGGTCTCGATGTTCCTAATACGATACGAACACAAATACCTCAGATAACACGCCGTGGTCATCTCTGGACGAATTTTATTCATTATGCGATTAGCGATCTCCCCGTCTACCCCCTCTCAAAAGTGCATACTATCTTCCTCCTACCCCTATCAACAGTTTCCCTAGCTTCGGCATATTCGGTAAGAACCCTGGGACCCTCCTCCACCAAATCTCCTACTCTCCTACTCTTAGGAGGTCTCCCCACCAGGCCTTGATAAATATTATTGTAGTACGCTTTGTATAGTGGTTTTCTGCCCGCGCTGGGATCTTCTTTTACACGCTGCGCGTAAGCGGTGGCACGCAGACTGGCCGTCGTCTCATTCTCCAATTTCTCGGAGCGTTTTTCGGTGTCGGCAGGCAGTCGTCCGGTCGTCGAAACCGCACGCCGCAGCCTCTCCTCGTAGACGACGGCTCGCGCGTCACTTATCCTATCTGCTATAGCTTTCTTGAGTCTCAAACCTCTTAGGGAAATTCCCCAACTCTTAGCTTGCGCTCTCATTTGCTTTATGGTAGGCATTATACTGAGTATAACCAATATATTTTTTATCTCTAACAGGGTGTATGTAAGTTTATATTTGTGACAGATTGTTGTAATATACTGAGTATAACCAATGGAATTCTTGTCTCTAATAAGGTGTAAGTTGCCGATATTTATGACAGATTGTCATATATATACTGAGTATAACCAATGGAATTCTTGTCTCTAATAGGGTGTAAGTTGCCTATATTTATGACAGATTGTCATATATAATGAGTATAACCAATGGATTTCTTATCTCTAATAGGGTGTATTTCACCTTATCGATTATTGCGCAACACTACCTGGTGTTTCATCTTCAGGTTTATATTTAGTAACAGCCTTCGCTTCGTGGTCGTGTGGGCCAAGGTGTCACTCTATGGAGACGTGGGTTGTGAGTTCGATTCTCGGCTGGACGTAAAACTTTTTTTTATTTTGTATTTGTTGTCCTTACAACTGCATGCCAACGGTGTTCCTATCCTTCCGCTCTAGGAAATATATGGTCTCGTGGTTGCTGAAAATATTTTTCCATTCTTCTCATACATACCCGCCGAACAGTGGGGGAAAATCCAAATAGTATATCAGAGTCACACATGATACCACCTCCTGATGGGAGGCACCGCGCGTAGCGGGGGGCCGTCCGTAGGAACTTGTATCATTTTGACTCTCATATACTACTGCCGATCGCTGTCATATCATCTTTCTCAAAGTGGAGTCATTATGTCATTCAAAATGGCCGCCAAATGGTCAAATTTTGTTTTTGTTCGAATGTAGTTATGTAGTCACTATTCAGGTGAAATCAACACTTCTCTCACTTTTCCCTGAGATTCGGTAACTACTAAAATGTGGACATATATTGAACCCTGATTTGATCGGCTAATAACATCATGCTCTGCATGACTTTTCATTTTATTATTATTATTACATGTATTATTATATCAAGGCTACCGGCGAGAGGATTGGCTTTTTAATAATGATGCCCTTGTTTGGAGTTTTAATTAATGGCAAATATTGTGAAATGGCCGCAATTTTAGTCACATGATTTCCTACACTCATATGAATGGCTTTTTGATCATACTCCGAAACAAACAGTCAATTTCTCCGGGTTAATCGCTATCAATGTCCCTGAGATATGTGGCTGTCACTGGATAAATGGGGCTTCTGATTGTGCGACCAGTGCAGATCCATATCAGCCTGTGCACCTGCACAGTCTGATAAAGATCAGGGGGCCGTTTCATTAAACTTCGTACGACTAATATGTTCATAAGTGCAAAATTATGATTGTCTGTACATTTCACATTAACAATGTTTTCTGGTAAACAATTGATGAATTTACATTTATTGAGCATAGGCACTGGGTCGAAATCGAAAACGTTCATCTGTACGTAACGCTATGAAACTGCTGTCAAATGGTACTAAACCACTTTGCTACTGCAACATTTCATTTACAACATGTAATCTGTCATATAGTAATAACATACAATTAACGTCATACATTCACCGTTTCCATTATGTAGTGTATGTTGCAAGGTTGCCTCAATGTTTTACTAAAATACGAATTGTTGACATCCGTGTCATTTTTAACAGTCAGTTATTTACTTTGTATTTCATCAGTATATCATTTATTTCACGTTTTCATTGGAAATAATGCATATGGTTTCACAACGTTCTCAGCAATGCAAATTCCAGAGAATGACCTAGTGACGTCCTACATGTAATCATAATGACGTCAGAATGCGTGAGCCAGTAGTATGCGATATGTATCCTTCAAATAGCACTGACATTCTTCAATATGTATGCCGACATGTATTAACATTCAAATAGTATGTTAACAAATACATTGGTTACAACAAGTGTCCATGTTTTTTTGGGCAACCCTGTAGTATATTTTTTAGACACACGTTAACGTGTATATATGGCTGTGACTGGAGATATGTGGCTGATGGGCTTTGCGACCAGTGTAGATCCAGATCAGCATGTCCATCTAAGCAGTCTGAACAGGATATACACTGTTCGCCATTCAAGCGATGAAACACCCGTTATGCTTATAGCATGCACGATATACAGTTTATTACACTACCATTTTTAAATACCGGATTTAATTCCCGAGACATCTGGAAATGCGATAAAGACACGAGCGCGGAGCACGAGTTTCTTTGTCGGATTTACAGATGTCAAGGAAATAAATCCGGTATTTCAAAATGTTAGTGGAATAAATTATATATTACATGCTCTTCGAAAAATGTGAAATTTGCTCTTAGACCAGCTTATAACGTGGACATAATTAACAATTATTACGTTAGCGTAAGAATAGTTTCCGTAAATGACGTCAAACGTGACGTCAACTACGTCTCGTGAACGTCTAAGAGGAAATATTTCCTTGAAGGAAATAAATCCCTCCAGTAAATCACTGGGTATCATGTAATATAGATCGTTGTCAATATACAGGGGTGTGGTATTTGATCAGGTGCTACACTGGTAACAAATCCCATAAGCTCCATTTCTCCAATCACAGCCACATATCATAACTAGTCTAAAAAACGCTCGTTATCACTATTAAGCTAATCCATCTGATGGCAGCCTGGATAATACAAATGAAAATAATAATTCCTCAGTGACGTTGAACTTGAACGTGTTCAGACGTGTCGTAATGTTAAACCAAATATGATTAATTACAGTGAAGTAATTCATCAGTTATTACGAAATGAAAATTGTTGCTACATGTACGTACACGTACGCGCATACACACGTACATTAACTAACTTATGGGCGAGGGAATAGCAATAGGGGGCACCTATGAACATGCTCGTATTTGTATGTATATGTACTGAAAGTACATCTTTCCACACAGATGATGTTCCAACCAAAAGACCTACGGTGGTTGGCAGTTTCAAACCTAGTAAGTGTATACATTCATTAATATTGTGGTTATTGCTGTAGTGAATACATTAACTAACACTATATTACCTATGGGCGAGGGGAAGCAATGGGGTACACCCATGAACATGCTCGTATTTGTATGTTTTCCATATAAGTTCACTGCCAAAATGTACCTTACGGCTTCTGAGGCAAGCGTATTCCCTGTAGCCGATTTCATCAAAATTGCAAAGTATACTTATCTAGCAAAGTACACTTTGAGGGAGTAATCATTTATTTTTCCCAAAATGCATTATTTCATATAGAACTAACCCACTGCATACATGTATATTTGATTATTACAAGTATGCAGAATTATTATACTGAATTTATTACATTATCACAGCCAAAATGGCTGTGAGAATGTAATAAGTTCAGTATAATAAAAATAATGAATTTATCCTTAAATTGAAAATTTCTCCCTCAAAGTATACTTTGCAAGATAAGTATACTTTGCAATGTTGGTGAAATACTTGTGTATGTGGGATTTTTTCGGAAAGAGATATTTCTCTGTAACGTTGGTCGTTAAATCGTGTATAACATTGTACTAAACACAGATGTTTAAAGTGAATATATTTGGGGACATAAGGCATTTATTATTTGCCAGAGGCGTAAGTCAGCAGAAAATTTGAAACGTGTGGTGTTTGAGCGAGCCTGAAACTAAGCCTGTCTAGGGCAATTTCCCAAGCTGTTGCCCACCTTGAAAGGCGATACTGTATATTGTAAGGAAATGGGTGGATGTGGGGGGGGGGGGGGGGGGGGGGGGGGGGGGGGGGGGGGGTGGGGGGGGGGGGGGGGGGGGGGGGGGGGGGGGGTTAACGTTTTTCAAATGAGCCATTTATTGGGTCCTAGGTGCGAGTCTTCCACCTGTGGATCGGCTCAGGTGCGCGCGATAATTTACAAAAACACGTATATTTGTTTTTAGTATTGCATGCCCACTCAGTAGGCACAACATGTTCTTTATATCAAAGACATCATCTGACACAATAAACATTCACTCACCATTACCCCACGTATTGATTGTCATTATTGTACCTTTTATATCAGACGAAAATTTCCACACTGATATCAGGGGAGATAAGCCTGTTTCTTTAAAATGTTAACGGACATTACTATTCATGCTCTGTATTTATTTTTGTATGTGCAATGATCATACTGTATAATGTGTCTAATATTTGTTTCAGGTGACGCATTTAATTATTATAAATAATGAAATAAAATATCATGCTTCATTTGCATATGAAAATAGACTGATACATGTACCACCGCGATTCACTATCAGTAAACTAAATATTACTAACTGATTATATCTGTATCGCGGGCACCCGTAATATTTAGAACTGGTGGAATAGTGACACAATTATACACTTATTTAATTCGTATAAAGTACAATGTGTGCCTACTGATTGGGTATGTACCTTTAAAGTGATTAAATTCCTAAAGTGATCATAAAACATAATACTTCACTCAATTGAATGACAATGTATGGCACCAACGTTAACGTACGTACAAGTGACATCGAACAGCCTTTGCGACCTTTGCGTCCTTTGTCAGCCTTTGTGGTGTTTAGGGTGACACAGAATTACCGTGCACAAATTTGTGTTGACACCTAAAAATTGCGGTAGACAGCATGAAACAGGATGATTTTACAGTTGGTTTAAAATAATGGGAATAAAAGGATAACCAATGTGAATATATGTATACTTACATGTGTAGTATTGGCCTATGAATGTTTTTAACATGACTGTGAAGTGTTAAACTGATCACGCGTTAGACTGTCGTAAAATGCCAGGAAAGATTGGTCTGTTATTGTGACCAATGTTTATATTAATGGGGTCTCAGCTCTCACGGATACAGTAAATATAAAAGACAGATGAAATAGTAAAACACATTCCGTAGAGCTGAGAGTTTCTAAGCTAGCAATTGGGTAAACTGATGGAGTTTGTATAATATTATATCTGAGTGATTTTCTAGTCTGATGTTTGTATAATATATTCAGACATATTGATATTTGTCAAGTTTATCAGACACGGCTCGGAAAGGGTAGGAATTCCTCGGTAAAAAAACTCGGAATTCCCACCTGTTCATAGCCCAGCTTGATGATAAACTTATCAGAAGAACTAGTCTGGTATTCTTTATTATATATATATATATATATATATTAATGAGTAATACATTACTGTTCTGTTCACATTTATGGTGATTTTTAGTTGGTTTATATCTTTGTTTAATATTGCGTCACTTTTTTTTTTCCTCCTCCTCTGGACATATTTGTTAGAAAAATCTGAGAAAAAAATAAAAGAAAAGCTCCGGCCTTAATATTACTTGATATATTGCTTCAATATTTGGACACTTGATACATGTGCGCATTGGGAACATACCTATGCCGCCATTAACATGACCTTGACATTTTTACCTTCACATTGTTGCGGAAACATGTCTTCATCAGCATATACATGTAACTTTAATATTACTTGATGTATTGCTTCAATGTTGGCCACTTGATACAGGTGAACATTTGGAACACACTCATGCCGCCATGAACATGAACTTGTTCGTGTCTATGATAATGTTATGGCCAGATACCTCGGCAGGCGCGACACCGCTTCCATGGTGGAATTCTTGTTTTCCATATTCCAACCAAAAGGTACAGCAATACTCACCTGCATTCAGTAAATGACGTTTTGCCATTGACGTAACGGTAAATAACAATGACGTACGAGCAGACAATAGTACGTCTCTAAAAACAAATGACAAGTTAACATATGTCAATATGTTTTCTCAATACTGTGTTTTTCGCATTTGAAATTTGGCATCGATGCAAATTTCAACTGTTCTGAAGTTTATTAATGTATGACATATTGCCATATGCCCGGATGTGGCCTCTCGCGGACAATGAATCGTGTTCATTATTATCCCCTGGCCTATAGGCAAGACGGGATATAGTATTAGTCCAAGTACGTACGTTCGTGTATGCTTACGTACGTACGTTAGAAACACCTTTCATTTTTAAATAACTTGTGAACCGCTTCACTGATGTTGATAATATTTGGCCACATTGTGTGTTAAGAGATGTATGTAAGGTAATATCCGCCATAATTCTATGTGACTTGATGCTTGCGTGCTGATGACATTACAACTTATATTCATGTTATTTCATTTGTCATTTGTATTTGTTACATTTGAAATCTGCTTGTTGTAATTTTATTTGTCTTTCTTATATGTCCATTCTGCTGATTGCTTTGTTCATTCGTCTTATTTACATTACAATTATTGATACGTCCGTATTCGTGTCCTTGTTTTATTGCACTAAGCATTTGCAATAGAAAGTAAGAACAAAGCACTTAGCACTTTGAATAAGGCCAAAAGCATTATGGACAAAGCCGCAGGAAGTAAGCATCAAGCCACAGTCCGAAAGCGGAAAGCCGCACACAGAAAGCCACAAGCCACAAGCAGAATGATGCAAACAATATATGAGTTAGTAGTGCCTCATTATGACGCCAGGTGGCACTGCTGTCAATGTTAGGAATCCTCCGACTAATAAATAATAGTAAGAGATGTGATTGGCTGTTTGAGGCACACCTCCAATGCCGGTGTTGATGTAATATTTCACCTACAAATGATCACAGTATAGGTTAGAAGACACCAAATAGTTTTACTATATGGTAACTTACACAGGTTGACTGTCAAATTGGCCCGTTACCGACGCAAACCAATAACCGTCCGGCATCACACTAAGGTGGGCCACCACCATTGATTTTCCCTAAAAAACTAACCCGTTGCCACACATTTTGCTATTCTCATTTCTTTCATTTTTCTTATGGATGTTGTGGGACCTAATTTCCAATAACCTACACCCATTCTGCTCTCGATAATGACTAATTAAAATATAGATTAAATTATTGTTGAAGCTGGGGTCCCATCTAGTAGGTACAAACTTTTCTTTATGGAACTTAAATAAGTGTATAAGTGTATAATTTCAACTAGTCCACCACTTTTAAAAATTACGAGTGCCAGCTACACAGATATAATTATTTAGTAATCTTTAATGTACTCATAGTGACTGGCGGTGGTATCAAAGCTAGTTCCATATGCAAATGATGCAGTATTTTTAAATTATTTATATAAACTAAATGCTGAATAAATGATTTTATCGACATATCATAAAGTAGGATATTGCACATCAAACAATAAATAAATGGAATAAATAGTTGCTTCCGTTATCATTTTAAGGAAACCCGGTTATCGCCCCGGATATAAAACTGGCATTTCGCGTTTGATATAAAATGTATAATAATGTCAATTAGTACGTCTCGTAATGGTAAATCAATGTTCATTTTGCCAGAAAAATGTCAGATTGAAAGAATAAAGAAAAACATGTCTCCCTATATTATAACCTGGCATGTAGCACTCTAGGTTTAAGGTTAGAGAAATTGAGTATGCAAAAGTAGTCAGGCATACAAAATAGTCCGGGTGTGTTAAGGTCACAGACACAGTTTGCTCGCAAATCTTGACCATTACTACCCTGTTTCACTTGAGGAACATGTTGTGGTGTTTTTAACACCAGTTTTCAGCATATTTGAAGCATTTAAAAGAAAACACTGAGCCTGTTGGTCACGTTATGTAAACAGAGTTTCCGTGGCCAAAGAATGTAAACAATAGTGGGGGATATGACGAGGTTGGTCCCACAACATCCATAGGAATAGTGAAAGTAGGAAAGACTGGCGGGGATTCGGTTAAATTATACAGTAAAACTATTTGGTGTCTTTTAACTAAAACATGGCGCAACAGAAAAGGTGGCATCAGTCTACATCAACACCGTCAGGGACATGGAACCAATTTAGAGGGCAACGCATTGGAGGACGGGTACCAGCATATTACATCGTTTTAGGGAGAACTGTTTTAAGTTTTCGCAGCGCACCTGGCGTCATAATGGTTATTCCCAAATTACTGTTGCAATTATTGTTGTCAAGTGGCGTGGCTTAGCGAGGTAACAAAATGCATGGCAAAACAGCGATGCAATACTCAATAATGGAACTCCGGATGTCACTAAGAATGAATCATCAAGCCGCTTAGAATGTAATCAACATAAACGCATTGAAACAGTGCGAATGAATAAAGCATCAAGCCAAATGCACATGCAATTTAGTCTACAACCAAGAAGATTTAAAATGTCATACAAACGAATGACGAATAAAATAACATGAAAGTAAGTTGTAATGGCACCAGTCAGCAAGCATCAAGCCACATAAAATTGTAATAAGACGGATAGAACTTAGAATGTCATCAGCAAGCAAGCATTATGCCTAATAGAATTATGGCGGATATTACCTTCCATAGAGATGGTGTTTGGTATTTGCACGTCTCCGAACGCTCAATATCAAGTTCACTGAGGACTTATGTTCACATTGTTTGTAAGGCTGTGAAAGGCAAATGCGTCAACACGTATTATTATAAGCCAATCTATTTATAGATCGGCTATATATTGGTTATCCTCGATTTGTGAAAAAATTTGTAACCACCCTTTTCTACTATATTCGGTAATCTACAAACGTGAAATTTGCTGTATCACTTGCAAACTACATCAACGGGATAATTTATCATTTTTGGCCATTATCTCTGTTTAAAACTTTAAATATAGCGAAATAACACAAATTGGCTATAAATAAACATTTTATCTACAAGAGTTCGGTAATTTGGCTATAAATAAACGTTTTAACAAGAGTTCGGTAAATTAAAGTTAAGCGGCTTGCCTTCTATTCGTTACAAAGCGTGATATTTTGTATTCGTGATTTGATTGGACCGGACCAATGTTGGCTCACCCAGCTGACCAATCAATCGAACAGTTGCCGATCACGTGATCTTGATATGCGCGCCAGCTCCACTTGCGAGAAGATAGACAACCAGATACAGGTAATATGTTTTGCAAAGTACATTTGAGTATAAATACCGCCTAAAATATACGCTACAAACTGTTAATTAACAATATACGAGTGGGGATTGTCCCTGCAGTATATTATTAGCTGAAGCCTTTTCAAAGTTGTTAGAAAGTCGACCTGAATCCAAGATGGCCGCCGTGGAAAGGTTAAATCCTTCGAACGACGAATCCAAGATCATCCATATTTTCATTCTACCCCCTCCCGTGCGGCCCCTGTGCCCAATGTCAAGGTCTAATTACATTTAAGTTGTTGGTTAAAGTTTGTTCATGTACTATATCTATGCACCTTCTTTACCCATTACCTTCAACCTTCACATGGCTGTTTATCATCATCTATATTTTCATTCTACCCCCCTCCCGTGCGGCCCCTGTGCCCAATGTCAAGGTCTAATTACTTTGAAATGTTTGGTTAAAGTTTTTGTCGCGCCCGCTTGCGGAAAGGGTGATATAGTCGGCACTTTGGCGTATGTTCGTAAGTACGTGTGTCTGGTTAAATTTTTTTGGTCAAAGTTTTTCCGTCCACTATTTCTCTTTTTTTAGTGTCCTTGCCTAGCCACAAGGCGCGACATGCAGGCCGCGGCGATCTAGTCTCAAAATGAAGTCATTATGTCATTCAAGATGGCCGCCAAAAGGTCAATTTTTTATTTTGTTCAAATGTGGTCATGTAATATGTCAAATCGAAAGTATCGATGAGCCGATCGCTGTCATGTAATGTTTCTTGAAATAAAGTAATTATGTCATTCAATTTTTGATTTTGTTCAAATGTGGTCATGTAATATATCAGATCGAAGGTATCAATCAGCCGATCGCAGTCATATCATTTTTTTCAAAATGGAGTCATTATGTCATTCAAGATGGCCGCCAAATGGTAAATTTTTAACAAAAAAATTCGAATGTAGTTATGTAGTCACTATTCAGGTGAAATCAACACTTCTCTCATTTTTCCCTGAGATTCGGTAACTACTAAAATGTGGACATATATTGAACCCTGATTTGATCGGCTAATAACATCATGCATGACTTTTCATTTTATTATTATTATTCCATGTATTATTATATTAAGGCTACCGGCGAGAGGATTGGCTTTTTAATAATGATGCCCTTGTTTGGAGTTTTAATTAATGGCAAATATTTTGAAATGGCCGCCATTTTAATCACATGATTTCCTACACTCATATGAATGGCTTTTTGATCATACTCCGAAACAAACAGTCAATTTCTCCGGGTTAATCGCTATCAATGTCCCTGAGATCTGTGGCTGTCACTGGATAAATGGGGCTTCTGATTGTGCGACCAGTGCAGATCCATATCAGCCTGTGTACCTGCACAGTCTGATAAAGATCAGGGGGCCGTTTCATTGAACTTCGTACGACTAATATGTTCATAAGTGCAAACTTATGATAGTCTGTACATTGACATAACAATGTTTTGGACAATTTATGAAGTTTACATTTATTGAATAGGCATGGGTCGAAATCGAAAACGTTCATCTGTACGTAACGCTATGAAACTGCTGTCAAATGGTACTAAACCACTTTGCTACTGCAACATTTCATTTACAACATGTAATCTGTCATATAGTAATAACATACAATTAACGTCATACATTCACCGTTTTCTTTATGTAGTGTATGTTGCAAGGTTGCCTCAATGTTTTACTAAAATACGAATTGTTGACATCCGTGTCATTTTTAACAGTCAGTTATTTACTTTGTATTTCATCAGTATATCATTTATTTCACGTTTTCAATGGAAATAATGGATATGGTTTCACAACGTTCTCAGCAATGCAAATTCCAGAGAATGACCTAGTGACGTCCTACATGTAATCATAATGACGTCAGAATGCGTGAGCGAGTAGTATGCGATATGTATCCTTCAAATAGCACTGACATTCTTCAATATGTATGCCGACATGTATTAAGATTCAAATAGTATGTCAACAAATATATTGGTTACAAAATGTGTCCATGTTTTTTTGGGCAGCCCTGTAGTATATTTTTTAGACACACGTTAACGTGTATATGTGGCTGTGACTGGAGGTATGTGGCTTATGGGTTTTGCGACCAGTGTAGATCCAGATCAGCATGTCCATCTACGCAGTCTGAACAGGATATACACTGTTCGCCATTCTAGCGATGAAACACCCGTTATGCTTCTAACATGCACGATATACAGTTTATTTCACTACCATTTTGAAATACCGGATTTATTTCCCGAGACATCTGGAAGTGCGATAAAGACACGAGCGCGGAGCACGAGTTTCTTTGTCGGATTTACAAATGTGAAGGAAACAAATCCGGTATTTCAAAATGTTAGTGGAATAAATTATATATTACATGGTCTTCGAAAAATGTGAAATTTGCTCTTAGACCAGCTTATAACGTAGACTAATTAACAATATTTACGTTAGCGTATGAATAGTTTCCGGAAATGACGTCAAACGTGACGTCAACTACGTCTCGCGAACATCTAAGAGGAAATATTTCCTTGAAGGAAATAAATCGCTCGAGAATCACGGTAAATCACTAGGTATCATGTAATATAGATCGTTGTCAATATACAGCGGTGTGGTATTTGATCAGGTGCTACACTGGTAACAAATCCCATAAGCTCCATTTCTCCAATCACAGCCACATATCATAACTATTCTAACTAAGTATTGTAATTCTGAAATAAACCGTGACGGCTCGTTATCACTATTAAGCTAATCCATCTGCTGGCAGCCTTGATAATAAAATGAAAATAAGTCCTGAGTGATATTAAATTTGGGTGTTCAGACGGACGTGTCGGTGTACATGTATGCTAAACCAAATATGATTAAAACAAGTGAAGTAGTTCATCAGTTATTACGAAATGAAATGTGTTGCTAACATGCATGTACGTACACGTAAGCACCTACACTCGGAATAGCAATAGGGAGCACATATGAACATGCTCGTAGTTGTATGTATATGGACTGAAAGTACATCTTTCCACACAGGTCTTGTTCCAGCCAACGTACCCAGTACAGCTAACGGTATTTGTATACATGTATTAACATTCATTAATATTGTGGTTATTGCCGTAGTGCGTACATTAACTAACGCTATATTGCCTATGGGCGAGGGGATAGCAATGGGGTACACCCATGAACATGCTCGTATTTGTATGTATACCTTATAAGTTCACTGCCAAAATGTACCTTACGACCTCTGAGGCAAGCGTAGCATCTGTAGCATATTTCATCAAAATTGAAAAGTCACGATACTTATCTAGCAAAGTATAATTTGGAGGGAGTAATCATTTATTTTTGCCATAATTTATTATTTCATATAGAACTAACCACTGCATATATTTGATGATTAAAAGTATGCAGAATTATTATACTGAATTTATTACATTATTACATACAAAATGGCTGTGATAATGTAATAAATGTAATATAATAAATAAATAAATTAATAAATTTATCCTTAAATTGAAAATTTCTCCCTCAAAGTATATTTTGCTAGATAAGTATACTTTGCAATGTTGGTGAAATAGACTACTGGTCAGACTGTACATCATTACACTTGACAATCCACACATCAATCACAGATTTAGAGGTATTCCTTACACTACGCAACCCGATACCGGAATCTGGTTGTACACAACCGCGTGCGCTAATTTGTCCAGATTATCAGCATTTCTGAACATCTATTGGCAATGCCAATTCGCAGTCAAGCAATTTGATTGTCTACATATGCCTGCCGCTGTAGTACAGCTCCGGCGCTCAGACAATCAACCGCTTTGTTTCCAGCACAATATTCCAGTGACAAATATTGGCAAGATTAACGCAGGCGGTAGTGTAGTGGGTTTTACTCCCAGCATCAAACACGATAGATCCTCCACTATCGCCTACGATAATCTTCCCAATAATTGTCTATTTCTTTACTTTAAAATACTTGACTATTGTCGTTGAAATGAAGCGGCTTGATTGGCTGAGCCTGAGCTGTACTACAGTTCATGCTCAGGCAGTTAAATCGCTTGATTGCGAGTTGGCATTACCTATATATGTCCAGAAACGTTGAAAATATAGGCAATATTCACGCAGGCGGTTGTGAACAATTATGTAACAAGTATATGCATAAGGATCTGGGGCCCGTTTCACTAAACTTCGTACTATAAAATGTACATGTACATATCATTACATATCAACACATCCACTAAAATAATATCAACATCGCCTATCAGAATAAATGGTAATCTAATTTCGCACTTGTGAAGTCGTACGAAGTTTAGTGCAAACGGGCCCCAAGTAGATTTGTTGCGTCCGTCGTACGGTCCATTTTGCCAGCCGATAGCTCACATATCATCCCTAACACCTATCATGCATTTATTTTCTATTTAATCCTTGTATGTGTATATGGCTGTAGAAATGGTGTTTATGAATTTTGCGATCAGTTTAGCCCCAGATCAGCCTGCGCATTCGCTCAGTCTGATCAGGGCCTGCACCGTTCGTCATTACATCATTGGAACGCCCGGCATGCTTCTAACAAGAAACATAGATCGTTATGGGGCTACATGAGTACGCTAAGTTGTCAGCAGCTACACTGGTCACAAATCCAATAAGCCCCATTTCTCCAGTCACAGCCACATATGCACGTGTGCCAGTGTTTGACATTTACTGCGTTGATGCATCTGATAATTTTCCTATGTAGTTAGTTATCTTATATTTAATGGCGGAAATTGGCATTAAGAACTTTCTATAAACCATTTTCCGAAACAGAATCCGTTAAATTTAATTTGAAAATGACGTTAAAAGTTGTTGAAAATCAGACTTGATTATGCTGGCCCATGTGGTTTGCTTAATTCAACTACTCACATCTTTCTAGAGTGGAGTGTAAGAAAACGTGCATGTAACCAATGATTTAGGATTAGGTGTACAGTAGAACCTCTTTAAACCAGTAAACATGTAGCTACCACATATGTAATGACGTATATACACCACGATATCGCGGCAATACCATCAGTGGACAACATGCACAATGTACATGTCTTATTCGAGTCTGTGTCTGCTATATGTATTTAAATCATTTATCCCTTCCCCAGGGTGTATGATCACGTGGTTTGCGAACCCAATTTTCCGACGTGACGTGACGACACGTATAAAAAGCATGACGTCACGCCGTTCGGAAACACGTGATCCCACACCTTGTTCCTGCTTTTACTAACATAAGGGCTGTCAGCCATAAATGGAAACCCTCCCCCCCTGTGGGATTTGTGCAGACATATTTTTTCTGAAACTACATTCAATTACGAGTTCTGTGCCGCATGTCTGCGCTCTGTAACCCGCTGGATAAATGTTTGACACCGTTTTGAAGTATACCACCCTAGGACTTTTCGCAATTGTAAAAAATCACATTTGTCATTAAAAATCGATTGTTTTTTATCATTAGAAACAATTGATATGGCAGTTTTGTATGTTTTCTGATGTATTCATAACTATACAATGGAATAATGTGCAAATAAATAATATCTGCTAATTCAGATGAAGAATTTTGCACGTTTTGTTAAACTCCATAAAAGTATGGCAATTTTGTATTTTTTTCGTGTAAATGGTACCTAGTAGTGCTCATTAGACATGTTAATTGCATATATGCCGATTATCTGATGTCTGCATTATATGATACAATGTTAAAAACAAAGTATTTTTCATCATTCCACACCCATACATTTTACAATGGGAATTTTACATGTAATGAATTTAATTTATGTTATGCTCTGCCACTTACTTATAAATTGTTAAATGCATATGTAACTACTTATGCACTACTGATAGCTATCCGTGTACACTTCAGATACAGTGTGTCCGAGTGTTTGTCCGTCTGTCCGTCTGTCCGTCCGCTTCGCATTTTGTTAGTGATGGTAATAACTACACTATATGTTTCATTATGCAAATCTCTCTCGGTGTCTATTAATTGTATCAATGGTAATTGTACTTACTAGTGTTTGCAATATATAGTGGATGCCCATATTCCGATTACATAATGTCTACAGCAGTTTATGCAATGCTAAAACAAAGTAGTTTTAACTATATATTCCGCACCCACTGAATTTACAATGACCATTTTACATGTAATAATTTTTCTTACTTTATACGCTGCCAGATACTTATGAAACGTTCATATAAACGTGTAGCTACTACTAACACCTGTATACGTGTATGTGGCTGTGACTGGAGAAATTGGGTCTTCTGGATTTTGTGACCAGTGTAGATCCCTATCAGTCTGTGTATGCGCACAACCTGTTCAGGATCTGCACTGTTCGCCATTCCATCAGTGAAACACCCATCATGTTTCTAACACACATAATATATCGCTATCGGGGTACAGGAGTGTGCTATTTGATCAGGAGCCACACTGGTGGCAATTCCCATAAGCCCATTTCACCAGTCACAGCCACATATTAGTTATCCACACACATTTTAGATACATAATGAATGTTTGTTCGTCTCGCTATATGTCGATTTCCTATTTATGCAACCAAGACAATTACCATGTTTACTATGTTGTGTATTCCAACATGAACGTCTCTGATACATATAAGTATTACTCTCAGCTGTTGACAGGCCTTTTACACACCATTAAGTAAAATAAATATATTAATATTAGTATTTCTGTCAATAGTATAGGTTGTAGGTATTAATTTGAAAATTTGATATAGAAAATATACCTTTTCTACCATGCAGAATGGATGATTTGTAGCACATAATACTCCATGTATGACACAGTAAATGCTAAAATACAGAACATTAAGATAGTTGTAAATAATACGAGCAAGCTAAGCTGGAGTAAAACAGGACACATATAATGTTATACACTTTCAAGATGACAGCCAGCAAGTAAATGAGTTTGTGTGACACAACAATACAATTAGGTAGAACCGATGAAACTGAGATATATCCCGGTACCACATAATGTACACACTATTTATAGTGCATTCCAATAATATTCCCTCAACCCATTCCGAGTCATCAGCAGGAACATGATTAAAATGTGTAGTTGGTACCTGTACTTATAAAATCAAGTACATATTAAAACTGTATAACTTGTATAACTACTGAAATACAGTATGTGTCATACGAGAACGTGTGTGTTCCAATGTGTATGACCGCCATCAATTACCAGTGTAAGTGCTCACCGTGCATACATCAGGGCCATTGCCTAATACATGCGGGTATATTGCGACATGACATTAGTTTTATTTGTGAGGCACCCATGACAATATTGTATTACGTAAGTGAGGTTACGTTGTCCGGTTAGCGCAATCGGTAACGAGCGCGCTTCTCACCAATGCGGCCCTGGGTTCGATCCTCGGCCGGGGCAGTATGTGAGATGGTATGGTGGTCGCCAGATCGGGCAAGTGGATTTACTCCGGGTTCTCCGGTTTCCTCCCACATTAATGGACGCCCTTACGACTTCATCTGTGCCAACGAATAAGTGTATAAGTGCTCTCGCGCCTATTTGTAATCGTTGTAAAATAAATAAAGTTTAAACTTAAATTTAAGTGAGGTGTTGTAAGTAGATATTTAACCATGACTTCATAATAGTTACATTTGCTAACCTGTAAGGTTGATATACCATTTCATAATATTTATATGCTCTTCAAATATATCCACTATATTCATATAGCTGTTATGTACACATAAATAAACTACCTTGTCCAATATGTTTCAACATTCAATGTTCTTAAGTATAGCACACGTGTTATTCTACACCTGCTGTGTCAAATTACCAATATTTACTATATATACAAACCAATATTAGTATGCATGTAGTCTGAAAAAGCGATTCCGGTGTATTCAAACACCAGTCTAGTCCAGTTTAAGAAGTATGCGCATCTACCACGTGTAGCCACGTCCACTCATAGGACCATCAATATACATTTAAATCCCCATTAATGATAACGTATCTCCATAACATATTATGCAATGCATCAAAATGTTCATCTAAAAAATATCACATAGCCCCTATCGAGACACATTAAATTGTTGATGTTAATATGCAATTGAACTATTGTCTACATGGCATTCTAACTATTTACGCAGGCGGTAAGGATCAGGTTTACGGACGGCGTTTTCTGCCGCATTTTACCACAGATGTGTCTTTTGCTGGCTCTTTGGGGTCATTAATGTGCTGGCTCTTTAATGTCATTCTAATGATCAATCAACTCTATAAGCATGTACCGTGTGTATGAATGCAGACCTATATTTACATTGTACCTGTTTAGCACATACATACCACACGTAGTTTGTAGTTAATATACACGTCTTTGCCTCCATATACCCCTACGTGGCATTGAATCCGCATAACAATCCCTATGGTTGTCTTTCAAATTTATTTCAACGCTGATGGACAATCATATTCGATTACTATAGCAACCAGAGACATGTATTCGAGTATATGCCATGAGCTAGCAGAGTTTGGTGTTATCGCAAGATGCGGGACCTCCTCGAGCTAAGGGTATTATCAACTATTTTTTAGAAATTTAAGCTGTATTAAAAGTGTTCATATAGATCCGTAAATATCACGTCTCCTAATTGCAAAAGCGACCATGTTGATGGTCATCTTGAAACTGATCGACAGTCATGGTGAGTGACACTGTAAATGGTTAGGTTTTTTGGTGTATTAGTTGCAATAATTTTGTATTAGAAGAATGAATACAGCACATGTAGTGGTTAATGAATGTAGAACTGATTACATCAGTGACTGCATGCCTTACACATCGTTACCATGTATTGTATTTATTTTCCAATCCAACTCACGACCAAGGGTTATTTTAAATTATTGTCACATGTGAAGACATATGCGGGATGCTTAATGTGGGAGAAAGCCATGCATGTTTGCAATAAGCATACCCATGCAATTCATCATACCATACTACATACTGCCTTGGCCAATGATCATCATGCTCGCTTAATTGTCAGAAGTGTGCTCGTTAACGATAATAACATTGTATTCCTTGTCAACAGTCAATCCATTTTGGACACACTTTGAAACAGTTCTTCAATACTCAAACTGATTGAAATACATCCGTATTTGTTTTTGAAAATAGGCAGAATATCACACTCTATACATAACATTACAGTGTTAGTGTTGTTTAATTACTGAAATACTGAAAACTGCAGCTTCATCATCAATATTATTGACCATCTGATCATTTTTGGCGGCCGTTTTGAATTTATATTATAGAATTGTATACCTGGATATGTATATGTTATCAGATGATTTGATTTGTATACAACAAACTGGTATGTATACATGTAATAGGTGCATGAAATGCTGTTTGTAACAACTCCATACAGTAAAGAATAGAATAAAACAAGAACATTTTGGCGGAAATTTTGACTGTTCTGACCATTGTGGAAGGCTATTGCATGGCTATCTCCTGTATTTTCCATTTATGTATGTGTGTTTCAACTTTACGAATGTCTGTATGTGTTCGTAACAGCACACGACTCGTAGAAACATATTGTAAAACAGCCTATTTTGGCAGCCATTTTGAAATGTATTGGAGACATACTCTGTTTGTTGTACCTCACACAGTATGATTTGCATGTACTCGCCTTGCTGGTGTCATTATTGCTACAACATTAGCTGAAAGACGAACAGTGTAGGCACTGAACAGACTGCTCGGATGAGCAGGCTGATATGGGTCCACGTTGGTCGCATATATATCGCAAGGCATGAAATAGTTCAATATTGTTTACCTTTTGAACACTGGAGCATACACGTGATAAGTATGGGTCTACAATAACAATACTTATGAAATTTCATATATGAGCTACTGACTGAAATATGTACACGTACTTGAAAAGTATGTATATATCAAATCACCAATAGGTCAACACCCGCGCTCGCTGTAACCGCATGCAATCTCTCAGAGGGAGCAACCGTCTCATTGGTTGATAATCCATATACATTATTATAAGTTGCAGGAACACACTGTCTGGCTACATATACAAAACTTCATTAGGCTTTGATGTGTGTATCTATCACAAGTGTATCACTGTACTCGATTATTTTGATTGTCTGATTTGAAATCGAGTTGTAAACAAGTCATTATTATATATACGCATATCTGTTTGTATAGTTTGGAATTTAATTACTTTAGTCTGGCCTAAAAGCGTTTTGTAGATATTATATATTTATGCACTTGCACAAATACGGAGGTATTCTGTTCAAATGTTAATCGTGTATTACCATAAAGGTGATTGTTGGCTATGGGCGGATACGGAATGTTTGTTAAGTAAAGATGCATTTGACGTTGGTAGTTTTCGCAATATAGTAGAAAATGATTGATTGTTTCTACCGCACCACAAGTACAATTTGGAGAATCAACGATAGATCTACGATGAAGGTCATAATTCAAGGAACTGCATGACAAACGAAGACGGGCGTGCGTGTGAAGTATTTGTCCTTGTCTGGAATCTTATTGTATAAGACGGGTGATATTGTAACATTTTTATTTATCTTTGCCTTAAAGGACGGTACTGATTGCGCATTTGTTTCGTGTTCTGACTATTTATTCCATTCACGAATTGTGTGGGGTAGGTATCAATTTGAGTACAATTGTGTACGACAATGTACTAAATGTATATTATTAGCGTTTATAAAGGTATACCGTGATTATATCTGTTCAGGAGTAAGATCGCTAAGATATTGCGGGGATACTTTATTTACCATTTTGTAAAATAGTATAAGTTTATGTTTATTTCGTCTGTTTTCTAAGGATTCTCACTTGAGATCTTGATATAATTTATCAATATTACAAAGCTTAGTAACTCCACACACTATGCGCGCAGCTTCTATATGTACTGCTTCGATCTGGTGTTTTAATTCGTCTGTCTAATTACACCATACAACATCACCATACTCCAAAAGAGGTCGAACGAAAGAAAACTACATGCGTTCAAGAGCTGACCTGTTTAGGGTGAATTTCAGAGATCGTATTATGCAAATTATTTGCAATGCTTTATTTAGATATGACGAGATATGCGGATACCATTTTCCGTTTTCTGATAGACTTATCCCGAGTTGTTTATGTTCATTAACTGTTGTAAGAGGACGATTGTTCATTTTAAGTACTGGATGCTGTGGTTTATTATCTTTTCTTAAATAAATCATTGTCACTGTCTTGGAGGGGTTGAATATCACTAACCATGTTTTTGACCATTGATTTATAGTTTCTATGTCGTTATTCAATGCAGTTGCTGCCGATATTGGGTCGTCGACTACTATGTACAAGCTTGTGTCATCTGCAAATAATCTAATGTTGGAGTTAATTTCTTGGACTATGTCATTTATGTATATCAAAAACAATACAGATCCTACAATCAATCCATGGAGAACGCCTGTATTGATAGTGTACCAATTAGACGCGGAATTACTATACTATACACTTTGTTTTCTGGAGGACAGATACGACTTAAGCCTTTCGAGAAGAAAACTAGAGATTCCGATAGATGAACATTTGTAAAGAAGGCCTCGATGCCAGACTCTGTCAAACGCCTTTGATATGTCACAAAAAACAGCACGAACCTCCTTTCCATCATCCATTGCTTTGCAAATAGCGTTGTCGATGTAAGTAAGTTGATTTACAGTTGAATCGCCTTTGATAAAACCCGATTGGTATGATGTTAGTTGATTGTTTGAGGCCACACAATTGTACAAATATTTATGAACATATCGTTCCATTAGCTTACCAATGCAGAAGGATCTGCCTTTTCAAAAATCGGTATAACGTTCGCTTGTTTCCATGGAGAAGGGAAGTATGAATTACTATTAGTAATGTATTGAAATACGTAGAAAGTGGTACTGAAATTTCACGAGAGCTCTCACGGAATAATCGGGGACTGATCAAATCAGGACCACTGGCCTTTGATGGATTAACTAATGAGATAAAATTGGTTACATCCGTAGGAGAGAATGTGATTGTTGTCATATTGAGTAGATTGTTTGGATTAGAAGGAATTAAGTAATTTAGTTTTTTATTTGTCTGTTGATGCTTCTATTCCGTCATCGAGGAATATAGGAATTGTCGTAGAGGTTTGTTTAGCCTTCAATTGTTTTGCAAGTTTAAACCATGTTTTTACTGAAGTTTCAGTATCATTAACCGTCTCTATTAGTTTATTTGCATAATCCGATTTACATTTTATTATGAGTCTTGTAATTTCGTTTCTTATTTTTTGGAATTTAAGACCAGACTAGATCTGTATTCACATTTTTAGCTCGTTTATGGATTTTATTTCTTTTCCTTATTACTTTTCTAATACTATTATTGAACCATAGGATATCATTCGATCGTATAGTGACTATTTTGTTGGGTATTGTTTCAGTAGCTATCTCTATTATTGCTATTGTTTCGGCTGTGATATCTAAATTTCCTGTATTAAGAATGTCGTTCCAATTGAGTTTAGCTTTGTTCTGTAATTGGCATAATTTCCTCGATCGTAGAGCCAGACTTTTCTTTTATATGTTGTGACTTTCGCCGTCTTTATCTCCAATACGGCAACTATAGGACAGTGGTATCTTATAAGATCAGGGATGAAGCGATCGGCAACAAAGTTGGTAAGTATATGTCTAGCGTCTTTAGTAATTATTAGGTCTATGAGCTTGAATTTTCAGGACAGTTTGTTGGTGTAGTGATAAGCTGTTCTGCATTATATGATGTAATAAGCCTACTTATTCTATTTGAGTCGGAGTTTTGTACATTTATATTAAAATCCCCTGCAATAATTACATTTTCGCATATTTGGTTGAAGGCGCGATCAATACTTTCTTCAAGCAATGCAATTCGGGGATTATTATTTGAATCCGGTGGCCTATATATGCCTCCTGTTAATAATTTTCTTTTGTTTACTAATAGTTCTAACCATAGTGATTCAATGCCAGGGACAGATAGATCTGCCCGTGGTGTTGCCTGCATGCCCTCCCTTACATAGATTGCTACCCCTCCACCTACCCTACCTATTCTGTCACAGCGAAATGAATCAGTAAAGTTAGGTATATGCAATACGTCATTGGATATTGTTGGTGAAAGCCAAGTTTCAGTACAAATAAGTATGTCATAAGGTTGAGCTTCTATCTCCAGTATGTCTAGTTTAGGTTTTAGACTCTGTATATTTAGGTGCATGATGTTCAGACCACTGTTGATAATATCTATATAGGAATATGTAGATTCAGAGCATGTTGATTCAGATTCAGAAACCGGACCTGATAATCACAGTTGATATCAGATAGTTAAGGATAGGCCATTGGCGGCTGCCTCATGGAAGCTTCACTATGCATCTCACGAAGGTACAGCGATGTTCAGTGTTACGTAAAGTGAAGCTTCCGTTCGCCACCGCGGATCAATGCGATAAACGCAACGAGCGAGATGTGGTGCGATCCAATGCATAAGGTGATGGTTTGTATTGAAATATGTATGCTCATTTTCATAGGTTATAGATAACACAATAAAACAGGAGAAAAACATGTAAAAGTACATACACGCTTCGGGGATTCATGTCGAAAGGATAGAGCGGAGACAATGCAGCAGTTTAGAAAATTCAAAACCTAAACAAACAAACAAACAAATCACTAAAACGGAAAACACGAAAAACAGTCATTGTGTGAGAACGTCGCATTACAGTACATTTCGAGAGCCTACCATACATGCCATTATACACCGCTCGTTGTTGACTATTTTATCTATATATATTTACACTACATCTCTTAGTGTATCTATAGTTGATGTTTAATAATACGTAAGGTACACGGATTGTACTATCGTGAATGGTCCAGATAAACCTTGTCTATGCTGGTTATCGATGGCAAGCCATTACTGATATGATGCAACTGTGCCTGTGTGATCAATGATCTGATCAAACAAAAAATGGGTAATGCACTTCGCACGGTCGGCTGTCGACTGGTACATGTATACTTGTGGCCTGTCACTGAGACCGCACCTATGGCAGAGCAGCGATATAGATGAAGTCATTGTTTTATATTTACTGCATATTAGGTAGCGTATACCCCGATCAGATTTTGACATCTCACAGGTAATGAGTTGTACTAATCGAGTAAGGTCTCCTTTCTAATCCGACAGGTAAACAGTCAAAACTTACCCGTGCAGCAGTCGTCGATTTCTATTTTTACACATCGACTCTATTGTTTGTCAGAGGTTGGTAAGCAACTTGAACTAGTAGGGTTGGTAGCATTACGGTCCATATGGTTGCACTCGGGTAACACGGTCCGTATATAACATATATATAACACTAAGTAGTATATAAGGGAACCATTGTATGTGTACCAACAATTATGAAGTAAGGACCTGACGGCATTTGTCACCAGCGTAGTCCCAGATCAGCCTGCGTAACAGCCCATTCCAAGACAACTGTATCATATTTATACTGTGTTATATGTGACGCATACTGGCACCTGTTTGTATGATATTTAGATACTCTATAAGATGCGACTGGTGGTAACGTTACTGGGCCATATAGGGGCATGGTCCGTATAGGGGCACTAAAATGGTCCAAATAGGGGCACTTCTGTACATCTTCTATATCATACAAGATGCGACTGGTGGTAACGTTACTGGGCCATATAGGGGCACTTGGGTAACATGGTCCGTGTAGGGGCACTAAAATGGTCCAAATAGGGGCATTTCTGTACATCTTCTATATCATACAAGATGCGACTGGTGGTAACGTTACTGGGCCATATAGGGGCACTTGGGTAACATGGTCCGTATAGGGGCACTGAACTGGTCCAAATAGGGGCACTTATGTACATCTTCTATAGCATACAAGATGCGACTGGTGCGACTGAAATGGTCCAAATAGGGGCATTTCTGTATATAGGGGCACTCGGGTAACATGGTCCGTATGCGGGCACAAATATGGTTAAAATAGTGGCACTTCCATACATATTCTATACGAGACGAGACATGATGCGACTGGTGGTACCGTTACTGGGCCGATATGCAACTAAACTATATTTCTTTGCAGTTCTGTATGTCATAGTTTTTTAAAATAGTGTTCCATTTATTCAGTCCGATAGACCGTTGGTGACGTAAGAATGCCGAGCTGCGTCATTTATGTCATTCCCTATGTAGATACTTTTATTTCTCGTTTCTACCTGCTCCTAAAGACAGGATCACCATTCAATGAGTATATCATCTGACATTACGCATTTGTACAAGGAACAGCCCTCTATCCATACGAAGTACATGCATGTGGACAAGTCATTAAATAATTAGACACGTTTGTTCCGACATGACGCATACATACATGGGAACAGCTATTTATTCAAAGTTTGTGAACACATCATTACATCAGTACACGTGTTTGCTCTGACATGGCTCATGCGTACAGGGGAACAGCCATCTATTGCAAGTATATGGATAATTCATTAAATAGTTACACACGTTTTCTCCGACATGTCGCATGCATGCAGAGAAACAGCCCTTGAATCATAGTATGTGGACAATTCTTTCAATAATTACAAACATTAGCTCTGACATCAAACATTCATACAGGGGAACAACTATTCATTCAAAGTATGTGAACAAGTCATTAAATCACATAAATTTCTCGGACATCACGCATGCATACAGGGGAACAAGTATTCATTTTAATTATATGGACAAGTTATTGTATAGTTACGCAAGTTCGCTCTGACATAACGCATGCATACGGGGAAACAGTTATCCATACAAAGTATGTAGACAAGTCATTAAATCGATACACAAGTTTGTTCCGATATGTCGCATACATACAGGGGAACAGCCATCTTTTCAAAGTGTGTGGACAAATCATTAAAGTACCTATGTTTGCTCTGACATGGCGTTTTCTCTGATATGCCACATGCATGCGGAGAGACAGCCCTTGATTCCAAGTATGTGGAAAATTCTCTAAATAATTACAAGCATTTGCTCTGACAGGAAACATACATACAGGGGAAGACATATCCATTTAAAGTATGTGGACATGCCATTACATTACAACAACTTGTTCTGACATCACGCATACATACATTGGAAAAGCTATCCATACAAAGTATGTGGACAAGTCATTAAATAGTTACTCAAGTTTGTTCCGACATTACGCATGCATACAGGGGAACAACCATATTTTGAAAGTACTAGTCATTACATCAGTATACAAGTTTGGGAAATGCAAATGTTTTTAGTACAGTTATCTTTCCAATCAATGTTAAATTCCATTTTTTCCAGCTATGTAGACAGTTTTGGAATGACTTAATTTTGGGCATTAGATTTAATACACGCAGTTTCGTTTTATCGTTTGTAAATGTTATACCTAGTGTAGAGGCTTGGTCATTTGACCATGTATATAAATTGTTGTTGCACCATTTATTCGAGTTATTTCTACTTATTCCTAATTTTAAGATAGTACATTTTCCTTTTATATAATTTTAATCCTGAAATTTTGGCAAAATGTTCCAAAGTTTTAATCAATTCCTTGAAAGATTTTTCTGAACCATCATGTGTGAAACTTGCGTCGTCTGCGAATAATGTTTGTTTCATATCTTTACCACCAAGAAATTGACCTTTTATGTTTTCATTGCTGTTTATTTTTCGTGACAGAAGTTCTATACATAAAATAAAAATGTAAGCAGATAATGGACAGCCCTTTTTAATTTTGAAATAACCTGATATATGACCATTATTAGAGATACAGCTTTTTGCGTCTTTGTAGAATAAAGAGACCCATTGAATAAGTGATTCACTGAAGTTAAGATGATTTAAGCATTTAATTATATATTTATGATTTAAGCTGTCAGATGCTTTTTGAAAATCAGTAAAAAATATAAGTCCAGATTTATTTTTTTCATTCGCTTCATCAATTAATTCCATGAGTGTTCGTACATTTTCTCAAATATAACGGCCTTTTATGAATCCAGTCTGATTGACATTATTTGGTGAATTTAGTACTTGTTTTATTCTATTGGCTATTACCTTTGTGGCAATTTTGTAATCTACATTTAAAAGTGAAATTGGTCTCCAATTGTCAGTGTAAAGCGTGTTTTTATCCTTTTGTTGGTAATAAACTAATTATTCTTTGCTTTTGTAATTCAGTCAATGATCGATTTGCAAAAGAATAATTAATTGAGTTTGTGTAATATTATTTTATAGCACTCCAGTAAAGCTTAATGAACTCAGCAGTTAAACCGTCTGAACCAGGGGCCCGTTTCACTAACGAACTAAACAAGTACTTTTGTCATAAGTTATAACTTAAGTTCGAACTTATGAACAAACTAAGATTTGTTAGTGAAACGGGCCCCATGACTCTTCATATTTTTAATTTCCTTTATAGCTGATTGACATTCGTGATCGTTTATGAGACCTTCACATGATTGTTTGTCATTTGCATTTAAATTTTGTTCTGTTGAATTAAGAAAACTACTATCTTCATAATCTATCTTTTGATCTTCGCTATGAATACCTTCATAATATTGCTTCACGTGATTTAAAATATTAATATGATTTGTTTCCATGCTGTTATTTATTTTTAGTTGTTTAATTGTGCGTTCTTCTGATCTTTTTTTGGTAAATTAGAGAAATATTTTGTATTTTTTTCAGCTCCCTCCACCCATTCAGCTTTTGATCTGAGGAGCAGGCCTTTTGTTTTTTCTTCAATTATATCATCAAGCTTACCTTTTTCGTTTCTTATGTTACCTGCTATATCTTGGTTGGTTGGATTTTCAATTGCTTGTTTCTCTAACTGTCTTATTTCCTTTTCAATGTTCGCTTCATTTTCTCTTTGTTTTTTCCTTATTTTACTTGAATATTTAATTGCTTCATTACGTACTGAACCTTTTATTAACTACCACATATTATTTGGGTTGCATCCGGCATTAGTTATGGTTGTTTCTTGGATTGCGTTTTTTACTTGTTGCTTAAACTCGGTTTGTAATAATATGCTATTGTTCAGTTTAAAATAGCCAGGTCCTCTAGCTGTTTCAGATAAATTTAAACTTAATGTAATTACGGAATGATCAGATAGGAATCCTGGTATTATATCACAGTTCGTAACCGTGTTTAATACATTAGATGTTATTAGAAAATAATATAATCTGCACAAAATTGGTGGTCTGTGATTTGAATGCCAAGTAAACCGTTTTGTGTCTGGATATCTTAGCCTGAATATATCATATAAATCATTATTACTAATAATGTCATTTACTTTTTTCCGAAAACATTTTGTTTGTATCTTTTTTACCGTTTAGCTTATCCACTAAAACATTTAGTACATTGTTGAAGTCCCCTTCTAAAATTATAGTTTTACTATTATTTTCTATAACTAGTTGTTCTAATGAAGCGTTTTGACCGCCGCAAGGGACATGGATTTTGTTTATTAATTCGTTCCTACGAAATAACAATTCGTTTCATCAATTTAACAATTCGTTTTCTCGGATTAACAATTCGTTCCCACGATATAACAATTCGTTCCCTCAATTTAACAATTCGTTCCCATGATATAACAATTCGTTCCCACGATATAACAATTCGTTCCCGTGGGAACGAATTGTTATTTCATGTGAACGAATTGTTAAATTGAGGGAATGAATTGTTAAGTCGTCGGAAAGAATTGCTAAATTGAGGGAACGAATTGTTATTTCGTGGGAACCAAATAATAAAAAAAGAATTCTACGTCAATTGCGGGGCTCCGTAGTTTTGGCCCTATGACCGTGAATGGCAGAATACAAGCATTCTCGATTTAACGGTGTCTGATTGTCTCTTTGATAAGCAGGTGACCCATTAATAGCGTTTTGACCGCCGATGCCCAAACTATAGCTGCATATATCGTTTTATTATCACTGTTTTCTAGTATGCATTTGTTGTGTGTATATTGTGTAGCATGCCACACATAGGGTACGGGTGAGTGATTGCATTACTAACACAGTTTGTTTATGATTAGCTTTATCTCCTCGCTCGTTTATTAATTATGCTTACATTCACGTTAGTCGCTAGAGTTTACTGTTTTCCGTAGCTTCCGTATCTTTCTATATAATTCGTGTTTCGGTTTGCCACTATATTTTATTGAAAGGTATGTATCTCTAGATATTATTTCCGCAATGACAGCAATCTGGAAATCTGTAAGTCTTCGTTTAAAGATTGTAGCAGGTTTGAGACAATTCAAGTAACAACAATGCAAACTCGCATTCACAGATCGAAAAAGCCCTGAAAACGTGACAGCCAGTAATTATAATTTACATGAAATCGAAATTGACCATTTTCATCCAAAATGGCCGCCAAAATTCAAGATGGCGGCCAAAGCCCATGTACATTCCCCCGCCACACTAAATATGTACGAACTACATTATTTATTGGCAAAACAGAAGTCCGTTTATGGTTGAACTTTGTTCTTAGAGTAACATATAAGATGATAACATGTTTATAAATACGTAGCAATTGGGAATGTATGTAACAAATCAAATATGGCCGTCAATTATCATAGTTGCCCATCCAGACCATTTATGTGAGTTGTATGTAGCATCAAAGCAAATTTGCATTTACACATTGTAAAACGGTATGAAAACATGATAATCAATGGTTGCAATTTATAGAACATCGCAACTTGAAGTTTGGTCAAAAACTGCTGCCAACATATAAGATGGCCGCCACAATTATAAAAAGTTCGCCCACCAAGCCAACCCACCGCTAACACAATCAAACTCTAGTTATATTGCATACATGGTAGTGTATATAAACTTCATCACATTAAATCCATGATGGCTGCCAAATGTCAACATTTCTACACTTTACTCCATGCTTGTCCTAAGACATTACATGTATATTTGAAGTAATTAACGGCAATCACAAATTGATGAACTAGACACAATAAATTAGTTTGATAGCGTTATTAAAACCAGCTGTCATTTGAATATTTAATGATGATACTTATATAAAATCAAGATGGCCGCCGAAATTAGTATTTCACCATATATCGGTGTTTTGTCTACCATTTTGAGTTTGTGTGTTAAATTGGTCTCTTCTGAAATAAATGATGTGTTATCGTATGGAAGAAAAAGTATCTGAATGTTGGTGTGTCAAAGCCAAACACGTGTATGTATTATGCACGCGATGCTCTGGTCAAGTAATCACTGTGAATTATGCTTCAACTACTCTTTACTATATTCTTAGTGAAGTTGCTATGCATGTGTGATTTAGCTCACCTGAGCGAAGCTCATGTGAGCTATTGTTACCGCAATGTGTCCGTCTGTCGTCCGTCGTCCGTCGTCCGTCCGTCCGTGAACATTTTCAACGTCTTCTCCTCGGTAACCATTTGGCCTATAGTCACCAAACTTCATGGTCATGGTCCATAGGTAGGGGGATTACAAAATTGTTAAAATGACGGCATTACGTAATCCAAGATGGCCGCCGTCTAAAAATAGGACATATTCTTCAAAAATCTTCTTCTTATGAACCGCTAACCGGATTTCGACAAAAAACTTTGTAGGAATGATCGATGTACAATGCTCTTTCAAAGTTGTTAAAATGGGCGTGGCCCGTGGGGTCAAATTGGGGTCAAATTTTATTTTTGGTCGAATATGGTCATGTTATATATCAAATCGAAGGTATCAAAGAGGCGATTGCTTTGGTATATTTTTTGTCGAAATCGGATGGCTATGTCATCCAAGATTGCCGCCGAAAGGTCAAAAGGTATTTATTTTATTAGAGATTTCAAAATGCTTCTTCACCTGAACCGCTTGGCCCATGGTTGCCAAACTTAAAAGTTATGGTCCATGGATGAAGCCTTTTCAGATTTGTTAAAATGGATGTCATCGCTAATCCAAGATGGCCGCCGTCTAAAAATGGCATACATTTTAAAAAAATATTCTCATGAACCGCTAGCCGGATTTCGACGAAACTTGGTAGGAATGATCGATGTACAATGCTCTTTCAAATTTGTTAAAATTCTGACCCCGGGGTCAAAGATGGGCGTGGCCCGTGCAGTCAAATTGGGGTCAAATTTTATTTTTGACCGAATATGGTCATGTCTATATCAAATCGAAGGTATCAAAGAGGCGATTGCGATTTTTTGTCGAAATTGGATGGTCATGTCATCGAAGATGGCCGCAGAAAGGTCAAACGGTCGTTCTTTTATTATAGATTTCAAAATTCTTCTTCACACGAACTGCTTGGCCCATGGTGGCCAAACTTCACAGTTATGGTCCATCTGTGAAGCCTTTTCAGATTTGTTAAAACGGAGGTCGTCGCTAATCCTAGATGGCCGCCGTCTAAATATAGCACAAATTATTAAAAAAAAAATTCTCATGAACCGCCAGCCAGATTTCGACGAAACTTGGCAGGAATGATCGATGTACAATGCTCTTTCAAAGTTGTTAAAATGGTGACCCCGGGGTTGAAAATGGGCGTGGCCTGTGGGGTCAAATTGGGGTCAAATATAATTTTTGACCGAATATGGTCATGTCTATATCAAATCGAAGGTATCAAAGAGGCGATCGCTCTGGTACATTTTTCTGTCGAAATTGGATGGTCATGTCATCCAAGATGGCCGCCGAAAGGTCAAAAGGTCGTTCTTTTATTAGAGATTTCAAAGTTATTCTTTACACGAACCGCTTGGCCCATGGTGGCCAAACTTTACAGTTATGGTCGTCGCTAATCCAAGACGGCCGCCGTCTAAAAATATCACAAATTCTTAAAAAATCTTCTTCTCATGAACCGCCAGCCTGATTACGACGAAACTTGGTAAGAATGATCGATGTACAATGCTCTTTCAAACGTGTAAAAATTGTGACCCCAGGGTCAAAATTGGGCGTGGCCCGTGGGGTCAAATTTTATTTTTGACCGAATATGCTCATGTCATATATCAAATTGAGGGTTTCGATGAGGCAATTGCTCTGGTGCAATATTTGTCGGAATCGGATGATTATGTCATCCATGATGGCCGCCAAACAGTCCATTTATTCGAGGTTTGGACGTCTTTTTCTGAGGAACCACATGGCCGATGCTGGCAAAACTTCGTAGTAAGTTAAGATCCTTGGGTGAAGCATTTTCAGATTTGGTAAAATGAGTCATCGCTTAATCCAAGATGACAGCCATCTAAAAATAGCACACTTTTTTGAAAACACATATGAACTCAATGTCACATTCTCCTCCGGTGTTCATGGAGTCAGGTGAGCGAATTAGGGCCATCATGGCCCTCTTGTATTAATCTGCGATGCTATTAATATTAATATAGTGTATCATCTGTTTGCATACAAATGTATCATTTATTATCGTAATTTCAAGAACATGGTACACACGTCATAAAGCTGTGCTACATGTAGTAGTTTAATGAATCTCGGCCATGCTACTAGTTTCAGAACAACAGCTACGTTTAATGATCCTCCCTGCGATGTCAATATTTGTTCCTGTGTATTATATAAAATACAAATTGAATACATAAACGCGAGCATGAAGCTGTAAGCTTCAACGTGCATCAACGTACACTCTAAAACCTAGTAATGTACGACTCACAACGAAATAAGCAAATACAATTTATTCACTTAGATATTACGTTAATACTGAAAGTGAGTGTTTATTTATTACAGTGCCAACCGTATTGAACGTGTCAGCCAGTTGTGACTCATGCGAAACTCCTTGAATATCATAATTTCACAAATTCCTATATGTTTATAGACGACTAATATTTGAGCGAGGGCATGGGAAAAATATAATGTGGCATAAACATGACATTTTCACGTTTCCTTATTCCATAAACAACATCCTATAAGGATTACAATGATATATTACCTCCAAGTACATGTATATGTCATTGATAAACACTTCAGATAGTTTATAGAAAACTGTAGCTACATGACAAATACGTCAATAAAACGTTGGCAATATTAACGAATTATCTTACAGGCCCTGAGAAATCGGACGTCGTGTAAGTTTGCATGGCCTACGTCTTCTTATCTGGTACATTTATTATTCCAAATCGAACAAATCTCGCGATTCTGAACACGTATATTTTCAAAAACCGCAGTGTTTGATCTTTGTACGTGACTACCATAACGCATTACGTTGTGGTGTCGGCTTTTGCGTTGGCTCCACCCGCCATATAACTCTAACCGCGCGGTTTTACTCCGTGACATAAAATTTAACTTTACCACGCCAATGTTTGGAAAATGTCATGGACGGGTCCATTTATTCAGAGACAGTTCGGTATTATATTCTATCAGACAATAGTTTCTACGTGCTCACCAAGCATACATTAATTATACAAATCCGAAACATTTTGTGAAATCCTTGGCGAAAAGTAGTTTTTAACACCATTGTAAAAATGATGCATAAATTTTCTAAATGGAAACCGTATCTGTTTCAGTAACATTACGACACTATGTTTTATGCGGACAATGACCCTGTCGTTATTGGTTATGCGACATAAACTTTATTTACACCACTCACTACAGGTGGGAAACATTATAACTGGGCCAAGCCGGTTTGTGTAAATTGTTTCCTAAGTTGTCATACTGCTAAACACTTTAGTTAACCAGAATTAGCAATTACAATATGTATTTTCCTCAATGCAGCGTGGACGATAATAATTTGCCATTTTACACCAACCAGCTACACAATGTGGTTTTTAAAGCATATTTCCTTCATACTAAATTAATCAACTGACTGATATTGAAACATTTTAATTTATCCAATTTCTAAACAATAGTCCTTGGAATTATTTTCAAACAGACCACTCCATTTTTAAAAGGAAAAATACTGCAATTGTACTAACTTGTAAAGGTTAGTCACTGCCAGACATTATATTCGACGACAAGTATAATCACCATTATGACAATCAATATGAAGGTTTGTATTCTATAAACCTAGACGGGGTTTTTGTTCACATAGGTGTTCGATTTGATTGGCTATCATTTAACCTTTACTATAAAGGACATTTATTTCTGTTGGCCGCCAACTAGTGCTGAGGGCGGTGCTGTTGTCTAAATGCAAGTTTATTGGAGTAGTATTTAACATATAATCTAGTGTTTAAGCTCTACTTGGTTATTATACCTTGAAAGTCGTTAATTTGTGTCTCATTTACGTGCTTGTAAGTACATGGCATGTGTAAAAACAGATGATTGTCCAGTAGAGCTCGCGAAAGCTTCGACATTTGCTACTTAATTTGGATCAAGATTTGCCCCTTCTTTTGATTAGAATTTGCTTTTTTTCATTGTACTTATGGGTGTCCTTTGTTACATGATTTGTTTTCCCTTTGTCGGCACATTACACTATACGTGTTGGCGGCTGTTTGTCAACTCGTCAGGGTTGTTGCCTTATTGGTCCAATTTTATTTTGTCGCTGTTTATTTTATTTCCTCAGTCCTATGTTTACTGTCTTCCTGTGCGCCATAATAACATGTTAAGGAGACCGTGCGGGCGTTGGTATCGCCCATGCTCAACCAGGTTTAAACCGTGTCTTCTTTCGAATCTATATTGATCACTGAAGATTCGACTGGGAACGGTTTTCTCGCCTCCTTGGCGACTGTAACGTGAGTGGCTTTCTAAAAAAACATACGAAGTAGCTATCCGTGTTTGTTATATCATGTGTGTGGTTTAATCCTAAATGAATTGGTCGAAATAGTTGTGAAATATGTTATCAGTAGGTGCCTTGGTAATGACGGACCCACACAGTTAAGCAAAACAAGACGTATATGGATGTTAAATATAATTCTATAACGGAATTTTATTAATAATCGAGCTGGGTGTAAATAAGGATCATGACTAGTGATTAAAATAACATAGTTATTGCAGTTCTTTAAAATGAGGGTCCACATGCATGCTTTATAATAAACATGTAACAGTACAATGTACAATGCTTTTTATGATATTCGAAAAACTGGTTGTATTGGAATTGCGAATACACGTACATTGTATGTTGTTAACATCAATGTTTGTTATTGAAATTCCGCTTCAGTGAAAATAGAAAATGGGTCTGACGGAGTAAGAGTTGTTTTTAACGAACGTTAATTATTTATTCAATTCTTCGCTAACACGTTAAGTGCGTATGAAGCTATGTCTGTAAAAATTTTCTTAATTTAAATATGGAACAAAACAAAGTTTACTGCTTTGATTTGGGGGATTTAAGGCCAATATACTGGATATCACATCGCCCAACTTTTATAGGTTGGAATCTCAGAAATATTTATATGAAAGAACAATTTAATTGGCATTAATTTTGAATTTTATTTCATCATCCCTGCGTAATATTACACTGCTTTGGGAATTCAAATAATTGCATGTATTACCCTAAAATCAAAGTAACAAAGTGGCTTTATGTCCCTGTTTCATTTTCAAACAAATGCCGTACTTACTCAAGATCTATTTTTAATCTATGTTCCAAACATTGTTATAAAATCGTGTTCACAACAGAAAAATAAAATAAACATTACGGTAACGCGTCTTATCCAATAGTATATAGCCCATACTAATAAATTGCTGCGGTACAATCTTATGACGGCCATCTTAGACTTTGGTGAACTGGGCATTTACCCAAGTATGTGATACATTAGTTATACTGTGTCAATATAATACTGTTTACTTGTTTTAAATGATTAATGCCATCAAATGGATAACACGATGTAAATTGATGAGAAATCGTGATATTTGGCGGCCATCTTGGATTTTGGTACACAAAACAGTTATCCAAGTATGTTTTGCTATTGTCATGGCCATTTACTGTGTACATGTACGTATGGTCGTACGTAAGTATGTTTTGAAATGTTAAGTGATGATATATAAATGACACGGTGGCAAATTAACGGAGATTATGATTGTTAGCGGCCCTTTTGGATTTATATACATACTTTCTCACGTAATGAATATTTTTGAAGTAGCATAAATTTTTATTTCACTTATAAAATATAATCCAATACGAATAAACCAATAACTGGTCATATAAAATAGTTTTATATATGGTTTAGTGTGGTGGGGCATGGTAGTGGTGTATTGGCGGCAATCTTGGATTTTGTCGGCCATTTTTAATGAAAATGTTCTAGTTCGATTGTACGTAAATGACAAATACCAATTGCAATGTTTTCAGTACGTTTTACAGCGCGTATAAGCGATTATGCGGCAGTTGTATGTGAACGTTTGCAAAACAGCCCTTTTACGGGCAGAAATGTTGCTCTTAGCGACTTTAGCAACCTTAGCAACCTTAGCAACTTGTTCACTTATATGGGCATACCAACTTTAAACGATAAATTGCTATCATGCAGATATGATATGCTGGGATATATACCTTTCTAGAAAATACCCAAGTCTCACCCACTATATGTCATGTTACACAACCACGTATGCATTATAACTTGTGCAACTGTGTGGATCTGAAGTACAACATGTGAGATATTGTGGGTAATCATAATTACATTAATTTTGAGCAAAGAACACAATTCTATCAAATATACAGTAGAACCTCACCAAACCGGACACCCAGTTGACACCATTGTGTTTAATTTAAAAAATATGTTCACGGATTACTTAATTACAGTGAAGCCTCTCTAAACCGGACACCCTGGGGACCTTCCAGGGTGTCTGGTTTAGAGTGGTTTCACTGTATTACTTCAAACCATAGCATACATGTATGTCTAGCTTTACATGTATGGACAGTTTTGTGTTACAGAGAACCCTCTATAAACCGGACACACTGGGAGGTCCCCAGGGTGTTCGGTTTCGAGAGGTTTCACTGTAACTCAGGCATTTTATATATTCTGAGCCAAACATGTAGATGTGTGCTTTGCGATCATGAACATAGACTATAACCAAGAAACTCATGAAACATAAGATCACATATGATTTTGTGGTGTCCGGTTTAGAGAGGTTCTACTGTATATTTAACAACAAGAATCGCCAGTTCGTTAGGTCACAGTGTGTCATATGCAGCTGGCTACTTATAACTGACCACGTCTGTTATGTACAACATATACCGTATATATCCGGTACTCTACACTATTATTAGACAATATTACCATAAAATGCAGTAAAATATATGTACTTTTAATAGTTATATATTTGATTTTTAATAAATTAATTTCGTAGCGAGCGCCACCGAGCGCGAAATGAATTTATTAACAATCCAATATAATAATACATATTGGCGAAAGTGGCGCAATATGCGATTAATTGAGACGAAATGCCGTTATGTCATTGTTCGAGAAACTAGGGTAAACAATTTACTGCTTACCCTAGTTTCTCGACCAATGAAAGAACAGCATGTATTAACTATCCAATATATGAACTATAACTATTACGTATTGTATTACAGTATCTATGGAATTAATGAACACCAGTTATGGCAGATATATATTTATATTGCATTTTCTGATAGTTTCAAAAATGTAAATAACCAAATACAGCATTGGCATTAGAAATCTTATTATTTTACGTCATTTTGTCGCAATTCATAGAACAGCGACGTTGCCGGTAAATATCGTGACGTTATTGACAGCGACGATGAACGTCATGTATTTTAAAGGTACATGCCCACTCGGTAGGCACAACTTATTCTTTATATCAGATACATCATCTGAGACATGTTCTAGCAAAATAAACATTAATTCACCATTATCCCACGTATTGGTTGGCATTATTATACATTTTATATCAGACGTAAATGTCCACACTGATCAGGGGAAATTAAAATGTTAAAGGACATTACTACTTATTCTCTGTATTTATTTTTTGATGTGCAATGATCGTACTTTATAATCTGTCGAAAATGTTATTTTTTTCAGCTGACGCATTTAATTAATATCAATAATGAAAATACATGAAAATAATACCACCGCGAGTCACTATCAGTAAAATAAATATTACTAAATAATTATATTTGTATAGTGGGCACTCGTCAGGGTTGATCATATCCAAAATAGGCAAAAATCTGCCAAGGCGAAATACGCTAATTAACATAATTTCAAAATGGCGGCCATCGCCAGCTGTGGAATGCAATATCTCGCAAACGGCTCGTCCTAGGATCCATAAATGTATTACTAACACATAGGAAAGTGGTACCCAGGAATCCATAAATGATACTCCTATCGACCTATGACGTCATTGTGACGTCATTACTCATGTAGTTCGTCGTCGGGGGTGATTTTTGTCGCACATTTCGTGCACTCGGGAATCCGAAAATGATACTACCACTGACCTATGATGTCATTATGACACAATAACTAACTTATGACGTCGGGGACAGATTCACGAATTGTTTCATGGGGGAAACAGTTTAATCTCTAGCAATAGCCAATGTCCGACAAATATGTTTCTTCAATCTCCTCTTCGACCTTTGTCCGATAGCGTCAGCTAGTTGCGACTTTGTGGCTTCTCTAATCATTCCATATTTGTCAAATAAAGCAGTTGGGTGTGTTGATAGTTCATATTGCAAGAACTGCTCTAAGTCATTCTCATCTGTCATTCTCCTCTTCGTCGAGAATCACTGGGCTTGGCGAGTTTGAGCAGGTCTCCCCATTGCAATGTCCACAAGTATTCGTACATTGCAGTCCAAAAGGTCGACAAGAACACTTTTTGGTAGCACATTCCCCTTTGCACATGCACCGGATTACTTTCAAAAGATGCTGAGGAGCTACTGGTGCATCCATTTTCTTTGGGTGAAGAGCATCGTTTCGCACTTCCCATCCCCATTCGGTAGGATTCATGTCCTCTCCATCACCCATCCACGTAAGGACTTGAATACATACTAGCAAGGAATGATACATTGCCGCGTCAGATATCGGTGGCAATGTTTTCACATCGATTGCTGTAGTACCTCCTATTTTTCCTCCGTACAGACAAACCACAGCCTTTTCACCGGCTTCAGTTATCTCACTAGTACATGGTAAGTCAGTGGCACATAAGACTGCCGCTTGTTCCTTGAAGATCCCACTGTCCATCTTCTTCAATGGTGTTGCTTTTCTTATACCAAAATGTCGAGACGTGGTGTCACATCCAGCGATGGCGTGAATGAATTGCAAACTCGAACAGGTATCTCCACCTAGAACCCCACAGACGTGACCAATGTCCCACAAACTATGCTTTGCGTTCTTCCTTTCGGTTTTTGAAGAACAACTGTCCCTGTGGTATGTTCAGGCGATTTGCGTGATGGCATAACATTACAAGCAAGTCTGTGTCCTCACCAACAACACAGGTCTGACCGATGGCTGCTAATTCTACTCCAGTTTCTGCTATTATAAAGTCTGCATCACCTGTGGCCTGTTTTGTGCCTATTCCATTCGATGCAAAGTGTTGCTTCATCAGATTGGTGAAGTTACATTTGTTGATTTCATTACTAAGGAGGTTTTCCTTCTTGGTCTTCAGTAGTTTGTTTCCGGTAAAACCACTGACTTTTGCACCAACGAGCCCTTTTTTTCGTCGCTGATGGGTGCTGTCTTTCGTAGAAGGGCCCTGTAGATAGCCGTCAAACACAACGATAGGACCTGAGCTCTGCTTGACTAGATCTACGTATTTAGTACATATACTATCAAACGATGTATCGTTTTTCCACTGAATTCTGTGCAATAAAGAACCACCATCGAACACTGAAAACTGCTGCTCAACCGCGACCAATGTTTCAGAACCTTGAGTCTGATACCTTTGTCCGATAGCGTCAGCTAGTTGCGACTTTGTGGCTTCTCTAATCATTCCATATTTGTCAAATAAAGCAGTTGGGTGTGTTGATAGTTCATATTGCAAGAACTGCTCTAAGTCATTCTCATCTGTGTGTGCATTGCCAATGGCCAGCAACCGTTGTAACAGCAGCTGAGGATCGATGTTGACTTATTCTCCATCAATGTCAAGTTGCTTTGCCTGACCCAACGAAACAGCAATATCTTTTTTAGAGAAGGAAAATTCGAATGCATTTGTACCATACATCTTCTCTAAGATTTTCCCACCGACGTCTTTGTCTTTAGCTCTATGAGCATTGACAGTTGGATCAGCGGTAATGTCACTGGTGATACTCCGCAGGTCTGGTGTAGGCTCGAATGTGTTATTCTCACGTAGGAAATCTAAAACAATTGAGGAATCTTTGTTATCACGTTTTACTCTTGCAGAAGCTAACTCTTTATGTTGTTCACTGGTGGCGAAAGTGGTTGTGGCCAGTAGCAGCAAAGTACGGCAGCATCTTATTAAGGTAGGCCTTGTACAATGACCAGTTTCCGGTTCTTTGCGAACGAAGAAAATCACGAAGTAAATCAACCATATCTATATATTGCAGCCACAATTCAGCAGTAGGGTATTTGTGCAGTTCGTCTTTGGTTTCATATATGTTGACTAAGATTTGTGATATAGTCGGATCTTCCTTTGCCGCTTCCACCGATATATCTTAGCTTATAATTTGATCAAACAAATCTAAGGCTCTTTTCAAGTCCGGACTGAGAACCGACGATTGCACGCTTTCACTTTCGTTGTCACCAACTGGAACTGGGTATACCTCATGAAGGATGAGTCCGTTTAGCATAGAATCAATCATAAAATGCCCACGAGAAGCACGGGAATATGATTTGCCGTTCAAGATGTACGTGACAGCATTTTCACCGTATGTAAGTTCTAACACTTCTCGGAGCCCAGAACTAGTCATCAAGTTGCCAATACTGCCCAGGAAACTCATCATAGTATGGAATCCGCCCAAGTCTAGTATGATTTGTTTCAAGTCACTACTCTCTTGTTCATTAGCTACGATAGTTCTGGCTTTGAACCACAATGGCTTGTCAAATGTAACTATAGGTGTGCACTTATGACGAATACATTCATTGACGATGAAGCATAGAGTTGAATATATATGTCATGTCCGTTGGATTGATATCCAACATGGGGAGGAATCTCACTGTAGACTTGCCGGGGTAAATAGTACCGGTACTACCAGACACTGCTTACATCACTCCTGACCAGCCAGGTGTACCTAGTTTCAAAGGTGCACTTATCTTCCATAGTAACTCTAGTTTGCTAAATGGGTTTTCTACATTGATTTGCGGTAGCTTATAGTAAACAATAGGAATATATACACTGGGAATGTCATAGTACGTAGCTTGAATCACTGAATTAACAGTTATCTCTGAGCCTGCATCTCTTCGGATCAGTGTCTTGACTCTAATTGCTGGTGTAATAGTTTCTATCGTACCCATAGCATCCATCTAAGCTGCATGGATTTCTGTCAGCATTATCGCAAACAAATTGCCGAAAATGACGAATGCCGAGCATAACTGAAGCCACAGAATCATATTCAGAATTGATATCTGCAGTGGTAGGTGTTTGGGCGGCCGCACATGCTTCGAAGTTTAGCACCTCTGTGTAAGACGAACATAGGCCATGATCGTGCAGTGTGTTGATTAAGTACTTTGAACCAAAGTGATGATGCAGTTGAACTGCCAGTCCGAACTGTAAAGGAGTCATTAGTGCCCGTTGTCTGGCAGCCTGAATGAGGCACTGGCCTATCGTTGCCATTTTATGAGGCCTTTCGATTTTCCCACAAATAGCTCATCCAGAAAAAGTTTCAGTGACTTGGGCAAGAAATCTAACATCTTATCCACCGATTTCAATTCCTGTGCATCCGGATAAAACTCTTTAGTAAGCGATTTATATTTATCAATTATCTCACACCGGATCAGTGCAACTGCTGTTGTTATCAGTATTTGTTTTTCGATTTCTGTATCACTCTCAGTCATTGATGTTTCATAAAAGTCTTGTAAAATCTTCGCAGCAGTGTGGTTGAATGTAACAACATTTGATTTTCCCTGAACATTTGATATGGTTACGTTGTCACCTAGAACTTCAAATAACCGTTTCTTCATGTATACTGTGCTATAAGGCGTCTCGCATAACTCTTCCATTTCCTTACATAAATCAATTATCGTTTTGTGTTCCTCATCCGCGTTCATGAGACTATTGACGACAGCCAAAACGCTTCTTCTGTTGATGCATCATTAGGCCTGCCTGGTTTAATCACAGTGCTTGGAGTTGTTGAGAATCTTGCTGGTAGCTACTTTCCCGTACGACGGCTAACTACATGATGTATAACGTCATAGCTGTGTTATGCCGTCACAGTGACGTCATAGGTCGATGGGAGTATCATTTATGGATTCCTGGGTACAACTTGCCGATGTGTTAGTAATACATTTATGGGTGTTAGGATGAGCCATTTGCGCGATATTGCATTCCACAGCTGACGATGGCCGCCATTTTGAAATTATGTTAATTAGCGTATTTCGCCTGGGCCGATTTTTGCCTATTTTGGATATGATCAACCCTGATGCATGTCCAACCAAACGCCACTATGTTAGTTTCTGTTGCAATTTGTTTAGGGTCACAAGTTATCCCTGCCCGCCTATTTCTCCACAATCATTATTTGATATATGTATTCGTATATATTAACACGTTTCTTATGAAATTAATAGACTCGTTTAATAAATATACTGAATCAATATCCATGTAAGATCCGCTACATTTAAGGAATAAAACCATGGGCTGTTGCGTTTACTGTATTATGAACAACAGTTGGTCTGTTTAAAGTGCGTGGAGTCCGAAAGACCAACAGACCAACTGTTGTTCATAATACAGTAAACGCAACTTCCCATGGTTGTATTACTTATATTTACACTGCATTTTCGGATAGTTTCAAAGATGTAAATAACCATATACGGCGTAAAAATTAGGAATCTTATTGTTTTACGTCGTTTTGTCGTAATTCATGGAACAGCGACGTTGCCGGTTAATAGCGTGACGTTATTGAAAACGACGATGAACGTCATGTAATCGAATGACGTCAAACAAACTTTAACGAATCATCAACATCGCGCGACGTCAAGTGCGGCTAATGTAATGTACTGGGATATGAACGCAATACGTTAAATGGGCGTTTCCATTATGAATTCAAGGACAGTGTAAATATATTTGATTCAAAGATAATTGCTTCGTAAATGTGATGGAATATATGTATAACACAAATGTGAATACTGTCTCGTTACATCCTGTACGGCACAGGAGAGGCGAACTCGGCCATCTTTGTGTGTTCAAGCCATCAGCCACTTTCACCTCTTCTGGCGTTTGACACAAAACGCAATATGTGAAGTAGAACATATGATACAATGTATCTAATCATATGTAGAAAAGCCAGGACAACGGACTCCTATAAATTATATTACACCAAACAGTGCCATATTTCAGTTTTCTGGACAGGTTTGTGCCTGTGTTTTTAACGACATGAACAACCATTTGTAAATAGTCTCATACACAGAACATCGCACAGGGTATCACTCTTACCTGGAAAACCACACAACACATACCATATATACCCACTACTGTAATCTGTTATTAGCTATCAAATACAGTGACATGAAAGCAGGTACCTGGATGTATTGTCCCTGGTGTCAACTCACCTACTATGTGAGTAAATATGACTTTACCTATGGCTAACGTGTACACTAACAATAGGCTGTACATCAGATTGAAAAGTTTACACATCAAAATTTATTTTGAGATTGATGGGAGAATTCTCAGATATCTCGTCTTTTGTATAGTTTGCTGGCATAATATGTATACCACGCCGTTGTCATATCTGTCTATGATGTATTGCACCAACTTTTATTTGGTTTACTGTAGTTGCTGTATCTTTCAAACGCACAAAGTGGTGAAACTGTACGATGGCTTGTACATACAAAGGTGGCCAAGATGGCAACACACTGTACCATATAGTATACAATAACAATACAACATTCACATATATTATATTCATATATCACATCACTCTTATGACGCAATTATCATTGAAGCCAAGTGTATATATTTATGACCTAATACCTTAAGCTCCACCGCCAATGAAAGTCCCCACCATTGTATTGCCGTCGACATTCTACGACGACGTGACGGTGGACGAATCACAGGTGTCACAGGTGTCCGTGCGTACGGATTTTCCAGAGACGTGGTTGTGGGACATAGCCACTACGCGAGTTTATACTGTTTACTCAACCAGGTGCGCTGAAAAACAGGCACAAAACTGTCAAGAAAACTGAAACACTATTGGAACCCTTAGTTTGAGAGCAGAAACTGTGGTTTCTACTGCAAAGCACAAATAATTGCACAAACTATTGTTTAACTAAACTACCATTTGGGATTGTAATTTAACATGGTTTATGGAACATTGTGCATGTTGCTTGCCAAAGGTGTACATTGCCGCCTACGCTAATCTTGTCAATTGTTGTCAATTTCAGTATTTCAAAATAAATGTAGTTGAATATTGTGCTTGAAACCAAACAGCTTGATTGGTTGAGCCTGCGCTGTGTTACAGCTCAGGCTCAGACAATCAAATTGCTTATTTGCTACATGTGTAGTTGGCATTTCCAAAAGATGTTCAGAAACGTTGATTATCTGGGCAACGATTAACGCAGTCGGTTGTGTATTGTAGTGATTCGCAGTCAGGAGCGGTCACTCTGCCGGCCGAACTGCCGGACACAATCACCAACTGGGTGGTCAACGCATTCGCCGTCAGCTATAGCTACGGGGTCGGTGTGGCAGAAACGCAGGAGGTACAGTTCCCACCACCCATCTCCCCCACCCCACCCCACCCCACATTTACTCCCAGCCCAGTTGTCCCGTTAGCACAATTGGTAACGAGCGCGATTCTCACCAATGAGGTCAGTGTTACATCTCATATTTGTCGGTACATGTGAATGTGCGTGGTCGCCAGATCAGATATGTGGGTTTTCTCCGGGTACCGTACTCCGGTTTTCTCCAACATTTATGACCGCCATTACACCTCCGTCTGTGGCGATGAACGCATTTGTATGTGAGACAAGCCATGCGATTTTGTACCTTATAACGTTCCAATTCCCACCCTTAGATATAAGCCGAATGAAATGAGTTTGTGCCTTTTGTTAACTGCGTTATTTCATGAAATACATTTACCAAATTGAACAAATTTTCCATAAATTAAGTCAAAGTTGACAAAAAAATCAGAGTACACGCGAAATGTGTGTCAACTTCTGAAGTCGTTTACGAATATCCCATTTTCTCTAAATATATTTCATGAAATATCGCAGATGTGCGTAGGTACAAAATCGCATAGCATGTCTCGTATATAGTCTATCGCTTGTTTAATAAGTTTACATTTCACAACCAGCACCACTTTCAGACTGCACCACCCGTGCGGCCCAATGTCAAGGTCACATTACTTCGAAATTTACCTTATTGTTTGTTTGGATTTAGGTTAAAGTTTTTAAGAACGCTATATCTCTGAAACCGCTTCGCCAATTCACTCGTGTGTTTATCATCATCCATATTTTCATTCTATGCCCAACCAGTGCGGTCCCATGTACCCAATTTCAAGGTGAAATCACAGGTTGAAGTATCGGACCGAGGTCTATAAATACATTAAATATGCCTAAAAGCATCAATAAACGAAAGGAAAATAAGGTAAAATTATTGTTTTTACTCCCTCCATATAGATTCCATATGGAGTATATATGGAGAGAGTAAAAAAAAATAATTTAGCTTATCGTTTATTGATGCTTTTAGGCCTATTTAATGTATTTATAGACCTCGGTCCGTTACTTCAACCTGTGTGTGAAATTACTTTGTTTTTGTCGCGCCCTCTTTATAGGAATTAAATAAGTGTATAATTGTGTCACAATTCCACCAGTTCTAAAAATGACGAGTGCCCGCAATACTGATATAATCATTTAGTAATATGCTGATTGTGACGCGCGGTGGTATCAGGCTAGTTTCATATGCAAATAATGCATGATAGTTTTTAATTATTGATACTAATTAAACGCGTCGCCTGAAAAAAATAATATTGTCGTCAGATTAAAAAGTATGATCATTGCACATCAAAAAATAAATACAGAGAATAAATAGTAATGGCCGTTAACATTTTAAGGAAACACGGTTATCAACCCTGATTTCAGTGTGGACGTTTACTTCTGATATAAAATGTGTAATAATGCCAATCAATACGTGGAGTAATGGTGAATGAATGTTTAATTTGCCCGAAAAATGCCACATCTACAGAATATACAAACCTATCTGTATCCCTATAGTATAGCCTACTGAGTGGTCATGTACCTTTAAATGTCTCGGCGGGCGTGACATGCGGGCCACGGACATCTAGTTAAACATAAGCCTTTTACCACACATATGGCTATTCTCTGCTACTTTCATTTTTTGTATGGATGTTGTGGGAAATTTTTTCGCATATCCTGCACCCATTCTGCACTGGGTATTCATTGATTAAGATATAGGTTTATTTGTTGTTAAGAAAGATAAATTAAATCTCCTGTGACCACCCTTGTGGATGACCCAAAATGTCAGCCGCTGGAATTAAATCCACCTCACATGACAAACATGTTTTGAAACAAACCCAGACATATGAAAGGTGCGAATATATCCGCACTAACCAATAGGTCCGCGGACATATTCGCGTGGTCTTAAGGCACGAATGCTTGAGCATGATCTAAATGATACATTAAGCCTGTTAAGTAGATTAGTACATCAATTCACAAGTTTCTGCAAGCAAAGAGTGTCTACGGCATAAAACATCTGGATTATATTCTTTACCGTACTACAGTGGAACCTCTCTAAACCGGACACCCTGGGAGGTCCCCATGGTGTCCGGTTTAGAGAGGCTTCACTGTAATGTACTCCCTGAACAGTGCTTTTAATTTTGAATCATGAACAGATACGACAATGAAATAAATGAAACCCATCTAAATTAAACACAATGGTTTCACCAGGGTGTCTGGCTTGGAGAGGTTCTACTGTATCACTGTACTAGCTGATGATTTAGTGTGGTTAAACATTAAACTTGTATACCCCAAGAAAGTTTCTAAAAACGTCATAATTTATTTATATAATAGTGAAGTAGTGATCTCTATCCTACGGATATGGATTCTTTTTATTAATTCGTTCCCATGAAATAACAATTCGTTCCCTCAATTTAACAATTCGTTCCCTCGAATTAACAATTCGTTCCCACGAAATGACAATTCGTTCCCTCCTTAATTTAACAATTCGTTCCCTCGAATTAATAATTCGTTCCCACGATATAACAATTCGTTCCCACGAATTAACAATTTATTCCCACGAATTAACAATTCGTTCCCGTGGGATTGTTAATTCGTGTTAACGAATTGTTAAATTTAATTAACAAATTGTTATTTCGTGGGAACGAAGTAATACAAAAATGAATTCTACGTCCCCTGCGGGGCTCTGTACTTTCCTGTCCCTCCGTGTAGGTTACGGCCACCCAAGACCTGTTTGTTTCCATGGACTTGCCATACTCCGTGATACGGAGGGAAGAATTCGAGCTGAGGATAGTCGTCTTCAACTACAAATCCGCCTCAATGCAGGTATGTGGGTGCTGCATGGTGGAAGCCGCCTGATAAATGTGGTTGTGATTGGAGAAATGGGGCTTATGGGATGTGGGGCCAGTATATATATGTACATGTAGCACACCTATGTATATGTAGCCTGATAACTGTGCGGATGCACATGGCATGCTGATCATGGTTGACACTGGTCGCTATTTCTCCAGTCACACCCACAAATAGAGAATAACCAGTGTCTTATGATATCTGATCACATTTGTATACCCCCGCAACGTATGCGTCCGTCCGTGCGTCCGTAAACTTAACATCAGAGAAATTGTGTTATAACTTCTATTTCCTTCATCTAAAATGCTTAATATTTCACACATGCATTTCTGTAAGGCTCTACTACATGTATCATGCTGTGCCAAATCCACGACCGTCCAACCCCAGCTGATCCCAAGGTGATGGTCAAATACTTAGTCTCTTTACAAAACATAACATCAGAGAAATATTGTTATAACTTCTATTTCCTTCATTCCGTCCATTACCCCCGCTGATCCCAAGGTCAAATACTTAGTCTCTTTACAAAACTTAACATCAGAGAAATATGTTATAACTTCTATTTCCTTTATTGAAAATTCTTAATATTTCACACATGCATTCCTCTAAGGTTGTACTATCATGCTGTGACAAATCTACGACCGTCTAACCCCCGCTGATCCCAAGGTCAAGTTCACATACTTAGTCTCTTTACAAAACTTAACATCAGAGAAATATGTCATAACTTCCATTTCTTAATATTCCATGCATGTATTCCTCTAAGGCTCTACTATCATGCTGTGACAAATTCCCGCTGATGTCGAGGTCAAGGTCACATACTTAGTATCTTTACAAAACTTAACATCAGAGAAGTCGGTTATAACTTTTATTTCCTTGCTCGGATCTGCTTCACATTTCACACACGCATTGCTCCAATGGACCTGTACGATCCTGTGACAAATCCACGTTCATGCCGCTCCCGCTAAGCCCAGAGTCAAGGTCACAATCCCACACACTTGGACATTTTTACATATTTTAGGGGTACCTGGGCCCACACTGGGGTATTCCGTAAGCCTCGCTTACTGACCAACCTAGTTCATACATGTTCGAGTTTTGTTTCTGCATTTACACAACACATTTGCAATGTATGGACATGAGGATGTGATAATACAGTGATATCACGTTCGTCCGCAAACTATGGCATCGTTATCAGGCAAGTCTAGGAAACGCGCAGGCATTCCGTGGCACGCCCCGGAGTTCCTACCATTTCCGAACCGAGCCTGGTAAATATAAACTGGATATATAGCAAGGTGTATGATCACGTGGTTACAACAACAACAACAGGTACTGACACTTCCGGAAGCCCTCCGATTCAAAGTACGTATTCTTGTATTTTGTCCGTATTATGTAACGGATTTTCGTGCAATATAACGCATCAAACGCGTCTTGTTAAGTTGCATTTGATGGTATCGCTACTTTGGCCCAAACTACTGTCGTTTTTGCGAAGAATCAATTTCCGAAAATCGATTCTTCGCAAAAACTACATAAGTATGTGCCGAACTCCCGGGACCGCCAGATGCAGCTCATGATGACGCGTTTGTTGCGCCATATTTCATCAAAAGCCGTTGCCTATTAAGAAAACAATCAAATAATATTTACCTTGGAGTTGGCGCGCTTCCAACACTTTAAGCCATTGTTGTTGTTGTTGTAACCACGTGATCATGCACCTTGTATAGAGGATCTTACATGAGTGTTGATTTAACACATTTCATGCTGAGGATATGCAATTTTAATTGGGAAAAATATAAATATTTTCTTTAAGTGTGCTTAGAAGTATATGTCGCGACCACCGTATGAACCGTCGCACCGACGGTTCAAATGAGTGGTCTCAACATATACTTTCATTAAGAAATAATAAAATTAAAAATTAAATATTTTAAAAACTGCATGCCCGTAAAAGTGTATTCCCCATATAATGGGTTAATATGATATTTATTAAACGAGTTTACAGATTTCATAAGAAACGAGGCTATGCTGAGTTTCTTATGTAAATGTAGTTAGTCAACGAGTTAAAGGTACATACCCGCGCAGTAGGCACAACATGTTCTTTATAGGAATTAAATAAGTGTATAATTATGTCACTATTCCACCAGTTCTAAAAATTACGAGTGCCCGCTATACAAATATAATCATTTATTAATTATCAATTTACTGTTAGCGACGCGCGGCGGTAACTGTCTATTTTGATAATGTGTGGGGACGACGACTTTCACATCACGGCTTGCGGTGCGCATGCGCAGTATACTACACGCGCCAGTAGGCTTCCCAATATGTAAACAAGAATATCAACATGTCGAAACGTCCAGGGGCAGGACGGAAATTGTATGAAACGGTGTCGGCCAAAATAAAGTCGAAATGTCTGAGGGACAGGCAGTACAGAGAGAGTGGTTAATATTGGCGACCTTATCACCAAATGGAAAGAGTTTTAGATTTGGACTCGAACAGAGATTTTTCTCCTCAACTTCAGATACTTCACTGCGCATGTCAAAGATGTGATATGATTGACCGTGTCACGTGACGAGTATTGGTAAAAATAGCACGAGGTCGGAAAATACCCTTTCTGGTCGCGGCATATAAAATGCGATTTAACACCAATTAACACGCGCCGTAATTAAAAATAACTCGTTAGTGGGTAGACAAATGGCTCATATAAGGCATGACAAAAAATGAAAAATAGTCGTACAGTGTAACCTGCTGCGTGGGCATGTACCTTTAAATAAATACCATATGAAATCATTATATTTATTGCATAAGCACATCATCACACAATTGAAGCTGTACTTGTCATTATAACAAGCTCAGTTGCATTCTTATTACACTAGTGTATTACGAATTATATTGCACTGTGTTAATACACTGCAAGCGACCATTTTATGCAATGAAAATTAAAAAAACATGATATTCTAGTTAGAATGTAACGTTATCTGCTGTACGATGGGTAGATATAGACTTGATTACGTTGCAACCACCGCATTGAGTCGGTATTATACAATAGATACCGTTTCAGTCCTTAATATGCTGAACCAAAAAATATCGTCTGTTGTTTTTGTTGTTGTTTGGTGTTCATTTTGTTTCTATCGAAAGAATTTTCTGACAGCACATGAGAATCGTCTCCATTGGAAACGATTCTCGTGCACTGTTTAAACATGTTTCTTATAGGACAAAAATAACAGCAGACGACAATTTTCGGTTCCCAACTGATAAAGGCTGAGGATCCAGTGGCCCGTTTCAATAAACTTCTTACGACTAAAATATTCGTAAGTGCAAATTTTGGATCGTCTGGAAATTTAAATTGATGGATTTAGTCCAATAATTGTGTAGAAGAAAACATTGTTAATGTGAAATTTACAGACTATCAAATGTGTGCTCTTAAAAACATTTTAGTCGTACGAAGTTTAGTGAAACAGGCCCCTGGTAAAGTTGAATATGCTTGTAGTGCTCCACTAATCCTAACTGCTGACCTACATAACTCCTCAAACACCTCCCATACCCTCCATAGTAATAGTAACCTGTTATGGATGGTGGGAAGGTTTTGCAGAGTTACGTGCCTGCAGCTACACTTTGTAGCTAGTTATTTCCTTTTGCAAATCTATTTATAGAGATCCTGTCCTTTGGTTTATTTTAGCGTTTATTTCTTACTGAATACCTTTCAAAAATAGGATAGACCCAGATCAGACTGCACATATGTGCAGTCTGATCTGGGTATATATTGATTGCAATACAATTAATAAGTGAAAATATGAATCTGGCAAATAATGCAGTTCAGGATCAAATTACGCAGATGATCAGGATCAACACTAGTGGAAAACACTATACATATGTAATGCCTTCTTTACACAACAAATCATGCAATATTCGGATTTATTACAAGCAACTAGGCCATAAAATATACAAGTTGGACCGGAGTTCTATAAATAAATTCAACGGGTAATAACTAGTTCCGATGCACCATCAACGTCTAAATTTAGGTGACCATCGAGCTGGAGGAGAATCTGGCGGAGTTCGTTACTAAGGGCACCAGCTACACCTCCGTCGCGGTATGTCTGCCGCAAAGAATTGTCATACACAACCGCCTGCGTTAATCTTGTCCAAGATGATCAACGTTTCCGAACATCTATCGGCAATGCCAACTCGCGCATGGTGAAGCAGTTTGATTGTCTGAGCCTGAGCTGTAGCACAGCTCAGGCTCCGTCAATCAAGCTGCTTGATTGTATGAGCCTTAGCTGTAGCACAGCTCAGGCTTAGTCAATCAAGCTGCTTGATTTCAAGCGCAGCATTTAAGTATTTTGAAATAAGAATATTGACAACTATTCGCAAGATTAGCGCGGACGGTACTGTGTTCCATTCTACCGCGTATGAATACACTAAATACTGTAAAGCGCCAAGTGGCAAATGAGCTGGGGGAGGAGTGGAAAACCGAAACAATGTGGAAATTGACTTCTCCGAAACCTGGCTAGTTAGCCAGGATATGATAGAACTAAGAAAACGAAAGTCAGATTTTGAAAATCGCCGACAAATTGCAAAAGAATGTTTCTAAGTATGTTTAGCCCCCATGTTAAATTCCCAATAACATACAATTTTGATGGACTTTCATTAAATATTGTTAATGCATGTTAGTGTTCCTTTTTTGTCATTTATTAAAAAATACTTAAAGTCAAATATGTTTTAGATTTACATTGTTCTGCAGCCAAAGTTCATTGGTAACAAAACGGTGAACAGACAGCAGTGTAGCCATTAACCCGTGATTTATGCCACCTAGATTGCGGGAGGCCAATCCGGATTGTTCAAGGTGGCCATTCAACCCCGCATAATCGGCGATATCAAACTGACCGCCACCGCCCGCTCGGGCGAGCTGACTGACGTGGAACAACGGACACTGATCGTCAAGGTTAGTAGTCCAGGCAACTGGCTGTGTCACGGAACCAACCCGAATGTTCTGTCTGTAACACAGGGCGCTACGTCGCCCTACGTTACAGACAGAAATTTCGGGTTATCACGGAACCTGTCCAAATGTTACGGCGACGTGTATCTAGGCACTGTATAACACGTGTTATCCTCTATCATCACGGGTTACAGTAACGGACCGACGTCTATAAATACATTAAATGTGCCTAAAAGTATCAATAAATGAAAACAAGAGCTGTAGGAGAACAGCATAGCTCGACTACGAGGGTTGTCGATGTACACATAGCTTGACAAAGAAGGTGGCTGCGGCCTGCATAAAAACCTTAACCAAGGTTGACTAAAAACATTAACCAAGGGAAATTAAGTAAGTAATTCAAGGTTAAATGTAGGTCAATGTCAGATATAGGTCAGTGGTTATTGATGTACATCACTAGGAGATAAAGTTTTCCAAGTATGGTTGCTGTAGGCCCAGGAGTATTCCATATACAAGCTTGAGTAAAAACCGTAACCAAGGGGAGATAACTAAGTAATCCAAGGATAAAAGTAGGTCAAGGTCAAATATAGGTCAGGGATTATTGATGTACATCACTAGGAGATGAAGTTGTCCAAGTATGGTTGGTGTAGGCCCAGAAGTATTCCATATACAAGCTTGACTATAAACATTAAGCAAGTAATTCAAGGTTAAATGTAGGTGAAGGTAAAATAAAGGTCAGGGGTTATTGATGTACATCCCTATGAGAAAAAGTTATATCCAAGTATGGTGTCTGTATGCACAATAGTATTCCATCTACAAGCTTGACTAAAACCTTAACCAAGGTTGAGTAAAAACCTTAACCAAGGGGAATTAAGTAAGTAATTTAAGGTTAAATGTAGGTCAAGGTCAAATATAGGTCAGGGGTTGTTGATGTACATCACTAGGAGATGAAGAGTTGTCCAAGTATGGTTGGTGTAGGGCCATGAGTATTCCATCTACAAGCTTGACTAAAAACCTTAACCAAAGAGAATTAAGTAAGTAATTCAAGAGGAAATGTAGGTCAAGGTCAAATATAGATCAGGGGTTATTGATGTACATCACTATGAGAAAAGGTTGTCCAAGTATGGTGTCTGTATGCACAATAGTATTCCATGTACAAGCTTGAGTAAAAAGCTTAACCAAGGTCGAGTAAAAACCTTAACCAAGGGGAATTAAGTAAGCAATTCAAGGTTAAATGTAGGTCAAGGTCAAATATAGGTGAGGGGTTGTTGATGTACATCACTAGGAGATGAAGTTGTCCAAGTATGGTTGGTGTAGGGCCAGGAGTATTCCATCTACAAGCTTGACTAAAAACGTTAACCAAGGGGAATGAAGTAAGTAATTCAAGAGGAAATGTAGGTCAAGATCAAATATAGATCAGGGGTTGTTGATGTACATCACTAGGAGATGAAGTTCTCCAAGGATGGTGGGTGTAGGGCCAGTAATATTCCATATAGAAGGTTGACTAAAAACCTTAACCAAAAGGAATTAAGTAAGTAATTGAAGAGGAAATGTAGGTCAAGGTCAAATATAGATCAGGGGTTATTGATGTACATACATATGAGAAAAGGTTGTCGAAGTATGGTATCTGGATGCACAATAGTATTCAATGTACAAGCTTGAAAATAAACCTTAACCAAGGTTGACTAAAAACCTTAACCAAGGGGAATTAAGTAAGTAATTCAAGAAGAAATGTAGGGCAAGGTCAAATATAAATGGGGGTCTATTGATGTGCATCACTAGGAGATGAAGTTGTCCAAGTATGTTGGGTGTAGGGCCAGTAGTATTTCATATACAAGCTTGACTAAAAACCTTAACCAAGGTTGACTAAAAACCTTAACCAAGGGAAATTAACCAAGTAATTCAAGAGGAAATGTAGGTCAAGGTCAAATATAGATCAGGGGTTATTGATATACATCATTAGGAGATGAAGTTATCCAAGTATGGTGGGTGTAGGGCCAGTAGTATTCCATATACAAACTTGACTAAACCAAGGCGTGACGGTGACGGTGACGCCGACGCCGACGCCGACGCCGACGCCGACGCCGGGGTGACAACGTAATCTCTACTTATTCTTCGAATAGTCGAGCTAAAAAGGCTAACATGTTTTTACTCCCTCTAGGTTAATGTGTATAGGAGGGAGCAAAGATCAATGTTTTGCTTCTTTTTGTTCGCTTATTGATGCTTTTAGGTATATTTAATGTATTTACATGTATATACCTCGGTCTATTAGTGGTCGGGGTTTTAGTGTTACCCTTACAGTGGGGTCAGCGTGTAAGTGCACACACGAACGAACACGACATGTTCCAACCTGTCGTGTTCGTTCGTGTGTGCACTTACACGCTGACCCCACTGTATATGTCCGTCCAAACGGTGTGAACTCGTGAAACCATTATACCTTAATGTGTAGTGGCTTGAAACTAGGTGTTGTATCTTCCTTATATATGGTACATGTATGTAGATGAGCAAAGTTACAGTCTGTTTCACGGAAACCTGCCCAAAATGTATGGCCTTATAAACAATGCGAAAACATTATTTTTTTCAATAATATAAAATGTTATCAAAATTTAAAAATTAGCCTTCTTTTATTTCGAGAAATTTTGTCAAATATTGATGTTATTGCTAAATAAAAATGTATTTGTCTATGGAAATTTAACATGGGGTAAAATTAGGTTGAGGAGCTGTGGGAGGAGTAAAATAACGAAACATTTTGGAGTTTGACTGGAAGAAAACGAAAGTTAAATTTTGAAAATCGGTCTTGTATTTCTGTGAATATGTCTATGGGGATTTAACATGGGGAAATTGTTTTTTCGCAATAAAATCAATATTTGACCAAATTCCATGAAATGAAAAGAAGGCTCATTCTTAAATGTTGCTTTAATTTAATATTATCGAAACAAATATTGTTTTTGGATTGTTTATATAGTCGTAAAATTTGGGCAGCTTTCGAGAAACAGACAGTAATTTCGATTTTGGGTTATTGAGTATCTCCCACTTTTGGACTTAATAATTTGCCACACTTTTGTCCTGTTTTACTATCGTAGGTGGGGTATCCGTATTCCATGAACATATTTTCTAGTTTTTAATAATATTGAATCTGATCAAAATAAAAATATGAGAATATTTTTTATTTCGTCCAATTATGCCGAGTGGTAGTAAGTTTCTGACCAAAAAAGCAACGTTGCCTTTATCGCAATTTAATTTGGGACTCCCGTCTCTATATGACCTTAGCTGTTGCTGGGACGTTAAACCTTTTCATTTTCACTTTAATTGCGGACAACATGCCTACATGTACATTGTATAGCGCGTAGGGAAATCTGATAGTGGACCGATTTGTAAATATAACTTTTATTTTGTTATTTGGATCATTTTCAAGCTAGAAACTAGGGGCCCGTTTCACTAAACTGCGTACGACTAAGATGTTCGTAAGTGCAACTTTAGGATCGTCTGGAAATTTCAATTCATTGATTTACATTTATTGAGCACATATGCTCAATAATTGTAAATACAATAAGAAAACATTGCTAATATGAAATTTACAGACTATCATAATTTTGCTACGAACATTTTAATAGTACGAAGTTTAGCGAAACGGCCCCTAGACTATGATGTTATCGTGGTGATATTGGCTAGGGTATCTATTTCAGTCGGAAGGCCGTGAGATACAGCAGTCAAAGGAAGTGACCGTTTCCGTTGGAAGTGACCGGAGTTTTGACCTCAAATCACTCATCACGGGTGATGGTATTGTCGAAGATTCGCTGCGCATGTACATGCTTGTGACCGGTGGGTAGACTGACTGGTGTGTCACTGTGACTGGAGAAACTGGGCTTATGTGATGTGTGACCAGTGTAGCTCCTGATCAATTAGAGCACTCCTGTAGTCTGATAACGATATATATTACTTGTTAGAAACATGACGGATGTTCCATTGATGGAATGGCGAACAGTGCAGATCCAGATCAGATTGTGTTTATGCACATGCTGATCCGAATCTGCACTGGTCGCAAATTGGTGCTGAATTGACAGTACCCACACCCAAAGGCAGGTATATTCCCGTCTGTACATGACGTTTTTATTGAATGGATGTAAAATCCCAATCAGTCAATCAATCAATCAATCAATTGTTGTTGAACTGTTATTACCTCCCCCCCCCCCCCCCCCACCCCCCCCCCCCCCCCTCCCCCCCCCCCCTCGCTCCGGACGACAGTAATCACAGAAGCCGCATTTTTTTCAGTAAAACCCACAGCAGAATACGACGATACAACAAGGGATTTAATACATATGTACCAAAGTAATTGTGGCTGTGACTGCAGAAATAAGGCTTATGGTATTTGTGACTACTGTCTGTTCCACGTTTGCTGCCGTCGAACATTTGGATATTAAATCTGAAAACTCTTTAAATGTAAGAACTTGTTCATCAATAACAAAAGTCATCCTCCCCAATTTTTTGTAGTTGATGACATTCAATCAAATATTGATTTTATTGCGAAAATAAATTTCCTATGGGAATTTAACATGGGGGCTAAAATTGAATTTTTTTTAAATCATTTTGAAATGTTAAATTCCATCATATGTTATAAGGAACAAACTATTTGTCTATGGGAATTTAACATGAGGGCCAAATATAGATTGTTTGAAATATTGTTTGAATTTGTGGACTGATTTTCAAAATCTTAACTTTGTTTTTGTGTTCTAAGTTACATTAATTTAATAGCCAAACCGTGGAACAGACAGTAGTGTAGGTCGTAATCAAATAGCACACTGCTGTTATGTGGCGTGATAACGATATGTATTGCTACGTTTAGAAGCAAGGCGTGTGTTTTATTGATGGAATGACGAATAGTGCAGATCGTGGCCAGACTGCGCTGATTTTCATCTACACTGGTCGCAAATGTCATAAACCACATTAATGAGACATGCCATGTGATTTTGCACCTTCAGACATCAGCTTTATTTCATGAAATATGTTTACAACATTTATAATAATGGCGTCAGAAGTTGACAAAATCTTCAGAGTACATGCGGAATTATATACTCTTAAAATGTTGTCACTTTTTGACTTTATTTATGAAAACTATTGTAAATTTTGTAAATGTATTTAATGAAATTACGCAGACGTCCGAAGGTACAAAATCATATATTTCCAGTCACACCCACAATAATGTATTGTATGCAGGTGTCATAATGGGGCCATATATCAACAATCTCGAGGGGAGAATCAGGATGCCAACGGGGTGTGGAGAACAGAACATGATTACCCTGGTGCCGAGCGTATATGTGGCCAAATACTTGAAGGGCATTGGCCGCTACAATAAAGAAATAAGGAAAAAGGTGGAGAAATACGCGGGAATTGGTATGTGTTATCGCCGTCATATATGCCCCGCCCATCCCACAGGTGGAAGACTCGGACCTATGACACCAAATAAAAATGCCTATTAAAAAGATCCCATTACCCCACCCACTTGGTCTCGTACAGTACCATATTCTATTTATAAATGTGAGTATCAATATGGCTATTATAGAAAGAGCCCTCTCTTTTCCGGCTCGCACAAACACAATACACATCGATTAAATGTATGAAATATGTCTCTGGCAATCGATAAAGGTATTAGGTGTGTGAATATACTCACATCAAATCGCTGTTTCCAGCATTTATTCAGTTATTCGCATTTTGACTGTATATGAATATGTATGTACAGTGAAACCTCTCTAAACCGGAAACCCTGTTTAGAGAGGTTCCACATTACATATTTTTTGTTAAATAAAATATAATGGTGGTTATTCATGGAAGACATCAAACAATAAAAATAGAAATAAAACAACACACAACACGGATCTCATCCTAATAAATATTGATAGTCATAATACAGAATGAAAAACGTTTTTAACAGTTCTTAACGATATCATCTCAACTAACTATGACGACCGCACGAATTACTATTAAATAGTAACGTATGTATAAAAAAAAAGTATCAAATGATGATAAAAAGGACGGCTTACTGACTACGAATAAGGCAGTAGTAGTAAGGGAGTCAAAATGATACCACTTACAGTGATATCATTTATAACCCTTTATAATACCCCCACCACCCCCGAAAAATCAAAAAATTGGTTAACGAGGAAATTGTCTCCCGACAGCAAATTTATGAATTTTTGGAGAAAATAATTTTGAAAAGAGGGAGTCAAAATGAGTCCCAATTAAATTGGTAATTGACTTTTGAAAAAATATATTGGTGTCATAAATACATCATGTTTTTTTCACGTCCAATTGAACAGATACATTTCATAGGTTATAAAATATTATTAGAGAAAATGGATAATACAATTCAATTGGAATTGAAAATTTTTAATGACTGTTGAAGAAGTTTACGAAGCTTACGGGGGTTATGATCCTGTATATAAATTCTATAAAATGAAAACACTAGGCGATATCGAATACATGAAATACCAGCGTAATTTATTACGCTCCGATACTTGCATTTACATATTATACCGGCAATTATGTCAACTATACAAGAGGCAAATACAAACATTAAGACGGATAATGCGTATCGGATATGAAAGTAAGGTGTATTATATAAAATTGTTAAAACCCAACGATTCGTTTACGAATGTACATTTCTACGATATCGCTTATAAAGATATTGAAAAATTATTATTGAACAGAAAAAAAAACTACTAATTAATTTATAGCCCAGTGTATTTTCCTTATCGAAGGTATGTAAACGGGCTATCTGGAATTATTTTTCATCAACCTCGAGCGGTCTTATAGGAACGCCGTTGTCATACTTTGAGTATATTTTTCCTTATCGATGGTATGTAAACTGGCAATCTGAATTTATTTTTGTATCAACCTCGAGCGGTCGGATAGGAACGCCGTTGTCGTGCAGTTATTTACCATAGCGACCACATTTATAGGGATAGAAAATAAAAAAGTTTTGTTTTTAGCTCCCACCGAGGCTCGAACCCACGACCCTCGTCTCTATACATTATCGCCTTAACCCACACGACCACGAAGGCTGTTATGATAAACATTACCTTGTGTTGTAAAATTATCGATTTACACAGGCGGTGTGTACACAGGTTATTTATAAACACTTAGAAAGGTTAACGAATTTACGGGATGGTTCATTATTTTATTAATTTTATAATTAATTTTATAATTTTCTTTAAATTAATTATAAAATTATTAATAACTTAAAGCTGAACATCCCCTATAATTACATTAGAAAACATAATAATTTAATTAATATAAGAAAACAATAAAATACAACTATTTTCACCAACAAAGTCAGGGGTTTGCTGGCGCGGGTTCTTGGGCCTCGTTGGGACCTAAAAACTACTTTTTCTTTTTCTTTTTTCTTTTTAAATTGTTAATAATTTTCCTAAAATTTAATTAATAATGTTTACTGCACCAATATAATTAATTTTATAATTAATTTAAAGAAAATTATAAAATTAATTATTTAATAAAAGTATTAATTTCTTCCGACTTTATCTCCAATTTTTTCCCTAAATTTATCCCAATCAGTACTCTCAATCTTGGGCATGGTGACACGCGCTTTGATTCTAATATCATTTTTTAATTTTTCATATCTCCCCATTTCTTCCACTACGGATTCAAACTCTAAATTTGATATTTTCTTATCGACCAACGCTTTGGACACTATAACGTCGATGCTATTTTTCTTAGACCTGGCGAGAACGGATATTCTATCATGTTTTCTACATTTTTTCTCGAGTTTTCCACCCGACGCCCTAATTACCATACAAAGTATTCCAGAAACGGCCGACACCGCACATAAAACCCCCGCTACAGGAACCGTTATAATGGTGGATATAGTTGCAGCTGACCCCGCCCCACACAACACAGAAACACTCGCCAGAGCCGTGCTAGATGCTTCAGCCATGTTCACCGCGCGCCTATATTTTTTAGCGTGTCTTTTTCTATTTCTATATTCTCTAACTAAAATATCCTGCATAGCGACGATATTATTTAACCTAAAATCTGAACTTCTTTCGTTAATTGGACACAGTGTTGATGGAGTGGTATTGACAATTGGATACAGTGATTCGTTCATGATTTTCAATATATTAGTATTTACAAATTAAGTTCAATTAACAATGAGACAATAGTGGAAGAACTCTCTGGGTCAGCGATTTTCGTAACAAAGTTAATAACACTACCTTCGGAAAGTCTAATTGTATCGTTACCGGAGAACGAAACCACCGACGAACTATCTCCAGCGGGTTTAGTGACTCCAATTGCCCGTTCTTCCCCATCTACTGCGAGATTTATCGTGACCGCGCCCACAGGTTTACCACTAGCATTAACCGAGCAGACCGCCATTCGGAGAACTGTACCTGTAGCTGTCATGGCGTATCCCCCACATTTATTATTCGCTTTGGCACCGAACGAATATTCATAGAACCCCTCAACCAATTGGCCCCGCTTCTCAGCCCAAACTGTTATGACACGTTTTTGCGTTTTCATTGTTTGCAACAATCCGGCAACCGCCCCGATAGAGGTATGGGCCTCAGCACGAACCTTTTCAGCGGTCTCCTCAAGGGCTTTGGTCGCGGCTCTACGAGCATGTTTCAGTTTATCGGAAACTTCTGTTATTTTACCGTCTAGTTCGGTAAGTGCCGCTTCTCTGCTGAGAGAGTCCTTTAAGCGCAACGCATCATAAACCTCTGTAATGGTCGCCTGGTGCTCTTCTAGGGCTTTTTCAACACCCGACCGGGCCTCTTTTTGAAATTCGGTTATTTTCCCCTCTAGTTCGGCAACCGCCGCTTCTCTGACGAGAGAGTCCTCTGAGCGCAACACCTCATAAGCCTTCGCAAGGGCCGCCTGGTGGTCTTCTCGGGCTTTCTCAATACCCGTTCGGACCCCCTCAACCCCCAACCGGGTCTCTTTCCGAAATTCAGTTATTTTTCCGTCTAGTTCAGCAACCGCCGCTTCTCTGATGAGAGAGTCCTCTGAGCGCAACACCCCATAAGCCTCCGCAAGGGCCGCCTTGTGGTCTTCTCGGACTTTATAAATACCCGTTCGGACCCCGTCAACCCCCAACCGGGCCTCCTTTCGAAATTCGGTTATTTTTTCGTATAGGTCAGTAAGTGCCGCTTCTCTGTTGAGAGAGTCCTCTGAGCGTAACGCCCCATAAGCCTCCGCAACGGCCTCCTTGTGGTCTTCTCGGACCCCCTCAACCCCCGACCTGGTCTCTTTCAGAAATTCGGCTATTTTCCCGTCTAGTTCAGTAAGTGTCGCTTCTTTGCTGAGAGAGTCCTCTAAGCGCAACGCATCATAAGCCTCCGCAATGGCCTCCGCAAGGTTCACCTGGTGGTCTTCTCGGACTTTATCAATACCCGACCGGGTCTCTTTTCGAAATTTGGTTATTTTTTAGTCTAGTTCAGTAAGTGCCGCTTCTCTGATGAGAGAGTCCTCTGAGCGCAACACCTCATAAGCCTTCGCAAGGGCCGCCTGGTGGTCTTCTCGGGCTTTCTCAATACCCGACCTGGCCTCTTTTCGAAATTTGGTTATTTATTTTCCTAGTTCGGTAAGTGCCGCTTCTCTCTGATGAGAGTCCTCTGAGCGCAGCGCATCATAAGCCTCCGTAAGGTCCGCCTGGCGGTCTTCTCGGACTCCCATAATACCCAACCGGGTCTCTTTTCGAAAATCGATTATTTTCCCGTCTAATTCAGTAAGTGCCGCTTCTCTGGTGAGAGAGTCCTCTAATCGCAACGCATCATAAGCCTCCGTAAGGTCCGCCTGGTGGTCTTCTCGGACTTTATCAATCCCCAACCGGGCCTCTTTTCGAAATTTGGTTATTTTTTCACCCTGTTCGTTTAGTTCCGTATGCGTTTCTTCACGACTTTGTGTATTCACAGCCAGGGCATATTCTCTAAGTTGTGATAGTAGACTCTTATGAATATCGTCCGTGGCCGCCGATATAGTTCTATTGATCAAGGCCTTTGTTTTTTGGGTAGTTAAAAAGTCGCCCTCTGTCGGGATGAACCCCCCTTCTGTCGGTTCCAAATTCTTTGAATTTGTCACCCGATCCCGATTGGACTTGGAAGAACTACCTGGTCCCGTATATACTCATTTCAATAATGTTGATAATATATATATATATATAAATTACGAACATGCGTTTAATTCTAAATAATTTTCTTAAAATTAATTAATTTGAAATTTCTAGGACGACCGAAATCGGGTAATCGTTCTTCAACTCTCGCCCTTTATCATCAAGAATAGAAATCTTCAACTCGTGGATGTGTCCCGATTCCAAAACTTTCATCTCGGGGTGTGGGAAGTCTAAGGTCACAGTCTCCCAAAGAAACAGTCGCTGGCGGGCACGGTTTTCAGTAATGTGCTGGGAGTGCCGTCTACCGTGTTGTATGATGTGTTCACCCGATCCAGGTGCACCCCGAGAGTTTTCGTGACGGCGAAGTTTACTGGGGTCGTGCCGACGTGCTCGCCCGGATCAAACATCCCATCATCGTTGGCAGGGTGTGTTATTTTAAATCCTAACAGTGAGCCCAACCCCGGTGAGATCCTTAAACGCCTCTCAACGGTCAATGTCGTGAGCCCCGTGGCTTTCGAGATTGCGAGAGTGACTATACCGGGAATCTTCGCCACGACAAAAGCTTGGAGATCTCTGAAACTCCAAAGGCCATGAGGTACTATGGCATACTCGTCAATATCTCCTAAGAAAAACTCGAGTGTTTCGATGTTTTGCCAGCCTACCGTGAAGGTGATTGATCTGAGGCCCACCCGGCGTTTTCCGCAGCAGTTGTCGATTGACTTTTGAAGTTCACAACTCTCTTTTTGAACATTAGTGATAGTAGCAAACATAATAATATCTTTCAATGGATACCAAAGCATTTAGCTTTAATTCTAATGCAAAGTACGCGGTCGGAGGTAAATACACGCAAAAAGACGTTGTTAACCACCTTGTACACCCAACCGTAACGGTTAGACCGGACAGTGGCTTTGTCACCAATTTCCCTAACATCTTTGAACAATATAGGCTGCCCAAGATTACTACGATGGAGGCGGTAAACGGGTGGAAAGCAACACCGATGCAGTTTTGGCAGAACCAAATAAATTTCGCTGTATGGTGCGCAACAGCCGGGTGTGGAGTTTCACATAAAGACCATCTGACATCCAAGAATGTCATGCTCCGAAGTGTCTACAACTTTCACGCGTATTATACTATTAGGAGGATTCTCAAAGAACTAGGTATTTCACTACCTCAAGACGACGCCTGGGATCCCATTTCCAACGCATACGACCGTATGGCGTTTGAAAGACTGTGTAACGAATTTAACGTTTCAAAAGACGCGGACTGGAGACAGAAAGCATTTTCTACCAGCACCGGCCTCGGGGACGTTCTCATTCGTGGCCAGTCCGGGAATTGGACGCAGACTGATTTTAGACACGATCACTCCGGCGACCACATCGTCAGTCGGAACGCCGGTAATTTTGACCACGCGACTATGACTTTCGGGCCGGAAGTGTCTGGAGGTCGGCACTGTGGCGTGTTTTCTTGTAAAATGTTACCTCCGAAACGGGCTCACGTCGATTACATACAGCAGGCTGCTATGGTTCAGAACGCGTGGGGTACATTTATATTAGATACGGGTCTAGGGTTCACGCAGGCCGGGGTTACTCGCGTCAACGACTCCATTCGCACGTACGTCTGAGCCATCCTCGGCGCACAGAAGCAAACTCGCAGTTCTATACTGGGCACGGGAACGGCGTTTGATGCACAAAAACAATTCTTAACACTTGTAGAGGACGCCATCTCAGCTAGGGTTGACCTGGAGAAGGCGATCCAGAATTATCAAGACGTTTTGCAGAATGCCAGCACTCCAGTAGACTATGTATTTGGAATAGGTCTTTATATGGCGCCGAGCAATAGATACTACGAGATGACCCGGTTGACGGTTACAATAATCAGATCGTAATCGCACGCAATCAAAAAAATCGGCCACAACGGTAACGTGAACACGGATATCATCAAGCGCACCCCCAACATGATCGGGCGCGGAGTTGAAAATGCAAATAAATTTGAAAAAGATTTCATGAAACCCCCAAAACACAAAATGGATACACCTCCCTCAACACAATCGGGATTGAAGTTGAACCCAGTAACCCCAATTCGTAAATTGGATGCACCATCGAGTCCCCCTAATCCAATCGTATTTGGAACAGGAGCGGAAACACCAATCGAGATTGGAAGCACAACACACGAGGAGGAGAAATTAGCGCTCGTCGTTGCCCTCCTGGCGATCGGACTATTTACGCTTTGGTATTAGGAACTCTCTGGCGAAGAATAGTAGGAGACCGACGATTGCCACTATTAGAGCCCAAGTATTTTTGGCTAGCCATCCGACCGTTTTTGATAATATAGATAGCAAGTAAGAAACGATACTTCCGATCAGTCCAGGCAGTGCGGCAGCCGCATTTTCGGCTAATTTAGCCAGGAGACTGGCGAGGGCTTTTAGTTGTTTTTTTACCCACTCCTTGGCTCCACCGATGGCGCGGGTGGTGGTGTGGGTGCTGCCGCGGGTGGTGGCGCCACACCACCAGTGAAAGCTAGAACTATGGTCGATATAGTCATGCCGATAGCCGCGAGGATGCTTGCTATCGTGATGCCCTGTTCTCTGAACAGAGTGCGAAGACGCTCACCGAGTGTCGTCTCCTCATACAGGACCCTCGAGATTGTTTCGCGGATCCTACTTATTTGGGTGCGGAGAGCCTCACGGTTAGTCGAGGCAGCCTCCAAACGAGCTGCTCTTTCATCCCGCAACGACCGCAGGCGTTCGGTGATCCGCTCGGTAGATTCTTTATCGCCACCCGCTTCCTCCAGTTTCCTTTCTTCTAGCGCGATATGTTCATCACGGCGACGAGAGTTTGGCGAGGTTAAGGACCAGTTCGCCCCGGACCTTTTGCAGAGCCTTATCGAGGCCCCAGAGTTCGCGAAGAGGTAACGGTGGGTCATTCATCGTCCTGAGTATTTCGTCTATCTCGCTTTCGTTGAGCTCCATCGTGTTAATAGCGTCGGTGGCTACTTGAGGGACCTCGCTGAGCTCGACCGTTTCTATCGCGGAAGCCGTCTTCGCCATCGTTTCGTCGGTAGACTGTAGGGCCTCTACAGCGCGGGTCGGCATAATCGTTTTACCACGCGTCCAATCTGTAAATCCTAGTTCGTTCTTTATGAGTTGGCCACCGCCCCGGTTTCCTGCAATGGTGCTCAGTGCTAGGGGTTGTTTGGTATTCATGTTGACTATTTGGATATTTGATGATTTTAGTCGCAACCTACCGTTCAGATCAACTTCGAACTTGGAGTAGTCGCGAACTGTTGTAATAGTCGTTTACAGCTCCCGCGAGTAATTCCCGACTTAGACCAACGCTACTGGTAGCGCCACCTATTTCCTCCAATTGTGATTGGATTGGAACTGGAGTCTCTATGAAGGGCGTTTAGTTATCGTTATCATCATCTATGTCATCATCTCGGTAATCGTCTCGGTCGCCCGTAGTGAGATCGTATTCGTCCATGTTAATATCGTAATCAGCCATATTTATAATTTTCTTAAAATTAATTATGTATTAAAGACAAAACCATACGGCTTTAATATAGTTTCACTAAATTATGTCTTCGAGTCAATACGGTCGCAAACTCAATCCATACCGCAGACTGCGTGAGCCCATCGGGGCAAAAGGCGTGAGACAGAGTGTCGTTATTACGAACAACCCATCGACGATCGACCAGAACCAGCAGCTCTTGGTCCGCTTCCCCAACCTCGGAGCTAACGACGTCATTGTGCCGGGGACTGTTCGCCTCGCTTTCACTATTTCTCTGACGTCGACGGACGAGGACCGAACCGTCGTTCAGAACCTGGGTCACGCCATAGTCAAGAAGACCATGATAAAGATTTCTGGTAATGAGGTGATGACCATTTTTATCAGGACCTGTGGAAGACGGCGCAAGAGCGCGAAAACGCTGTCTATCAGGGTATTGACACCAGCAAAAATAAGAACGTAACCAAACTTTGAATCGGGGCTGGTAACAAGGCAGATAATAACGCGAGCGACAACGCGGTCGAGGGCGCTTACGGCAACTGCTTCTACATCCCGCTCGACTTTGAGTTGCTGGAGAGTCACATGCCCTACTATCAGAGCGCTTTGGCTGACCGCCTCGAATACGAACTAACGTTCAACGACTACGGCCGAGTTCTCATAGCCACCGACATGTTATCGACGTATACGATCGATAATGTTTCGCTGGAGTACGACATGGTCACGATGCCCGAACTCGCGCGATTGATCAGAACCCAGTACGCCGGGCGCGTTACCATACTTTACGACCGAGTTCTTCGCCATCGCAAGATGACGAAAGACAAAGGCGACACATTGTGTAATATTAATGTCAACGTACCCGCCCGCTCGATGAAAGGTATACTGATGTTGTTCGACGATGCTCGGTTCGCGTTCGGTGCTAGAAAAACCGACAAATTCTATAACCCCAAAATCACGAAGGTAGAGGTGACGATCGAGGAAGTCCCCAATCAACTCTACAGCGCGGGTCTTCGCGCGCACCAGCAGTGGGACGAAGTAAGAAAGCAGTTTGCTGCCGGCTCTAAGCGCTCTCCGGAGGTTGCCGCGGTTGCCAAAGACCTGCAGCTCTCGGCCGTCTCCCTCGCGGAGTTCCTGAATACCAAATACGCGTTATGGCTAGACATGCGAGCCAGCGACGACGACCAAATACACGGCAGCGGACGCCAAGTTGAGAACGTTAGTGAGGGTGTGACGATCCAGATAACCAAAGAGGCGGATGGAGCTGGCACATTGAACGTGTACTTATATATAATTACAGACGCACAACTCAACATCGAAGATGGTCGATACGTGTCAACACTCTACTAAATCTAACGATTTATTAAAAAAAAAATCATCTAACGATTTATTAATTAATAATTTTGAAAAAATTAAGAAAATTAGCAATCAATACCAATTCACGATTGGAGATGCTCACTCTGCCATAATATTTGGGCAGACAGGATGTGGAAAAACGGTTTTCATCCTCGACTTGCTAGCAAATGCGCTATTGCAATCTGAGCCAGTGAAAGCATGAAGACCAGGCAAAGAACCACAAATGAATGGACCAAGCGACATTGATATTGACATAATATCGACAAATCGAGATCGGTTTTTGGTACCACAATGCACAAGTACACAAGTATCTGGCAGCTATGCATTTGTGGCTGGAGTAGCATGCCAGCACTTGCACATCGGTATCTGGACTGCGAATAATCGCTGTTTGATACCCCACATCAGAGGCATGTTTCACATGCAACAGCATTCGATAGTCAGCTTCTTCTTGATGTGTGCAGAGTTCAGAGATCTCCTCACGAACAACACAGCTATCAAGGACCTGGTATTTGTGACATGTCTCTTTGTTGGTAAGGAATACTGATCTCGTGGAGATAATTGCTGCATATGTCGATTTTACCCATTCTTCATACAAGAAGTCAACTAGAGCAATCTTGTTGGGACCATAGGAAAGGAACTTTTTTCCATTGTTTGGGAACCTGTTGCTGACCAGAAGAGATCTTCACATGCAAAGTACCACCACAAGCCCTTCGCTCCCTTTCAATATTTTTAATGGATATTGAAGGATACTGGTCAGCAACAATGTCAACCCTGGCACCGTCATTAGTATGTGCAATGGACAATCTCAGAACTGAAGCAGCAAGCTCTGAAAATGTACTTGGTACATCCAACATACTTTGTAGCAGTGCCATTAGGTCAATAATACCAAACTGCGTCAATGGGCTGTTCATCAAAAGGTGGTACATCAGACTGTATCAATTCTGCCAGTTTTGCTTTGGATATTTTAGCAAAGGTTGGTTCCGTCAACCTCAGCCAGTGGCCATGGTATTGGACCGAGACAATGTTGCAACACATTGCGCAGATCTAGACTTCTTGCTTGGGCAACCACAATCATTCTGCAGAAAAGGTTTCTATCTGCCTTTAACACTTCTGTTTTGGTGCCAATTCTAACAGATTTGGCTTTGTTGAGACTTGAAAATGTCTTTAATCCAATTTTCTTCAAAGGATCGTAGAATGATGTATCATTACTCACAAGCCTGTTTTGAACAAATTCGTCGAATGCGAGTTTACCTTTCGTTCCAGCTGTCATAAGGTCCGAGGATACCTCTGCAGATGCAACAAGACCTGAGGCAATGCTATGGAGATCTGATGTACTGGTAAATGGGTTGCCCAGACTTTCAACAAAACCAACAACATTTCTGACTTCTTTTTCATCTTTTTTCAACCTTGTTCAACTACTTTCCTGGTGGTCCTCAGTATGATGTGGCTTTAAGCCTGCCATTGAAAAGCAATGTTCTCTAAGTGAAGCACGCTCATGGGCAGTTATGGTCCACCGGTGCACAGCCTGGACATTCCTACTGAACCCAATAATACCACCATGGGTCTTTGTGGTTTTGTTCAGGGTCTGTTCGATGGCCTGGTCACGAGGCACTTGAGAAATGCCTTGGAGCCTCTTTGGAGTCCGAATTCACCATTCGAAATACTAATATATGCCTCCGAACACATTTCGTGTTCATATACGGGTAAGTACTTCGCATAGTTCAACCGGTCATACGCAAACATCCATGGGATTGTGTGATGTATGCACTGCATGTGTAGGGCCCAGTTCCCTTCCCTGGTAGATCGAATGAGACAAAGCAATGTTCCTACCATATGTATATATGAATTCCAGAATATTGCCATTGGTCTAGTCAATGACTGGCAAAACGACTGATATGCAACATGAAGCTCATCAAAGGATGCCGAGTCCACAAACTGCTTGAAACCATCAGGAGTTGCAGCTGCCCGCAGAGCTGTATGTTCAGAAGTCAGAGCATTGCCTAGCAATCGATTCTTGTCATGATCTGACAAAGACTGTACAAATGCAAACCATCGGAGTCGCTCCATTGCTTCAAATACAAGTTTGTTCATTCGAAAGCCCCCTATTGTACTGTCTGCCTTCCAACACGGCACTAACAAGATCCCGAACCAACTAACCCCGACTCGTGCAGCATATCACGCAGTCCAGCATCACCAAAGCGTCGACCCAACACTGAGAGAAAAGTGCAAGCAGTATGAAAGGCACCCATGCATGGAAACAATACGCTGAAACTCTATAGGGTTTTTCCATACAATCTCTAGAGCTTTTGCATATATTGCCTGGTCAAACACTACAATACATCATGTTGACCCAATTCATCTGCCATCTGAAGTGAGCGCTTTAAGATGTTGTAAACAACAGGCAACTGGGTTGGTGATCATCTATAACCTGGCAGTAGCCGACTGTACTGGACCGTGGAACATCTGCAATGCTAGTGACTGAAGCATTGAATGCGGCCCACCCAGGAATCTTCTGAACACCCGAAACATAAACTTCAGCAAGAGTATCTAACCTCAAAACAGACCAGGCAAAGTCCAATTTAAGTGCTAACTCTACGAGGTTGGTTGCTGAAGTTGCATTGTCAACGACAGGCATTGGTTCAGGTCCATATGGACGCTTTCCAGATACATAAGGCAGGAGCATCTGGGGATCGGGCTTGAAACTACGCTTACCAGTTAGTACAACATTCTCGCCAGCAGAAGGACAATTCCTACATGTATCGACTGAAGTCTGAAGTGCGATACCGTGGTATGCAATGCGTTGTACCTCCACCAGAGAGAGTTTCCTCGAGGATATCATTGTTATCCCAAACGAATGTAGTGAAAGGACCAGGTGCTATGTTTGCAGGTATGAGTAAACTGTTTTGAAGCCTGACGTTCTGCCAAAGCAGTTTCAAATTCACTCAGAATTGGACTAGAAATACAGTGACCAATATTGTTTAGAAGTGTTACAAGCTGTTTGGATCCTGTTAGACTTTTGATGGTTATCGCAAGGGACACATGTTTGGGAGTTTTAACTTTGCCACGTGTCGCATTGTAAAGTATATCCTGTCCTAATGACAATACTATTTTCTCTACATTTGTGCTACCAGACACTTTACCATTAATTGGTATTTCGGATTCATCTGTAATGAGCCATGACATGAAATTATATAAATCATGTGGCAAACTAACATCAGTCTTGATATCATCGGTTGTAGGTGGCCAGTGCATAGTTTCAGTTTGATCAAGTAAAACACTTCGAAGATGTTTTGCTGAATGGTACAGATAATTAGTGCTTGATGGGCCAGGGTGTATAGCATCTGGCATAATACTGACATCATCAGAACTACTATTATTGTCTAGACAGTGCTGAGCAAACATTCCTTTAGGTAAACTGTTGGAAAACACAATTCCTGATTGAGCTCGGTATGGTGGGGACCAGACTGCAACTTCATCGTTGAAATAATTTATAATTCTATCTTTCAACTTGTTTGTTGTATATTTTGGGGAAATTACACCATGCTCCTGAAGCAAATCTACATATCGATCTCGCAGATATGTCATGGTCAAAATTTCATCAGCATCTATAACCCTAGTTCTAATTTCTGAAGCTAGTGTGGAAAATGCATCATCATACTCGGCATACGGTACAGTGGTTGGAATATCAGTTTCACAGTTAAGGTTGTCACTTGTCTTGGAAACGTGTAGTTTCTGTAACATGTTTTGTGGTATTTAACCTCAACAGCGATGGGGTCAGTATCTTCAAAAGTATACTTATGCGTTCGTCCTTCTTACTCTCAGCATATTTGCGTAGTGTGTCCCCAGCCTCAAACGTTCGACACTGTACCAAGGGTTCTATTTTACGGCGATCATCTTTATCAACTTTTGCTGTTTGACATATTACACACGACAATAACTTCGGCAATGGAACACATGATCGCCTGGTTGTTGCGGTGCATGTTTTCTTGGAAGCTGATGTGCTAGCATCATTTGGATCATCGGCATGTGAACGTTTTAATTGAATGGCATTCAGATCTCTCTTCAATGTGTAGTACTGGTAGCATGTGCGATGGTACATGCCATGTGGACCAGATTCCCACAGGTCACCCACATATTTGAATATGTAATCATCTCGTATCTCTGCCGCATTTCTAAAAGTTGCCCAACTGATTGCAGTGAATGAAGATAGGGTTCCACTAACACCATCCTTATGGCACAAACACTTATCAAAGTTGATCTCTGTTTTTGTCGGCTTTGTGTCACGGTCCATAGTTATATTCCATCTACATGCACTAGTATATATCAGGCACTGGACTGTTAGTAGAAATGTATACAAACTACAATGTATTATGTTAGTACAGGTAAGTACCATATTGATTGCAAATTATCCCAGCTGATCACTGTTGTTGGGTTTGTGTTGCAGTCCATGGTTGCATTCCATCTACGTGTATACTATTATACATTCAAGTTAGGTAATGTTAGGTAATTGACTGGTTAGTAACTTATTGTATGTAAACTAGTATGTTAGTGCACAGGTAGCATTATATACTGCAGATATTCGTCAGTAAAGTCTCTAAACGATGTGATGTGTCTACAATGGCATGCTTCTCATGTTACCTGAAATGCAGATAGAAATGAAGTCAGATTTGGTCATTTCGTACCCACTTTTTGGTCTTTTCGTACCCATACCTTACCATTTTCTACCCATATTAGAATTTCAGTTTTAACTCGATATTCCATCTTAAATATTTAGTCGAACACATATATACAAAATAGAGTAATAAACCCTCCCTAAGGGGCCCATTGAGCAAGGTACTGGGTACGAAATGACAAACCGGGTACGAAATGCCAACCTGTTGGTAAAATCCGTAACCTATAGGTACGAAATGACCAAATGTTCCGTACCTATGGATAGGAAATGGCCAAACCGGGTATGAACTTGACTGACAACAGTAACCCGACTCCAGTGTATAAAAGTACTGCCTAGTGCCTAGTTATTGAAACTGGACAAGACACTTTATCCACACTGTTCCAGTTCATTCAGCCGTGAATGTGTACCGATAATTCGTAGTTGCTCTGTAAATACGAATTACCGGCTTCTCACAAAAAAAGTGTAGATCCGTTCTTTCTCCCATTCTTGGGAGACGACATTCAAGGTCACTGAGCCAGTGCTACCGTAAAATATAAGCTAAAACAATTAAAACCGTTTAATATTGTCAACGTCAAGTAACTGACATGGACTGACTCATGATAATTTGCTAACCAATAATTTCATCAGAGAATGGCATTTAGATCAATGCATTTATGTTAAAAACAGACACCTTCATTTAAATGATACATTTGTAATACCATACCATTATATACATCAATCATGATACTTTTTGGTGGGGGATCCAACTAGATTCAGTGTTTCAGATGTGAATAGGTTTGTTTTTGATTTTTTATGGAACAATCAATAATAATGGCATCAGAACTTAATTTAGACAAATGGCTAAATTTACAACTAAGGGGAATAACTTTCACCACTTGCTAGATATATTAACAGTTGATATTAGATGCCATACATTCATGAGAATACATGAACCAGTTTGAATATTCAACTTCAACCTTTGTGGTGTAACCCACTTAGTAATTGTGCTTAAAGTCACTAATTTGGGGTGATTCACATGCACAATGAGCATTATTGTTCAATAATTTGCAAAACAGCTGGGTAAGGTTGTTAAGGCTGTTTCTATGGTAACAAATATCTATTTGATATTAATAACATACTAAATACATATTTGTATACCTTTCTCTATCCCATGGTAGTTGCTACACCAGATATAAGTTTAATTATATGAGTGATACATTAGCAACTAAATGTGCAAAATAGCAAAATCGTCCAAATTATCGGTATATTAGTGTGTTTTTAAGTACTGTTTCTATGGAAACTACAGCATTAATTGACCTTGCTAACATCCTGAATAATTATATGTACAGTACCAGTTCATATGGTAGGTTTAACACCTGATTGTCTAGCAACATGGATGATATATTGACATTTCAAAACGTTCTATTGCTGATTACAAAAAATAACAAAAAAGGGGGAATAACTCTGAAATTTTACACTTTTCTCACTATCTATGGTAATGAATCAGTGATACAGATCTTGATAACCCACAACAGTACTTATATAATGCACATTAATGTACATTACATGATAACTGAGCACTGCAGGGACGAATTTGTAGATATATGGAAAATTTTAGGGCGTGGTCTTTAATGTGCGTTTCCATAGCAACGGACACTTTGTTTCCTTGCTAACATCTTTTAAATGGAAGCTCACATGATACCCTTTCCAACGATACCATAAAACCTTGGCCCACTCTGGGGGACTACAAAAATGTGTTTCTAGGCCACTTATTGCATATCAGATCCCCTACTACTAGCAATTGCTGAACAATGCTGAACAAATACTTAACAAATGTTGAACAAATGCTGAACAATGGTTAACAATGTTAACAATTTGGTGCTCCGCCGCGAGCTTTGTTGCGAGCATAATGGTGATCATAAGTATCGGGTGGTGCGCTTGGCAATATGTTAAAGTGATGAGACTTGTTAGAATAGTTAAATTAATTTTAAGAAAATTAGCAATAATGAACTGCGACGAACTTCTCGATCAGCTAATGGAAGAAACCTCAACTCCGACTGCCGACATCCTGAAAGATAATGAAACATCAACTCCAACAGAGCAATCGGGATCAACTCCAATTTCGATTGGGTTGAGTGCAACGACTCCGAATGAAAATGAAAATGCGGCGCGACGCGAGCGGCTAGCTGCGCTGGTTGCTGGGGGACAATCGGAGCATTATCTCGGTAGGCGTCTCTCAGTTTGTCAGGTGGATAAGATGTCAGGGTGCGGAGATTGATAAAATGTATGCGCGATACGAATCCAAATTGGGAGCAGAGATGACAAAAACTCTCGGATCGGCGGCTATTCATTTGTACGCTACCGCCGTTAGTATACTTTCTCCCCATACCAAAACACCGAGGGGTTGATTCACGATCTAGAGACTGACCCTTTTATAGGACACACTCTTAGAACAGCCTGCTGCTCAATTTATCACAAGTTTGGAATGTACTTAGCTCCACTGACAACCGCGTTGACCACGGGTAAACACTGTCAATTTGGGACATATATGCCCACGAACTATAAGCCCTAATATTAATATCATAAATGATGACACAAGACACACCTGCGAGAGTGACGGAGTTGAACCCGATTGCTCCAACACAATCGAACCCGAGTGTTACTCCGCCACTGGATGACATACCGCATATAAAAAATCCCAAAAGACAGGCAGCTGGGCGGGCGGCGGCTGCCACCCGAAAAGTTAAACAAGATAAAATACTCGCCGAGCTTCGAGAGGCTAAACAGTCGTTGCAATCGGGGACGGAGACAGCAAAACATCTGAAGACAGAGCAATCAGGTTCAACAGTGTTGAGTACAACAACACCCCCAGTTCACGAATGGGAAGCACACTGAACACCCAATCGAGGTTGGACGAATCCGATTGAACCCCAATTCACGAATTGGAGTTGGGTTGTTGGTGGTGGTCTGGCAGTTGTTGGTGCCCTGTGCGTGTGGAAATACCCCTATTACACCAATCCTTATCGAAAAAACAACCCCCATCCCCCATCAATTCATCCAAAAACAGTTACGAAACACCAATCACGATTGGATGCGCCCCATTTAAACATTGATCGCGATCCCTTTTATATGCAATAATTATAATTATCAACAATGGCTGAACAAGATGGTAAAATGATAGTTAATGCGCTTTATCACGCCGTGGTGATATCGGGTTTCAGTATCGGGTATGCTCGACTATCAAAGATGGCCCTAGGAGGGTCCGCTCCCAAATTGGACTTTACTGTGAGAGACGTAGGGCTCGCGACCTTAGATGTAGCGGCCGCAGTTTGGACCCGAGATTATCTAATTAAAGCTGGAATTCTACCCGTTAATATATGGAAATAAATGGCTTCAATCGCAGTAATAGTAGGTGGTGCGCTTGTAAACGCATTGGCGTTCAGCGGTAGCAACTTTATATTCTCTAAAATGAGAAGCTCGAACGTGGATGAGGAGCGCAAGCGTCACGATTTAGCTGTAGAACAACTCAATAGCGCAGAGGAAGTGTGGTCGAAAAAACGAACCGCCCATCTGGACTGGGTCAACGAAGAGCTTCGCCGCGAAAATCACGCCGCACAAACTTTTCAGAACGTTGAAGAAGCCAACCGTGAGTAAGCGCTGGCATATCCACAGAAAAGTCTAGATCCAATTAAATTGGGACTGGATCGCGAGCCCCAACTTTCAGATTTCTATGTACCGTCAGAGCCCCAAAAAGACCGCGAGATCGCGTTCATCGTCGTGGGAATGGGTGTGGTGGGTATCGTCACCTACTATATCCAATCGAGATTTTAAATTAATTAATACTTTTTTACAAAATTAATAATTATTTTAAATATATATATATGGGTGCGCTCTGTGAAAACCAGCCTTAATGACAACGTCATGAAAGCATGAAAATGACGTCGCAAAGTTATGCTTAAATTTATCAACGTCACGTCGGATTTTGAAACTTGAAATCGTTGCGTCATTGCAATAAGTTGTCCTATGTATAGCCGTACGCATTACTAATTGTGGCTCACAAATATTTCAATGTTGGATATGCGTGGCAGAATTTTACAGTTGTTTTCATAGTGGTTCAGTTGTCTGATTTTTCGTTTTCCTTCAAGGAAACACGTAGTGATTTTGTTGATTATTTTTTATACAAATGAGCATATTGCAAATGATTTGTATACTATTATATGGACGACTTATAAATGACATTTAAAACTAAATAACCATATGACCGGTAGTTTTAGATAACACATCACAAAATCAGTATGATGTAATCAACAGTTGTAGTCGGCGTAGATGGAGGCGTCTGCATGTTTCATAATTTGGGTTGAAACCGGAATGCTCAAAGAAATCAAACTTATCCTGTCTGGCGACCACCATCAGATATACATGTCCATAGGTGTAACAACGGGTGCGGCCGTTTAACCCCATCTGTTTAATGTAGCCCATGGAAGAGTGATTTTTTCAATCGGTTATCTGGCATGTTTGATATGTTAGCAATATAAAACTGTCAAAGCTGTATCAATAAAGTATTAATAAAGAAAATACACATGCAGAAATTGGTTATTTTACCGTCTCAAGGTGTTTATCTGACATCTACATGTACATCTTATAAATTTGAAAGCTTCATTTCGTTATATTGAATGTTGAACAACAACTAGAGAAAAGATGGATTCCATGGGAAAATTATTTCCCTGTTCTATTATTTTGGGCAATTTACTAGCTCTACATCGAAAATTATTTGTTTAAAGGTAGTATACAAGTTACAGTTAACTAAATTTTGACATTTTTAAATGGGTCAAATTATAGCCGTAGATAACATATCGGAGGCGAATTTGTGTAGCTAGCTCCGTACGTACTGTCCCGTGAGATCTAAAGATAATAGCTGCTGTATTCATACGCACGAACTGTCTTGATTCGTATTTTCCAAAATTTAACTGATAAACTGAGCCTAAAACTGTGAAAACTATAGATAATAGTATATGTAGAGTTTTAGATACAAAACAAGACGGACCAAAACACAATAGGATAAGTTGGCACAGGGCACTATTTTCTTGGTCGTACTCGCCGTTTAGGCGCAGCACGACAATGGCTGCCCCCATAGAAATTTGCGTGACTAATATGCTATCTACAAGGACTTTACCACAGGTGGAAGACTGGGGGGACCCCACCAAACAATTTCCGTACAATAGACACCGGAAACGGGTGGGTGGAGTAACGTTTTTCAAATGAGCCATTTATTGGGTCCTAGGTCCCAGTCTTCCACCGTTGGACTTTACATGACGTATGCCATATCATTTACCGGCGACGTGTGCCGTTGTAACGAATTGTCATTGTTTCTTATATTATGTATAAATTAAATATAAATGTTTTGAAATATGGCTAAGTATATATATTAATAATAATATACATAAATATGTGCATTGTGATGAAACAAAGAGAAGTTTCTGTGTGAGTACAATTATAGCACGAAAACGTCACGACTCGTGCGGTCCACTGTCCGCAAATATTGATAACGACGACGTAACGTACGTATTATCAAAACAACGTCGATGCGACAAAGTGATGTCAGATATGTATCTCTGTTGGTCTATAAAGATGGTTTATCAGTTGAATACAACATTGGTTTATATATCATATTGTTCGAGAGAGATCAAATTTTCTAAGTATCACGGTTGAAAACTCAATTTCGCATGTTTGATCCATAAAGGAGGTTTTCGCTTGGCGTGTCACATATTATGTTCACCGTTTTGATGAGTCACGGCGGTTATCACATGGTATGTAATACAATTCCCTCGTTATTGATACATGCACGAGTTTACCAAATACGAAATTGTATTCACTAAATACAATCTGACACACATAAATGAAATTAAATCAGAAACAGATACACGTATAAAGCAAGGGAGACGCTATTCAACATATACTGTAACGTTTATGACTACATGTACGTTTTTGAACTTTTAAACTAGCGTTACATGACATCTTATCCATATACTAGCACATATCTACTGTACATACATGCATGTAAAATCTCGGTAAACGATATACTAACACAAAAAAGAAAAACATGTATCGGGTCCATACGCGAACTGGGCTGCCGACACCACCAGCTCACATGCTACTCAACATTGCTATTATATAATATGTCATTACCAGCTGTCAACAACGACGTCAGCTATGTCAAAAGCGTAAATGGAAGCGACGAATCCGACCTCATTTACTCGATAACGTCAGTTTCCCCATAAGGCACATTTTCGCACGACGCGGCTCATATACTGTTTGAAGAGGTAAGCCGATGTTCACACTGGTAGTCTACGTTGGAGGGTCTATTTGTGGCATATTTGTGGGGCATTTTAATAAAATATACACGTATCCCAAAAGGGCCTACAATAATAAAGATCAGGGTCTACACTGATACATAAAATAGGTTATGCAAATTCTGATAACGTAAGGAGAGCATATACTGATATGTTTGAGGATGTATTTGTGGCATATTTATATATATTGAACTATATTTGCATGTATTTCCCACATGATTGGTGATTCAATGTGCATGAATCGAACATATGGCCAATTTAACAGATTTATTTGACTACATATGTCAATTATATGATGTGTTTTGTGTCATAATATGCTTTGCACTAATATCTGACACTATCTAGAGTGTATTTGTGGTATATTTATATATATTTAAACTATATTTGGGTGCATTTGAGTGTATTTGGGTGATTCGTGTAACCGTTCCCCCGGACCCCGCTAGCTTTGCTCGTTCGACGGTATGGCCGCACCACTTTTCAATACCCTCATACGACGCTGCGTCACAATTGACTGTCGTCAATTAGATTCTGAACTAAATTCTCCAATAATTACAATGTATAGTTCTGACGGTACATGTATATAACCTATCATAGTTGGCGATGGTAGCAAATTACAAGGCACATGTCGGCTAATTATAGATTTAAAATCGATAGTGGTGCGTTTGGTTTGTTCACATATATCATAGTTTTATTCTGTTAAATGTTTGATAGTATACATACCAAAACGTGTAGATAAATTTAGTGTACCTTATCAGCAACTACAGTTTACAGCAAGCACGTTCAATGAGTCTATGAACACGCATTTCTACTGTAGGCTGCTGTGTTGAATTGTAAAACGTCGGCGTTTCAATAACGTCATTTTCTCAATGACGTTACTATTTTTTCACATGGTGCTACAAAAAGTGAGATAAAACAAAAACTATGAAACATATTTGCATTTTCTTTTCAGCGTAATGTTTTTGAAAGGTGTCCGCAACAAAAAGTGTAAAAAAATGCAAATCGAAAATTTTGTCATTAAGGCCGGTTTTCACAGAGCGCGGCCCATATATATATATGGAACGATGTCAGTTAACGAACTTTATTTTGCTATGATCGATGTAGGCTACACGGCCCTTAAACACCGTTTACCCGGTGCAAAGAGTATGATTCATCTGGCCCGAGATTCTCTCGAGACGTGGCGCGAGGACAAAAAAACGGCCACCCTTTTCGCAAAGCGGATGTTATATTCTTCCACCAATCCTGGTGGATTGGATGAATTAGATTTCCCCAAGTTCCTTCAGAACTTAACCCCCAATCGCAATTGTACTTCCAACAAAGGTTTATTATTATCGATGCAGTTACCGGACGATCTGGCGAGGGCATGTTGGAGATTGTCCGATATATTAGAATACTTCGCATACGATGAACACGCGCAAACTTGATACCAAACTATCGGTTCGCCTAGCGCGCAAGCTGGCAAACACATACTACAGCCCCCCGCGGCTACTGGAAGGGACTCGCTGCCATCAAGAACCTCGCGGCGGCGACCAAGGTTTCAGAAAACGCTGTCAAGCAATGGCTCAAGAAGCAGGCCATCTGGCAGATCTATTTACCCGCGCCTCACAATATTCCGTGCCCGAAATTCGACGTGCCGGTGCCGAACCAAGTTCACCAAGCGGATCTCCTGTTTCTACCTCACGATCGCGTCGGTCGCAAGACGTACAAGTACGCGCTGACAATCGTTGACGTAGCGAGTCGTTATAAGGGGGCTGAGCCGTTGGCCACTAAATAGTCTAAGGAGGTGGCCGAGGCTCTTTCCCGAAAATATAAGAGGAGTCCTCTCAAATGGCCGAATCTTCTCCAGGTCGATCCCGGCCGAGAGTTCATGGGCGCGGTCTCTCATCTATTGTCTAAGCACAACGTTTCTGTCAGACGCGGCCGCGTCAACATCCACCGGGACCAGGAGATCGTGGAGCGCTTCAATCGAACCCTGGCTGAGAGACTGTTCGGACACCAATACGCCAAAGAACTTGTAGACCCTCATTCACGATCGATCGAGTGGGTGGCCAGACTGCCCGCCGTGGTCTCCGCACTGAACGGAGAGGTGACCAGATTGATAGGTAAGAAGCCTGTAGATGCTATCAAGTTTAAAAGGGTGACGAGCAAGCCCTCTGCCGTCTCGCGCGGGCGACCCGTTGGTTTAGAGGAGCAACGGCTTCCATCAGATATTGACGTCCGGTACCTCTATCAACCGGGAGAGCTCGAAGGTGGCAGCCGCCGCGCGACTGATCCCGTGTGGTCTCTCAATGTATATCATCTAGATCGATCTATTACCAAACCTGATGAGCCCGTGCTCTTCTATTTGGATGATGGGCCATCTCGAGGGTTTGTTCGCGAAGAACTTCTTATGGTGCCTTCTGACACCCAGCTACCCCCGGATCGTCGGAGTCTTTAGATTGCTAATTTTCTTGTTTTTTCAAAATTATTAATTAAATCATTAGAGAGGTTCTGTATGTATTCCGTCTGGTACAACACGCGTCTTTTATCGTAGTATGCCGAGAGTCCTAATTTTTGTTGACAGTACGTTTTCATAACGCCGTCTTTCATTTTAAATCCTCTATTTTGTGCTACATCTATAATGTGTTTTCCATCTTCTGTAGTTTCACTTAGTACTCGTTTATATCTATCCCAATTTAAAATGTTAGTTCTCTTGGACATTCCTTTCGCAGAGTTTTTATTAATAGAATTAAATTTTTCTACGAAATAACACTTACTAGATAACGCTATCGCCCTATCCCCGCTAAATTCCATTTTGAAAAGTCCGGGCTCTCTTTCGCTCCATTTATACCCAAGCCAACCATTTCTTTTTTCTTTTTCAAACTCGTCTAGTAAGTTAGGTCTAATCAATTCCTATATCGTTTTTCCACTAACTCCTATATACATACTATCAGTATCCATCTGTATTAATCAAAGTCTTCTCTTTTTACGTATTTGTCTAGAAATTCGTAGTAAAATTCCAACATTCTCAATTTAGCTAGTTGATAAACCGCTATTCCACAATGGAATGGTCTCTTTACCTTTAGCACACCTGGGTTTTTTTGAAGATATTTCGTACGCATCTCCTATCTCTTCCAAATCGTCAAAGAATGCAGATCTTAATGCTTTGTCAACACAGGTTTCGTTTTGTGTAGATGTCGTATTTAAATGTCTCTCCGTTGCCTCTATCATTTTTCCACAACACGAGTTTCCTAATAATTTCATTATGTCGGCTACTGGTTTCTTATTTGGTTCTACATCACCTGTTCGTCTTCCGGCTGTAACTTCTTTTGCGAACCATTCGAATGGTTTTTCGCTAATATAATCTATAACACGATGAACTCCAGTTATTTCTAGGCCGTGTTTTAAATACCATTTCAACAGTGGCGCGTACAGTAATACTTTAGTGGCGGTCATAGATCCCACCAATTTGTTTCCATCTCCTCTTGTTCGGCCAGTATCTTTTAAATATTTTAACATGTGTGTGGGAACTTCATCAACCTCTACTTCTCTGTTTATAAATTTTGGGGACATTTCAGAAAACTTATCTTTTAAGTTGTGTGGAACTTCTATATCCACCTCCGCAAACCCAAACCAGTCTCCAGATAAAACTCTTTTACAAAAGTTTTTAATAAATTTAGGGTTATGTGGGGTATCTATATGGTGTATAGTTTCTCTCCCACACGGCATCTCTTTATTTAACGTAGATAAATATAACGCGTTTGCATCGTACCCCAAAACAGCCTTGCAAGGTTTGGAACCCACTCTAATATTTGAAACACCAGCTTCTGCATATCATGTAAATACTATTGATGGACCGCCAACTAGAGCGTCCTTCATCATTTCGTATGTTTCTTCTTTTGGTGGCATATAGAGCATCCTCCGGTATAATCGTCTTTGAAGATTTTTGTTCTTTAATGGTCCTCTCAATAAAATATTGTATAGCTACTCCAGGTAGTGTTACCGCATCTTTGAAAATATCCACACCTCTGTGTTTATAAAAATTCACACATTTTTTCCACGCTTCTAGGAACGGTGCTACATCTAAATCGTTATAATATTTCAACCAATCTCTGAAAGTTTTCATATTATTTTCTTCGAAAATTCTACGACATTTACTTAATTCTGTTTCATCTATTAACATTTTCTCTATATCCGGTAGTCCTGGGTAATCCAGTTTGTCTGGAGAATCGAACCACTCATAAGGAAAGAAAGATTTCTGTCCTTTGCATTCGTAGGCTTTTATCCAACTATCGTAACTTACACCAGGTCCTAGATAAAGTATTACATTAAGAAATCTAAACTCTGGAGTAAATAGAAATATTGTTGCGTTTGCCCGTTTTCCGACCATTAATTTCTTTGTTGTTGATGCCAGTTCGCCTACTAGGTATTCCTTTATTAAGTTTATATCGTACTTACTGCTGTTAAAACCTATAACCGGTACTTGCTCTATCCACTGTTCGATCTTGGCGATTTGGTTTTTACGTAAATGTTCTGTATTAAACCCATATCTTGACCACACTTCTTCTCTTATAGCTTTTCCCCTGACTTTCAATCTTCTACGAATTTTTCTATAAGTTTTGCGGGATCTTTATCACAAAAATGAGTTACTGTTCCTGAGAAATTATCTCCTATACTAACGCTTACCGGAACGTGCTCGGCTTCGTACTCTAGATTATTACCGAGAGTTTCAAATTCTGGGTTGAGATATGCCTCAAAATCGTATACTATCTGATATGGATAAAGAGTAGTGTCGCAACCGATCTTTATGTCTTTACCCGTTCTTTGAAATTCGCATTCCCACATAACTACTAGGTTGAATTCTTTGCTTCTTCTAATAAATGTATCTCTTCTCATAGTGGATGCGCGTTCTTCTTTTCTATGCTTTGCATGAATCTCACAACCGTGCCAGAAACAGTCGTGATATTGATATACGGTATTAGTTTCTGTACAGTATCCATCTACTGGGGCTCCTAAAACCCATCTTTCACCCCCGTGTCCACACTGTTCGTGGTGAATGTGAATTCCCTCCTGCTTTTCCACAGAGTACATCCAATCGATCGCCCCATAACTGTTAGAACTTTTTGGGTAGAACGCTTTCTCGAACGACGAACGCGGGCGCTCTAAATAATTACCATCACATACTACTTTTTTCTCACCTTTCATACATTTTGGTCCGTGTCTCTTCATATTACTCGCTTTCGTGAATTTCTGCTTGCAATTATCGCAGGCGTAAATTTTAGATAGGTTTTTAAGTTTTTTTATCAGAAATGCGTGATTATTAAACAGTCCTATGTCATTGGTTTATTACCTGTTGCCGTATAGTGCGCTGGTACCTTTTTCAACCACCATGCATTACATTCGGTGGGTTGATATACTTCTATACCGATTTTAAAAAACTCTTTCAACCTTTTTTTCAGATCTGAAAAAGGAATTGGTGAGAAAACCAAAACACTTACTACCGAAATATTGCTTACTAAGTTCTTTCGCCTGTCTGTACATCTGTCAGGTCTTTTATCTGTCATATGCATAGCTAGACACCTGAACAGACAAAGGTCGTCATTTATACTTATCTAAAGAATACATACCTTTTTTATTCTTCAACCATTCTGGAAGTTCTCCTCCTGCTGCTTCTTTGGATTGTAGTCCCAAATCTATTCCCCTACTGCCCTGTATTAGCTTTACGAAAACCTCTACCCATTTTACAAACTTCCACTTTGTATTCGGTCTGTCTATTTTATCGGACATATTCGTGTTTGCTCCTTATCTGACACCATTTTTTAACGGTTTTCATTGATGATAATGGTTCGCTACCGAGATTTTTGTGAAATATTATAGTTATAGGTTTTCCATTTTTAGTTTCCTCCACATGTTCTAGCTTGTAAGAATATGAATATCTCAAATAAAAAATGGTTGTTATATAAGGAGCGAGTTTATCGGACATGCGTTCAGACCCGTTAATGTCAATGTTTTTTACGAAAGGATAATGTAACTACCCGTCTTCCATTTTCTACCTTTTCCAATGTTTCATCGTGAGCCCCCAAAATATTTCTTCACCTTTTTCCACTATCGCGCGAAACTATAGATTTTTTCTTATTATTTTGGTATTTGGTCACCTGTGCGTCTAATTTGAGACAAATTATTGGTGCTTGAAGGTTTTATTTTTTTACACTAGCCCTTAACTCTGCAATACTTTCTTTTTGAATTCTGTTACCAAACTTCCTCCGCTTTGGATATCATTAAATGCCCCTCTTTTATAGGCGGGCGGGTAAACCGCTTCATAAACACCTCATTCTTTGTGGCGTTTATCAGCTTTGTCAACCCCCTAACTCTCAACCGTTTACTATAAGTAATGCCCTAGAATATTCGGCGTCTCTTCTCAAACTTTCTATTTCTGCTCTAGTTTTCTGGCGTTATCATATTTTCTGTATATACTTTTGTATATATACTTTTGTATAACCTATAAAATTTATCTGTTCATTTGGACGTGAAAATTTACATCATGTTTTTTTCACGTCCAATTGAACAGATAAATTTTATAGGTTATATACATATATAATGGAGTGTGTGACTTGTTGTAAGACGTTTACGTGTAAAGACTATCTACGAAGGCATCTAGCGAGACGTAGAAAGTTTCCTTGTGCCCCCCCCCCCCACAATTTCAATGCCCCAGATGCCCTTGTAAATTCGTTAGTGCCCAAACTCTTTGTAGATATAAGCAACTACGCTGTCAGGTGACTAAAGGTGAACGTGGTAGACTAGAGCTGGTAGAATTAGTTGCTGATCTGCGAAATAAATTAGCATATCGGAGGAGAAAAATGGGGTGTTGGAATATAAACTATTGTAATCGCATTAATGATTTCGACTTTTTTCAAAAGTCAATTACCAATATAATTGGGACTCATTTGGACTCCCTCTTTTCAAAATTATTTTCTCCAAAAATTCATAAATTTGCTGTCGGGAGACAATTTCCTCGTTAACCAATTTTTTTTATTTTTCGGGGGTGGTGGGGGTATTATAAAGGGTTATAAATGATATCACGGTAAGTGGTATCATTTTGACTCCCTTACTACTACTAAGGCATATGTGGAAATAATTATTAAAGCAATAGACACGTACGATTTATCTAATATTATCTGATATATGGCGAATAGAACATGGCGATACACAGCGATTTAGTTGGCATTCAAACTCGAGACCTCGTATATTATGTAACCTCGATACTTATACAGTGGAACCTCTCTAAACCGGGCACCAATAAAACATCTGTGATCTTATTTGTATGAGTTTCTTGGTCATGTATCTCGGGTGACAATGCCTGTTCATGCTCACATAGCACCCACACATGTCTCAGAATGATCATATGCCTGATTTACAGCGAAACCTCTCTAAACTGGACACCCTGGTGACCTCCCAGGGTTTCCGGTTTAGAGAGGATTCACTATAGACTCAGAAAATATTGCCATTGCCTGATACATGTACATCTACACTACTGCCTGGGCTAACCTTGCCAGTATCTGTATATTTTTTTATTTCAAAATATCTTGATATTGTGTTTGAAAGCAAGCAACTTGATTGATTGAGCCCGAGCTCGGGCTCAGACAATCAAATTGCTTGATTGTGAGTTGGCAGTTTCATAATATGTTCAAAAACGTTAATCACCTGGGGCCATTTCACTAAACTTCGTACGATTAAGAAGTTTGTAAGTACAAATATAAAATGTACAACAAAGTTTGCATTAACAGAGGATTTTGGGAAATATTGCGGGTTGTTCAGATTATTGACCCCTACATATAGGTATTATTGACCCCTACATATAGGGTATAAAAGGGTAGCAGTGGTGAACCACGTTTCAGTGTGACGTGAATTTATACAAATATTCGTAGGAACATTTTTGTCGTACGAAGCTTAGTGAAACGTAGCTACAATAATTCGCCTCTGATATGTTATCTACGGCTACAATTTGATCCATTCAAAAAATGTGAGCAACCGAAGTGCATACCCAAACATGTTGCATGTAGGTCAAAATTTAGTAAACTGTATATTTTATACCTTTAAACAAATAATCTTTGATGCCAAACATAATAGAACAGGGAAATCATTTGCCAATGGAAGCTATCTTTTCTCCTGTTGTTGTTCAACATTCAACATAACAAAATGAAGCTTTCAAATTTACAAGATATACATGTAAATGTCAAATAAACACCTTGACACGGTAATATAACCAATTTCTGCATTTGTATGTTATTTATTCATATTTATTTTATACAGATTTGACAGTTTTAAATCGCTAACATATGAAACACGCTGGATAACCGATTGCAAAAATCGCTCTTCCATGTGTTACATTACAGAGATGGGGTTAAATTGCTACCCTCGCGATATGTATGGAGCAGGGTAGCAATGTTGTTTCTAAATGAAACGGGCCCCTGTTCAAGATTAACGCAGGCGGTTGCGTATTAAATCACCACTCATGTTAGATCCTCTAAAAACGGTCGGCCGTTGCAGGTTACCGGAAGGAGTTGAACTACCGTCACACGGCGGCGCGGGACACCGGAGGATTTAGCGCGTTCGGCCAGAGATACAACGACAATGGCCCACATGCCAGCACTTGGTCGGTATCATTTCGCAAAAGTCTCACATCTATAAATAGGTTACCGAACTTGGAAAATCGTATTTCCATCTCGCTGATTTTATTATGAGATTTACAAACCAAAGACACATCTCCACCATCTCTTCTGTTGCGGGGAGGGACGTTAATCCCCTTCGCATTTAACATACTTATGTAATTAGTAAAGTTGTTTAATAAATATCATATTAAATCATATGGGTACCATTTTGGACTTTACATGTAACAGCACTTTGTGGTATCACATAATTCGAATGGGCGATGTCACCTATTCAATGAGTGATATCGCATATTCGAATGAGTGATATCACCCATTCGAATAAATGGCATTAAAGGTACATGCCCACTCAGTAGGTTACAATATAGGGAGGCAGATAGCTTTGTATATTCTGTAGATATGACATTTTCTGGCAAAATAAACATTCATTCACGATTACTCCACGTAATGATTGGCATTATTATACATTTTATAGCACAGCGAAAGTTACACATTGATATCAGGGGCGATAACCGTGTTTCCATAAAATGTTAACTGACATTACGATTTAATCTCTGTATTTATTTTTTGATGTGTTTCGAAAATATTATTTTTTCAGGTGACGCATATAATTAGAATAAATAATTAAAAAATAGCATGCCTCATTTGCATATGAAAATAGCCTGATACCACCGCGAGTCACTGTCAGTAAAATAAATATTACTAAATGATTATATCTGTATTGAGGGCACTCATAATGTTTAGAACTGGTGGAATAGTGACACAATTATACATTTATGTTATATTCCTATAAAAAACCGTGTGTGTCTGCTGAGTGGACATGTACCTTTAAAGTCCAAAACGGCGCCCCCCATAAAATCAGTCATGTACGATCTTTATGCAAATGTCCCTGTTAATTTCAGGTTAACGGCGTTCGTACTGGGCACGTTTTCCCAGTTATCCAAGCAAGATATTACGTTCGTATCGAGCGATATTCTCGAGTCGGCGGCCACCTTCCTGTGTAACCACCGAGCCACCGTGCCGAATGAGTCCTCGAGCTACTTCACGGAGCCCGGCAATGTGATCCATTCCGAGATGCAGGTACATAGAGAATATCAGGCGAGGCTAGGAAACGCGTAGGAATTCCGAGGCTTGTCGAGGAATTCCGACCGTTTCCGAGCCGAACCATGGGCCCGTTTCACTAAACTTCTTATATACGACTAACATGTTCCTAAGTGCAAAAGTATGATAGTCTGTACATTTCAGATTTAACAATGTGTTCTTGTAAACAATTATTGGATTTATATTTATTGAGCATAGGCTGCATGTGCTCAATAATTGTATATCCAACAATTGAAATTTCCAGACGATTCTAAATACGAACATTTTAGTCGTACGAAGTTTAATGAAACGTCCCTTAATGGACTGGATATAATACCTGTACAGTTGTGTAAGTTGCAGCCTATTGCATTGATACCAATTCTAGCAGGCGAGTCCAGGTCACGGAATTCCTGCCGGTTCGAACTGAGGCCGGTTTCACTAAACTTCGCACGACTAAAATGTTCGTAAGTGCAAAATTATGATAGTCTGTAATTTTCACATTAACACTGTGTTCTCGTAAGCAAGTATTGGATTTACATGTATTGAGCATAGGCTGCATATGCATATGCAGCCTATGCTCAATAAATGTAAATCCATCAATTGAAAGTTCCAGACGCTCCTAAATTTGCACTTACGAACATTTTAGTCGTACGAAGTTTAGTGAAACGGGTCCCAGCGGTCTATATTGATACCAATTACAGCGGGCGAGTCCAGGAGTAGGTAATCTGAGGCTCTCAGAGAAATACCTAATGTTTCCGGGCGGACCCTGATAAACGTGATGTCACCAGGACACTAACTTCGCTGATTTTCGTTCAAAACGTCATGAAATATATTGGTGTTAATCTTTGTTGGTGGTATCTGTAAATACTATGAAAAAATCATCGAATTTAAATTATTTTCATTAGATGAACTTTAACATAGAATTGTGTAATTAAACATGTGTTATAGAGGGAATACAACCTGAATGGGTGTATGTATTTTTGGATATCTGAACAACCAAAACATGTCAATTTCGCTTCGACAAGGGCATTATTTTTTTTACAACTTTCTTATTATTCACCTGATGAACTAAAGCGCACGGAAGGCGGGAATTGTGTAGATTGTTCAACCAGTTCCCCCAAACACTGGGAAAAGAATTTGACGAAAAAGTCAGAAATTAACGTGAAAAAGCTGTAACAGTTCCGAAACTGACTACATATCATAGAACGACGCGCAGTCATACAATCCAAACGATATTCTGCTTTCCGTACGTTTTATTTCATCAAAATGGCTGGTGTAATAAGAAAGCTATAATAAAAATCATACGGTATACCAGAGTCAAGGCGAGATTGAACAGACCAATCTGCTTCCAAATTAAAAAATAGCGCAAAGTATACTTTGTAGTTCAAAGTCTACTTCAAAGTTGACTTTGTGGTTGGCAGGTGGGAGCATTCGATGGGTAATTTAACGATCAGGATTTATGCTTCCCGGAATTCCGACCGTAGACCTGGTTTGGCCCTCATGTACGTATTTGGCTTTCTTGTATGTGATTGTTGAATCTGGTTATGCCCCTTAAATGAGTAATACGATTATTCGTAATCCTATTACTTTTAGGGGAAGGGGCCAAGTGACTTTGGTGTGGTATGAACCTGGAACCAGGTCAGGTTATTCAACTTCAGGGCTGAATATATATTCTTTATCGATGTAAATATTCCGTTCTGATTTTGGGAATCCGCCCCCCCCCCCCCCCACCCCACCCCACCCCGCCCGTCACCAATGCAGCAGGTTGAATACGGGATCGAACCGTTGGTCCGGCCTTAAATTACCTTAGCTGTTGATAGGCCGTTAAGCGCGAATAAATCAATCAAATAAAAGTACGAAATAACCAAAACGTGTAAGTATACTAAGTCAAGTAACATTAACGTTTTTACGAAACAGGTCACGTGGCACAAATTCGAATATCCGTAACGTGTGGGAAACACGATATATTTCACTCTACGATGCATCATATTCACAACATAAATATTGTTTTTAGAACATTGTATATACATGTACATGTACTGTAGCAAACACGATACGCGCACCAGCATTCGTGTTGATTTCCCTCCGTGTTTTTTATTCCCACACTATTAAGGTGCGTATTGACGTATTTGACGCACTTGTTACAGCTGAATACGCATTTATTATCAACATTGGGAGTACAAAATACTCGCAGCAATGTGAAAATACACATTTACTATCAACAGTGGGAGTACAAAATACTCGCAGCAATGTGAAAATACACATTTACTATCAACAGTGGGAGTACAAAATACTCGCAGCAATGTGAAAATACACATTTACTATCAACAGTGGCAGTACCAAATACTCGCAGCAATGTGAAAATACACATTTACAATCAACAGTGGGAGTACAAAATACTCGCAGAAATGTGAAAATACACATTTACTATCAACAGTGGCAGTACAAAATACTCGCAGCAATGTGAAAATACACATTTACTATCAACAGTGGGAGTACAAAATACTCGCAGCAATGTGAAAATACACATTTACTATCAACAGTGGGAGTACAAAATACTCACAGCAATATGAAAATACACATTTACTATCAACAGTGCGAGTACAAAATACTCACAGCAATATGAAAATACACATTTACTATCAACAGTGGGAGTACAAAATACTCACAGCAATATGAAAATACACATTTACTATCAACAGTGGGAGTACAAAATACTCGCAGCAATGTGAAAATACACATTTACTATCAACAGTGGGAGTACAAAATACTCGCAGCAATGTGAAAATACACATTTACTATCAACAGTGCGAGTACAAAATACTCGCAGCAATGTGAAAATACACATTTACTATCAACAGTGGGAGTACAAAATACTCGCAGCAATGTGAAAATACACATTAGGATCAACAGTGGGAGTACAAAATACTCGCAGCAATGTGAAAATACACATTTACTATCAACAGTGGGAGTACAAAATACTCACAGCAATATGAAAATACACATTTACTATCAACAGTGCGAGTACAAAATACTGCAGCATGTGCTTTAACACATCTATCAACAGTGAAGTACATACATAAAAGCAATGTGATTTCACATTTACTATCAACAGTGGGAGTACAAAATACTACGCAGCAATGTGAAAATACATTTACTATTTCAACGTGGGAGTACAAAATACTCGCAGCAATGTGAAAATAAACATTTACTTCAGTGGGAGTACAAAATACTCGCAGAATGTGAAAATATTTTATTTCTCAATACTATCAAAAACAGTGCGAGTACATACTCGCAGCAATTTGTGATCTACATCTATCAGTGGGAGTACAAATATAAAACTCGCGAGCAAGTGTGAAAATACAATTTACTATCAACAGTGTACATACGCGCAATTGTGAAAATACACATACTATCAACTGGGAGTCAAAAATACTCGCAGCAAAGCATGTGAGTTACACGCATACTATCAACAGTGCGAGTAAAACAAAATAACTACTCGCAGCAATGTGAAAAATACACATTTACTATCAACAGTGGGAGTACAAAATTATGCGCAATGTGAAAATACATATTTACTATCAACAGTGGGAGTACAAAATACTCGCAGCAATGTGAAAATACACATTTACTGTCAACAGTGGGAGTACAAAATACTCGCAGCCATGTGAAAATACACATTTACTATCAACAGTGGGTGTACTAAATACTCGCAGAATGTGAAAATACAATATACTATCAACATTGGGAGTACCATATACTCGCAGCGATGTTGAAAATAACATTTACTATCAACAGTAGGAGTACAAAATTACTCGCAGCAATGTTGAAAATACACATTTTCTATCATCTGTGGCGTGTATAAAAGTACTCGCAGCAATGTCGAAAAATACCATTATATCAACAGTGGGAGTACCAAAATACTCGCAGCAATGTGAATATCCACCTTTACTATCAACAGTGGGAGTACAAAATACTCGCTGGCAATTGTTGGAAAAATCACATTTACTAGCAACAGTGGGAGTACGATACTCGCAGCAATGTTAAAATACACATTTACATCAACAGTAGCAGTACCAAATACTCGCAAGCTATGTTGAAAATACAATTTACTTTCAACATGTGGAGTACAAAATACTCGCAGCAATATGACAATACACATTTACTATCAACAGCGGGAGTACAAAATACTCGCCGAAAATGGTGAAAAATACACATTTACTATCAACAGTGGGGAGTACAGATATCGCAGCAATGTGAAAATACACATTTACTATCAACAGTGGCTAAGTACCAATACTCGGCGCCAGCAATGTGAAAATACACATTTATATCAACAGTGGGAGTACAAAATACTCGCAGCAATGTGACAATACATATTTACTATCAACAGTGGGAGTACAAAATACTCGCAGCAATGTGACAATACACATTTACTATCAACAGTGGGAGTACAAAATACTCGCAGCAATGTGAAAATACACATTTACTATCAACAGTGGGAGTACAAAATACGCACAGGAATGTGAAAATACACATTTACTATCAACAGTGGGAGTACAAAATACTCGCAGCAATGTGAAAATACACATTTACTATCAACAGTGCGAGTACGAAATACTCGCAGCAATGTGAAAATACACATTTACTATCAACAGTGGCAGTACAAAATACTCGCAGCAATGTGAAAATACACATTTACTAGCAACCAGTGCGAGTACGAAAAAAATAATCGCAGCAAATGTGAAAATACACATTTACTATCAACAGTGGAGCACAAAATACTCGTAGCATGTGAAAAATAGCACATTTATATCAACAGTGGGAGTGCCAAATACTCGCAGCCAATGGGAACATACAATTTACTTTCAAACAGTGGGAGTACAAAATCACTCGCTAGCAATGTGGAAAATTCACATATACTATCAACAGTGCGAGTAACAAAATACTCGCTGCTAGGCAATGTGAACATACACATTTACTATCAACGTGGGATTACAAAATACTCGTAGCAATGTGAATATTTCACATTTAATATCAAAAAGTTTGGAGCACAAAATACTGTAGCAATGTGAAATTAAACATTTACTATCAACAGTGCGAGTACCAAAATACTCGCAGCAATGTGTGAACATACACATTTATATCAAAAGTTGGAGTACAAAATACTCGAAGCAATGTGGAAAATACACATTTACTATCAACAGTGGGTAGTACAAATTATTAGCAGCAATGTGAAAATTACCTAATTTCACTTATCAACAGTGGGAGTACAAAATAGTCCGCTAGCAATGTGAAAATACCACATACTATCATCAGTGGGAGTACAAAAATACTGGCAGCAATGTGAAAATACACATTTACTATCAACAGTTGGCGAGTATCCAAATACTCGCAAGCAATGTGAAAAAAATAAAAAATACAATTTACATTCAACAGTGGAGTACAAAAATACTCGCAGAAATGTGAAAATACACATTTACTATATCAGTGCAAGTACAAAATACTCGGCAGCAATTTGAAAATACACAATTTACTATCAACAGTGGGAGTACAAAATACTCGCAAGCAAATGTGAATAATTACACATTTAACTATCAACAGTGGGTGTACAAAAAAATACTCACAGCTATATGAAAAATACACATTTACTATCAAACAGTGGGGTACCAAAAAAATAATGCAGCAATGTGAAAAATACATCATTTACTATCAACAGTGCGAGTACAAAATACTCGCGCAATGTGAATAAAATACACATTTTATATCAACAGTCACACGGAGAGTAACAAAATACTCGCAGCAATGTGAAAATACACATTAGGATCAACAGTGGAGTACAAAATACTCGCAGCAATGTGAAAATTAACACATTTACTATCACAGTGGGAGTACATAATACTCACAGCAATATGAAAATACAATTTACTTTCAAACAGTGCGGTGTACAAAATACTCGCAGCAGCATGTGATAATACACATTTACTATCAACAGTGGGAGTACTAAATACTCGCAGCAATGTGAATATACACTTTTACTATTCAAAACAGTGCGAGTACAAAAAATACTCGCACGAGCAATTGTGAAAAATACCATTTACTATCAAAACAGTGGGGAGTACAAAAATACTCGCTAGAAATGTGAAAATACACATTTACTATCAACAGTGGTATTTCCAAATGCTCGCAGCATGATGAAAATACACATTTACTAGCACAGTTCCGAGTACAAAATACTCGCAGCAATGTGAAAATACACATTTACTATCAACAGTGGAGAGTACAAAAATACTCGCAGGAAATGTGAAATACAAATTTACTATCAACAGTGCGACTTACAAAATACTCGCAGGCATGTGAAAATACACATTACTATCAAACAGTGGGTGTACAAAATATACTCGCTAGCAATGTGAAAATACCATTTACTATCAACAGAGCGATTACAAAATACTCGCAGCAATGTGAAAATACACATTTACTAATCAACAGTTGGAGTGCAAAATACTCCGCAGCAATGTGACAATTACACAATTTACCATCAACAGTTGCGATCACAAAATACTCGCGCAATGTGAAAATAACATTTACTATCACAGTGGTGAGTGCAAAATACTCGCAAACAATGTGAAATACACTTTTACTATCTAACAGAGCGATTACAAAATACTCGCAGCAATGTGAAAAATACACATTTACTATAACAGTGGGAGTGCAAAATTCTCGCAGCAAATGTGACAATTCTCATTTACCATCAACAGTACTTGCGATCACAAAATTACCTCGCTGCAATGTGAAAATACACATTTACTATCAACAGTGGGAGTGACAAATACTCGCAGCTATGTGAAAATACTCATTTCATCAACAGTGTTGCGAATCACAAAATACTCGCAGCAATGTGAAAATACACATTTACTATCAACAGTGGGAGTGCAAATACTCGGCGCCAGCAATGTGAAAAATACACATTTACTATCAACAGTTGGAGTTCAAAATACTCGCAGGCCAAAAAAAAAAAAAAAAATGTGAAAATACACATTTACTATCAACAGTGGGAGTACAAAATACTCGCAGCAATGTGAAAATACACATTTACTATCAACAGTTGGAGTACAAAATACTCGCAGCAATGTGAAAATACACATTTACTATCAACAGTTGGAGTACAAAATACTCGCAGCAGCAATGTGAAAAAATATGCATTTATATCATCAGCTGCGAGTACAAAATACTCGGCCAGCAATGTGAAATACACATTTCACTATCAATCAGTGGGAGCACAAAATATCGCACGCTATGTGAAAATACACATTTACTGTCAACAGGGGAGTACAAAATACTCGCAGCAATGTGAAAATAACATTTACTGTCAAACTGGTGGCGAGTACCAAAATACTTCGCAGCCAATGTGAAACTACACATTTACTTCAACAGTGGGAGTAAAATACTCGCAGCATGTGAAAATACAATTATACTATTCAACAGTGGGAGTACAAAATACTCCAGCAATGTGAAAAATAACTACATTTATATCAACAGTGGGAGTACAAAATTCTTGCAGCATGTGTAAATACAAATGTACTATCAACAGTGGGAGTACAAATAATTGCAGCCATGTGAAAATACAATTTACTTATCAACAGTGGGAGTACAAAATACTGCAGCTATGTGAAAATACCCATTTAATGTCATACAGTGGGAGTACAAAATACTCGCAGCCATGTGAAAATACACATTTACTATCAACAGTGGGAGTACAAAATACTCGCAGAAATGTGAAAATACACATATACTATCAACAGTGGGAGTACAAAATACTCGCAGCGATGTGAAAATACACATTTACTATCAACAGTAGGAGTACAAAATACTCGCAGCAATGTGAAAATACACATTTACTATCAACAGTGGGAGTAAAAAGTACTCGCAGCAATGTGAAAATACACATTTACTATCAACAGTGGGAGTACAAAATACTCGCAGCAATGTGAATATACACATTTACTATCAACAGTGGGAGTACAAAATACTCGCAGCAATGGGAAAATACACATTTACTATCAACAGTGGGAGTACAGAATACTCGCAGCAATGTTAAAATACACAATATATTATCACCCAGTGGCAGTACCAAATACTCGCAGCAATGTGAAAATTAACAACATTTACTATCAACAGTGGGAGTACAAAAATACTCGCAGCAATATGAACATTTACAATTTACTATCAAAGTTGGAGTACAAAATACTCGCAGCAATGTGAAAATACACATTTACTATCAACAGTGGGAGTACAAAATATTTGCAGCAATGTGAAAATACACATTTACTATCACAGGGGGAGTACAAATAGTCGCTAGCAATGTGAAAAATACACATTTACTATTCAACAGTGGGAGTACCAAAATACTGGCAGCAATGTGAAAATACACATTTACTAGCAACATGTGCGATTACAAAATACTCTCAGCAATGTGAAAATACACCATTTTACTTTCAACAGTGGGAGTGCAAAATACTCGCAGCAATGTGAAATACACATTTTACTATCAACAGTGTGGGAGTACAAAAATACTCGCAGCAATGTGAAAATTCACATTTACTATCAACTGTGCGAGTACAAAATACTCGCAGCAATGTGGAACATACACATTTACTATAACATTGGGAGTAAAAATACTCGCAGAAATGTGAAAATACTCATTTTACTGTTCAACAGTTGGAGTACAAGGATACTCGCAGCCATGTTGAAAATACACAATTTACTATTCATTCACGTGGAGTACATAATTTTTTTTTTTAAAACCTTTTTTCGCAGCATGTGAAAATACACATTACTATCAACAGTGGGAAGTACACAATACTCGCAGCAATGTGAAATTAAACATTTTTACTATCAACAGTAGGAGGTACAATAATACTCGCAGCAATGTGAAATACCACATTTTCTATCAACAGTGGGAGTAAAAAGTACTCGCAGCAATGTGAAAATTCACATTTACTATCAACAGTGGGAGTTACAAATACTCGCAGACAATGTGAATTTACACATTTACTATCAACAGTGGATGGGAGTACAAAAATACTCGCAGCAATGTGAAAATCCAATTTACTATCAACAGTGGCGAGTACAGAAACTCGCAGCAATGTGAAAATTACACATTTACTATCACAGTGGCAGTACCAAATACTCGCAGCAATGTGAAAAATACAATTTACTATCAACAGGGGATTCAAAATACTCGCACGCAATGTGGACATACACATTTACTATAAACAGTGGGAGTTACAAAATACTCGAAGAGAAATGTGAAAATACACATTTACTATCAACAGTGGGAGTACAGAATACTCGAGCAATGTGAAAATCACATTACTATCAACAGTGGCAAGTCCAAATACTTCGCAGCAAAGTGAAAATACAACATTTACTATCAACAGTGGAGTACAAAAAATAACTCGCGCAGCAAGTGACAATACACATTTACTATCAACTGTGGGTGTACCATTACTCGGCAGCAATGTGACAATACCACATTTTCTTCAAAGTGGGTGTACAAAATACTCGCAGCATGTGAAAATACACATTTACTGATCAACAGATGGAGTACAAAATGCGCACAGGAAAGTGAAAATACACATTTACTATCAACAGTGGGAGTTACAAAATACTCGCCTAGCATGTGAAAATACACATTTACTATAACAGTTCGAGTACGAAATACTCGCAGCAATGTGAAATACACCATTTATTATCAACGAGGTGGCAGTACAAAATATAGCAGCAATGTGAAAATACACATTTACTATCACAGTGCGAGTCGAAATACTCGCAGCAATGTGAATTACAATTTAATATCAACGTGGGGAGCACAAAATACTTCGTAGAAATGTGAAAATACACATTTACTATAACAGTAGGGATGTGCAAAATAACTCGCAGCAATGTGAAATACAATTTACTATTCATCGTGGGAGATACAAAATATCGCTGCAATGACGAAAATTCACATTTACTATCAACAGTTGCGAGTACAAAATACTCGCAGCAATGTGAACATACACATTTACTATCAAACAGTGGGAGTACAAAAATATCGTTTGCAATTTGAATAATACACATATACTATCAAAGTTGAGCACAAATACTCGTAGCAATGTGAAAATACACATTTACTATCAACAGTGCGAGTACAAAATACTCGCAGCAATGTGAACATACACATTTACTATCAAAAGTTGGAGTACAAAATACTCGCAGCAATGTGAAAATACACATTTACTATCAACAGTGGGAGTACAAAATATTTGCAGCAATGTGAAAATACACATTTACTATCAACAGTGGGAGTACAAAATAGTCGCAGCAATGTGAAAATACACATTTACTATCAACAGTGGGAGTACAAAATACTGGCAGCAATGTGAAAATACACATTTACTATCAACAGTGGGAGTACAAAATACTCGTAGCAATGTGAAAATACACATTTACTATCAACAGTGGGTGTACAAATACTGGGCAGCAATGTGAAAATACACATTTACTATCAACAGTGGGGTACAAAATACTCGTAGCAATGTGAAAATACACATTTACTAACAAACAGTGGCGTTGTACAATATACTGGCAGACATGTGAAAAATACACATTTACTATCAAACTGTGGGAGTTACAAAATACTCACACAATGTGAAAAAATACACCATTTTACTATCAACAGAGGAGTTAAAAAATACTCGCATATCAATGTGAAAAATACACATTTTCTATTCAACAGTGGGAGGAGTACAAAATACTGGCAGCATGATGAAATAACATTTACTATTCAACAGTGGGAAGTTACAAAATACTCGCAGCAATGTGAAAAATACAAATTTACTATCAAACTGTGGGAGTACAAAATACTCGCAGCAATGGTGAAAATACACATTTTTACTATCAACAGTGCGAGTACAAAATACTCGCAGCCAATGTGAAAAAACACATTTACTATCAACAGTGTGAGAAGTACAAAATACTCGCAGAAATGTGAAAAATACACATTTAAATCAACAGTGCGATTTCAAAATACTCGCTGAGCAATGTGAAAATACACATTTACTATCAAGTACGAGTACAAAAATACTCGCAGCAATGTGAAAATACACATTTAATCAACAGTGGGAGTACAAAAATACTCGCAGAAATGTGAAATTACACCATTTACTATCAACGTGCGAGTACAAAATACTCGCAGGCATGTGAAAAATACACATTTACCTTTCACAGTGGAGTACAAAATACTGCAGCTATGTGAAAACATACACAGTTTACTATCAAACAGAGCGATTACAAAATACTCGCAGCTATGTGAAAATACAATATAACTATCAACAGTGGGAGTGCAAAATACTCGCAGCAATGTGACAATACACATTTACCATCAACAGTGCGATCACAAAATACTCGCAGCAATGTGAAAATACACATTTACTATCAACAGTGGGAGTGCAAAATACTCGCAGCAATGTGAAAATACACATTTACTATCAACAGAGCGATTACAAAATACTCGCAGCAATGTGAAAATACACATTTACTATCAACAGTGGGAGTGCAAAATACTCGCAGCAATGTGAAAATACACATTTAATATCAACAGAGCGATTACAAATACTCGCAGCAATGGAAAATACACATTTACTATCAAAACTGTGGGGAGTGCAAATACTCGCAGCAATGTGACAATACACATTTACCATCAACAGTGCGATCACAAAATACTCGCAGCAATGTGAAAATACACATTTACTATCAACAGTGGGAGTGCAAAATACTCGCAGCAATGTGAAAATACACATTTACCATCAACAGTGCGATCACAAAATACTCGCAGCAATGTGAAAATACACATTTACTATCAACAGTGGGAGTGCAAAATACTCGCAGCAATGTGAAAATACACATGTACTATCAACAGTGGAGTTCAATAATTACTCGCCAGCAATGTGAAAATACTCATTTACTATCAACAGTGGGAGTACAAAATACTCGCAGCAATGTGAAAATACACATTTACTATCAACAGTTGGAGTTCAAAATACTCGCAGCAATGTGAACATACACATTTACTATCAACAGTGGGAGTACAAAATACTCGCAGCAATGTGAAAATATGCATTTACTATCATCAGTGCGAGTACAAAATACTCGCAGCAATGTGAAATACACATTTAATTCAACTGTTGGGAGCACAAAATACTCGCAGCAATGTGAAATACACATTTACTATCTACAGTGGGAGTACAAACTACATCGCAGCAAGTGGAGAAATACACATTTACTGTCAACAGTGGGAGTACAAAATACTCGCAGCCATGTGAAAATACACATTTACTATCAACAGTGGGAGTACAAAATACTCGCAGCAATGTGAAAATACACATTTACTATCAACAGTGGGAGTACAAAATACTCGCAGAGCAATGTGAAAATAACACATTTACTATTCAACAGTGGGAGTACAAAATACTCACAGCAATGTGAAAATACACATTTTATATCAACAGTGGATACAAAATTACTTGCTAGGCAATGTGAAAATCTCATTTACTTTCACAGTGGGAGTACCAAATACTCGCGCAATGTGAAAATACAATTTATATCACAGTGGGAGTCAAAAATACTTGCAGCCATTGTGAAAATACACATTTACTTATCAACAGTGGGAGTACAAAATACTCGCAAGCAATGTGAAAATAACACATTTTATGTCTAAGTGGGAGTACAAAATACTCGCAGCCATGTGAAAATTACACATTTACTTCATCAGTGGGAGTACAAAATACTCGCAGGACATGTGAAAATACACATTTACTATCAAAAACAGTGCGATTTCAAAAATTACTCGCGAAGCAATGTGAAACTACACATTTTACTATCAACAGTACGAGTACAAAATACTCGCAAGAAATGTGAAAATACACATTACTATCAACAGTGGCGATTACAAAATACTCGAGCAATGTGAAAATACACATTTACTTATCAACAGTGGGGAGTACAAATATACTCGCCCAGCAATGTGAAAATACCACTTTTACTATCAACAGAGCGATTTACAATATATCGCGCAATGTGAAAAAATACACATTTACCTATCAAAGTGGGAGTAGTGCAAAATACTCGCAGGCAATGTGTAATACAACATTTACCATCAACAGTGCGATTCACAAAATTACTCGCAGCCAATGTGAAAATACACATTTATATCAACAGTGGAGTGCAAAATACTCGCAGCAAGTGAAAAATACACATTTTACTATCAACAGAGCGTTACAAAATATGCAGCAATGTGAAATACACATTTACTATCAACAGTGGGAGTGCAAAATATCGCAGAATGTGACAATACACATTTACCATTCAACAGTGCGATCACAAATACTCGAGCAATGTGAAAAATACACATTTACTATCAAACAGTGGGAGTGCAAAATACTCGCAGCAATGTGAAATACACATTTACCATCAACAGTGCGATCACAAAATACTCGCAGCAATGTGAAAATACACATTTACTATCAACAGTGGGAGTGCAAAATACTCGCAGCAATGTGAAAATACACATTTACCATCAACAGTTGCGATCACAAAAATTTACTCGCAGCAATGTGAAAAATACACATTTTACTATCACAGTGGGAGTGCAATATACTCGCTGCAATGTGAAATACACATTTACTTCAAACAGTTGGAGTTCAAAATACTCGCAGCAATGTGGAAAATACACATTTACTATCAAAGTGGGAGGTACAAAAATCGCAGCAATGTGAAAATACACATTACTATCAAACAGTTGGAGTTCAAAATACGCGCGCAAGTGAACATACACCATTTGACTATCAACAGTGGGAGTACCAAAATACTCGCTAGCAATTGTGAAAAATATGCATTTTACTATCATCAGTGCGAGTACAAAATACTCGCAGCAATGTGGAAAAATACACATTTACTATCAACCAGTGGGAGCACAAAATACTCGCTGCAATGTCGAAAATACACCATTTACTCTCAAAAAGTGGGAGTACCAAATACTCGGACAGCCAATGTGAAAAAATACACATTTACATGTCAACAGTGGGAGTACAAAATACTCGCAAGCCATGTGGAAATACCACATTTACTATCAACAGTGGGAGTACAAAATACTCGCAGCAATGTGAAAATTACACAAATTACTATTCAAAACAGTTGGGAGTACAAAATACTCGCAGCAATGTGAAAATAACATTTACTAATTCAACATTGGGAGTAAAATATACTCACAGCCGCAATGTGTAAAATCACCATTACTATCACAGTGGGAGTACAAAATACTGCGCAATGTGAAAATACACATTTACTATCAACGTGGGATGAGTACCCAAAATTACTTGCAGATGTGAAAATACACATTTACATCAACAGTGGGGTAACAAATACTTGCAGCATGTGATGTGAAAATAAAATTTGACTATCAACAGTGGGAGTACAAAATATCGCAGCATTTTGTGGGGGAAAATACACATTTATGTCACTGTGGGGGTACAAATTTACTCGCAGCCATGTGAAAATACACATTTATATCAACAGTGGGAGTACAAAATAACTCGCAGCAATTGTGAAAATACACATTTACTATCAACAGTGCGATTTCAAATACTCGCAGCAATGGTGAAAATTCACATTTACTCTCAAACGTACGAGTACAAAATACTCGCAGGAAATGTGTAAATACACATTTATCTCAACAGTTGCGATTACAAAATACTCGCAGCAATGTGAAAATACAACATTTACTATCAACAGTGGGAGTACAAAATATCTAGCCTAGAAATGTGAAAATACACATTTACTATCACCAGAGCGATTACAAAAATTACTCTCAGCAATGTTGAAAATACACATTATATCAACAGTGGGAGTGCAAAATACTCGGCAGCAATGTGGAAATACACATTTACCATCAACAGTGCGATCACAAAAATACTCGCACAGCATGTGAAAATACATCATTTACTATCAAACAGTGGGTTGAGTGCAAAATACACGCAGCAATGTGAAAAATACACATTTACTATCAACAGAGCGTACAAAATACTCGCAGCAATGTGAGAAATACACAATTACTTATCAACAGTGGGAGTGCAAAATACTCGCAGCAAATGTCCCCCCGCCCTCCACCCCCCCACCCTCCCCCCCTCCCCCCCCCCCTCCCCCCCACACCATTTACCATTCAACAGTGCGATAAAAAATACTCGCAGCAATGTGAAAAATACACATTTACTATCAACAGTGGGAGTGCAAAATACTCGCAGCAATGTGAAAATACACATTTACCATCAACAGTGCGATCACAAAATACTCGCAGCAATGTGAAAATACACATTACATTTTACTATCAACAGTGGGAGTGCAAAATACTCGCAGCAATGTGAAAATACACATTTACTATCAACAGTTGGAGTTCAAAATACTCGCAGCAATGTGAAAATTACACATTTACTATCAACATTTTGTGGGTGTACAAAATACTCGCAAGCCATGTGGTAAATACACATTTAATATACGTGGGAGTACAAAATACTTGAAAGCCATGTGAAAATACCCCCCAAACATTTACTATCAACAGTGGGAGTACAAAATACTTGCAGCCATGTGAAAATACACATTTACTATCAAACAGTGGGAGTAAAAATACTCGCCAGCCAAGCAATGTGAAAATACACATTTACTGTCAACAGTGGGAGTATAAAAATACCTCGCAGCCATGTGGAAGATACACATTTACTATAAACTAGTGGGAGTACAAAATACTCGCAGCCATGTGAAAATACACATTTACTATCAAACAGTGGGAGTTACAAAATTACTTGCTGCATGTGAAAAATACACATTTACTATCACAGTAGGAGTACAAAATACTCGCAGCATGTGAAAATAACATTTACTATCAACAGTGGGACGTAAAAAGTACCTCCGGTCCCAAATAAAAGCAATGTGAAAATACACATTTACTATCAACAGTTGGAGTACAAAATACTCGCAGCAATGTGAATATACACATTTACTATCAACAGTGGGAGTACAAATACTCGCTGCAATGGGGAAAAATACCACATTACTATCAACAGTGGAGTAGAATACTCGCAGCAATGTTTAAAATAACATTTACTGATCAACAGTGGAAGTTACCAAATACTCGCAGCAATGTGGAAATAACCATTACTTATCAACAGTGGGAGTACATAAATACTCGCTAGCAATGTGGACAATACACATTTACTTAACAGGGGAGTACAAAATACTCGCAGAAATGTGAAAAATACTCATTTACTATCAACTGTGGGAGTAAAGAATACTCGCAGCAATGTGAAAATACACATTTACTATCAACAGTGGCGACGTACCAAAATACTCGCGAGCAATGTGAAAATACACATTTACTATCAACAGTGGGGGGTACAAATACTCGCAGTATGTGACCAATACACATTTACTATCAACGTGGGTTACAAAAATACTCGCCAGCAATGGGACAATACACATTTACTATCAACGTGGGGAGAAATATACAAAATATCGCAGCAATGTGAAAATTACACATTTACTATCACCAGTGGGTAGTTCAAAATCGCACAGGAATGTGAAATGACATTACACATTTACTTATCAACAGTGGGGAGTACAAAATACTCGCAGCAATGTGAATTACACCATTTTCTATCAAACTGTGCGAGTACGAAAATACTCGCAGGCAATGTGAAAATCACATTTATATCAACAGTGGCAGTACAAAATACTCGCAGCAATGTGAAAATACACATTTACTATCAACAGTGCGAGTACGAAATACTCGCAGCAATGTGAAAATACACATTTACTATCAACAGTGGGAGCACAAAATACTCGTAGCAATGTGAAAATACACATTTACTATCAACAGTGGGAGTGAAAAATACTCGCAGCAATGTGACTTCCACATTTACTTCAACGTGGGAGTACAAAATACTCGCGCAATGTGAAAATTCAAATTTATATCAAACAGTGCGAGTACAAAATACTCGCAAACAATGTGAACTACACATTTACTATCCACAGTGGGAGTACAAATTACTCGTAGCATTGTGAAAATACACATTTACTATCAACAGTTGGGAGCACAAAATATCGTAGCAATGTGAAAATAACATTTAACTATCCAACAGTGGAGTAACAAAATACTCGCAGCAATGTGAACATACCACATTACTATCAAAAGTTGGGATACAAATTTACTCGCAGCAATGTGAAAATACACAGTTACTGATCAAACAGTGGAGTACAAATATTTGCGCAATGTGAAAATACACATTTACTATCAACAGTGGGGAGTTACAAAATAGTCGCAGCAATGTGAATACACATTTACTATCAACAGTGGGAGTACAAAATACTTGGGCAGCAATGTGAAAATTACACATTTACTATAACAGTGCGATTACAAAATATCGCAGCAATGTGAAATACACATTTACTAAATCAAACAGTGGGAGGCTAAAATACTCGCAGCAATGTGAAAATACACATTTACTATCAACCAGTGGGAGTACAAAATACTCGCAGGCAACGTGAAAATTCACAGTTACTATCAACGTGCGAGTACAAAATACTCGCAGCAATGTGTACATTACAATATACTATCAACAGTGGGAGTACAAAATACTCGCAGCAATGTGAAAATACACATTTACTGTCAACAGTGGGAGTACAAAATACTCGCAGCCATGTGAAAATACACATTTACTATCAACAGTGGGAGTACAAAATACTCGCAGCAATGTGAAAATACACATTTCTATCACAGTGGGAGTAAAAAATACTCGCTGCATGTGAAAAAATACACATTTACTATCACAGTAGGAGTACCAAAAATACTCGCAGCAATGTGAAAATACACATTTACTATCAAACAGTGGGGAGACTCATTACAAAATACTCGCAGCAATGTGAATATACAACATTTACTATCAACAGTGGGAGTACAAAATACTCGCAGCAATGGGAAAATACACATTTACTATCAACAGTGGGAGTACAGAATACTCGCAGCAATGTGAAAATACACATTTACTATCAACAGTGGCATTACCAAATACTGCTAGCAATGTGAAATACAAATTTACTTATCAACAGTGGAGTACAAAAATCTCGCTGCAATGTGGACAATACACATTTTTTTACTATCAACTGTGGCGAGTACAAAATAACTCGCAGCAATGTGACAATACACATTTACTATCAAATTGGGAGTACAAAATACTCGCAGCAAGCAATGTGACATACACATTTACTATCAACAGTGGGAGTACAAAATACTCGCAGCAATGTGAAAATACACATTTACTATCAACAGTGGGAGTACAAAATACTCGCAGCAATGTGAAAATACACATTTACTATCAACAGTGGGTGTACCAGGGGGGGAAATACTCGCAGCAGTTAAAATACACATTTACTATCAACAGTGGCAGTACCAAATTCTCGACAGCAATGTGGAAAATACACATTTATATCAACTTTGGAGAGTACAAAATACTCGCAGCAATTTGACAAATACAATTTTACTTATCACAGTGGGAGTACAAAATTATCGCCAGAAAATGTGAAAAACTACACATGTACTATATACAGTGGGGTACAGAATACTCGCAGGCAATGTGAAAAATACACATTTTTACTTATCAACAGTGGCTAGTACCAATTACTCGCAGCAATGTGAAAAAAACACATTTACTTATTCAACAGTGGGAGTACAAAATACTGCTGCATGTGACAATAACACATTTACTATCCAACAGTGGGTTAGTACAAAATACTGCAGCAATGTGAAATACACATTTACTATAACTGTGGGAGTGCAAATATCCATGCATGTTTGAAAATACACTTTTACTATCAACAGTGGGGAGTACTAAATACTCGCAGCAATGTGAAAATTCAATTTACTTCAACAGTGCGAGTACAAAATACTCGCAACCCCAGCCAGCAATGTGAAACATACACAATTTACTATCACCGTGGTGAAGTACAAAATACTCGCCAGCACTGTGAAAATACACATTACTGTCAAACAGTGGATGTACAAAATACTCGCAGCCATGTGAAAATAACATTTATATCAAACAAGTGGGAGTACAAAATTACTCGCAAGCCATGTGTAAATACATTTACTATCAACTGTGGAGTACAAAATCTCGCAGCACTGGAAAATACACATTTACTATCAACAGTAGGAGTACAAAATACTTCGCAGCAATGTGAAAATACACATTTACTATCATCAGTGGGACGTAAAAGTACTCGAGCAGCAAATGTGAAAATACCCATTTACTATCAACAGTTGGTGCGTACTAAAATACTCGCCAGCAATGTGAATATACACATTTTCTATCAACAGTGTGAGTACAAAATACTCGCATCAATGGGAAAATAAACATTTACTCTCACAGTGTGGGAGTACAGATTACTCGCAGCAATGTGAAATACACATTTACTATAACAGTGGCAGTACCAAATACTCCGATCAGCAATGTGAAAATACACATTTACTATCAAACAGTGGGAGTACAAAATACTCGCAGCTAGCAATGTGTAATTACAATTTACTGATCAACCAGTTGGGAGTACAAATACTCGCAGAAAATGTGAACAATACACATTTACTATCAACAGTGGGAGTACAGTATACTCTCAGCAATGTGAAGAAAATACACATTTACTATCAACTGTTGGCAGAGTACCAATACTCGCAGCAATGTGAAAATACACATTTACTATCAACAGTGGGAGTACAAAATACTCGCGAGCAATGTGACAATACACATTTTACTATTACAGTGGGAGTCAAAAATACCTGCAAGCAATGTGACAATACACATTTTCTTTCAAACATGGGAAGTACATAAGTAATCGCCTGCAATGTGAAAATACAATTTACTATCAAAGTGGGAGTACAAAATACTGCTGCAATGGGAAAATACAACATTTACTATCAACAGTGGGAGTACAGAATACTCGCTGCTAATGTTAAAATACACATTTACTATCACAGTGGCAAGTACCAAATACTCGCGCAATGTGAAAAATACACAATTTACTATCAAAAGTGGGAAGTACAAAATACTCGCAAGGCATGTGACAATACACATTAACTTATAACAGGTGGAGAGTACAAAATACTCGCAGAAATGTGAAAATACACATGTTTACTATCAACAGTTGGGTTTCTGGATACTCCCGCATGCAATGTGAAAATACAAATTTAATAATCAACGTGGCGAGTACCAAATACTGCGCAATGTGAAAATACACATTTACTATCAACAGTGGGAGTTACAAATACTCGCAGCAATGTGACAATACACAGTTTACTATCAAACAGTGGGGAGTACATATTTACTAGCAGCAATGTTGAAAATTTAACACATTTATCTATCACCGTGGGAGAGTACAAAATACGCACAGGAATGTGAAAAATTAAAATTTACTATCAACTGTGGGAATTACTAAATTACTCGCAGCAATGTGAAAATACACATTTACTATCAACAGTGCGAGTACGAAAAACTCGCGTGCAATGTGAAAATACACATTTACTATCAACAGTGGCAGTTATCCAAATACTCGCAGCAAATGTGAAAATACACATTTACTATCAACAGTGGGAGTACACAAAAAATACTCGCAGCATGTGACAATACACGTTTACTATCAACAGTAGGGAGTACATAAATACTCGCAGCAATGTGGACAATAACTCATTTACTATAACAGTATGGAGTACAATATACTCGCAGCAATGTGAAAATACACATTTACTATCAACAGTGGGAGTACTAAATACTCGCAGCATTGGGGGAAAAAACACATTTCTATCAACGTTTTTTGGGAGTACAGAATACTCGCAGAGCAATGTTAAAATACACATTTACCATCAACAGTGGCAAGTACCAAATAATCGCAAGCAATGTGAAAATACACATTACTATCCATCAGTGGGAGTACAGAAATACTCGCAGCATGTTTTTTTTTTTATGGGGGACAATACAATTTACTATCAACAGTGGGAGTACAAAAATACTCGCCTAGAAATGTTGAAAATACACATTTACTAACCAGTGGGAGTACAGGAATACTCGCAGCAATGTGAAAATACACATTTACTATATCAAAGTGGCAGTACCAAAATACTCGCAAGCAATGTGAAAATACACATTTACTATCAACAGTGGGAGTACAAAATACTCGGCGCTATGTGAAATACATATTTACTATCAAACAGTTGGTGTACAAAATACTCGCAGCAATGTGACAATACACATTTACTATCAACAGTGGGAGTACAAATACTCGCGCAATGTGAAATAACATTTACTTCTACATGGGGGAGTACAAAATTACGCAACGGAATGTGAAAATACACATTTACTATCAACAGTGGGAGTGCAAAATACTCGCAGCAATGTGAACATACACTTTTACATCAACAGTGGGAGTACAAAAATACTCGCAGCAATGTGAAAATTCTCATTTACTATCAACAGTGCAGAGTTACAAAAATACTCGCAAGCAATCGTGAAACATACACATTTACTATAAAAGTTGGAGTACAAAATTAACTCGCAGCCTGCAATTGTAAAAAATACACATTTACTATCAACAGTGGGTGTACAAAATATTTTGCAGCAATGTGAAATTACACATTATTTACTATAACAGTGGGGAGTACAAAATAGTCGCAGCAATGTGAAAATACACATTTACTTCAACAGTGGGAGTACAAAATACTCGCAGCCATTGGAAAATACACATTTACTACAACAGTGGGGTTAAAAGTACTCGCAAGCAATGTGAAATACACCATTTACTATCAACAGTAGGAGTAAAAAACTACTAGCAGGCAATGTGAAAATACACATTTTACTATCAACAGTGGGAAGGTAAAAAGTACTCGCAGCAATGTGAAAATAACATTTACTATCAACAGTGGGAGTACAATATACTCGCTGCAATTGTGAATATACACATTTACTAATCAACTGTGGGAGTACAAAATTACTCGCAGCAATGGAGAAAAATACACATTTACTTTCAACAGGTGGGAAGTACAGGAATACTCGCAGCAATGTGAAAATACACATTTACTATCAACAGTGGGCTGTACCAAATACTCGCTAGCATGTGAAAATACACATTTACTTCAACAGTGGGAGTACAAAATACTCGCAGAAATGTGACAATACACATTTACTATCAACCAGTTGGGAGTACAAAAAATACTCGCAGAAATGTGAAATAACATTTCATATAACAGTGGGAGTACAGGAATACGCGCAGCAATGTGAAAAACACATTTACTATCAACAGTGGCAGTAACAAATACTCGCAGGCCAATGTGAAAAATACACATTTACTTTTCAACAGTGGGAGTACAAAAATATCGCAGCAATGTGACAATACACATTTACTATCAACAGTGGGAGTACAAAATACTCGCAGCAATGTGACAATACACATTTACTATCAACAGTGGGAGTACAAAATACTCGCAAGCAATGTGTAAATACACATTTACTATCAACAAGTGGGTATGTACAAAAATACGCACAGGAATGTGGAAAATACTATTTACTATCAACAGTGGCGGAGGTACAAAATACTGCAGCATGTGAAAATAAACATTTACTATCAACAGTGCGAGTACAAAATACTCCACTGCAATGTGACAAATACACATTTACTATCAATACAGTGGCAGTACAATAATACTCGCAGCATGTGAAATTCACATTTACTATCAACAGTTGCGAGTACGAAATTACTCGCAGCATGATGGGAAAATACACATTGACTATCAACAGTGGGAGCACAAAATACTCGTAGCAATGTGAAAATACACATTTACTATCAACAGTGGGAGTAGCAAAATACTCGCAGCAATGTGAAAATTCACATTTACTATCAACAGTGCGAGTACAAAATACTCGCAGCAATGTGAACATACACATTTACTATCAACAGTGGGAGTACAAAATACACGTAGCAATGTGAAAATACACATTTACTATCAACAGTTGGAGCACAAATACTCGTGCAATGTGAAAATACACATTTTACTATTCAACGTGCGAGTACCAAATACTCGCAGCATGTGATCAAACACATTATATCAAAGTTGGATTACAAAAATACTCGCAGCAATTGTGAAAATACACATTTACTATCAAACAGTGGGAGTACAAAATATTTTTGCAGCAGCAATGTGAAAATACCACATTTACCATCAACAGTGCGGCGATGATACAATATAGTCGCAGCAATGTGAAAATACACATTTTTACTTATCAACAGTGGGAGTACAAAATACTGGCCAGCAATGTGAAAATTACACCATTTTACATCAACACGTGCGATTACAAAAATACTAGCAGGCAATGTGAAATACCCACATTTACTATCAAACAGTGGGAGTGCAAAAAATCGCAGCAATGTGAAAATACACATTTCTATTCAACAGTGGGGTACAAAATACTGGCAGCAACAGTGGGAGTACAAAATACTCGCAGCAATGTGAAAATACACATTTACTATCAACAGTAGGAGTACTAAAATACTGCGGCAGCAACAGTGGAGTACAAAATACTCGCAGCAATGTGAAAATACACATTTAATATCCAACCAGTGGAGTACAAAATACTCGAGCATGTGAAAATACACATTTTACTATCAACAATGCGAGTACAAAATACTCGCTCAGCAATGTGAAAATACAACATTTTCTATCAACAGTGGGAGTACAAAATTACTCGTAGCAATGTGATAAAAATCACATTAACTATCAACAGATGGGTACAAAATACTCGTAGCAATGTGAAAATACACATTTACTATCACAGTGCGAGTACAAAATACTCGCAGCAATGTGATCATACACATTTCCTATCAAAAGTTGGAGTACAAAATACTCGCAGGATAGGAATGTGAAAAATAACATTTACTATCACAGTGGGAGTACAAAATATTTGCTGCAATGTGATAAATCACATTTTACTATTCAACAGTGGGGAGTACAAAATAGTCGCAGCAATGTGATAAATACACATTTTACTATCAACTGTGGGAGTACAAATACTGGCAGACAATGTGAAAATACACATTTACTATTCAACAGTGGGAGTACAAAAATACTAGTAGCAATGTGAAAATACACATTTACTATCAAAAAGTGTGTTCTGTACAAAATACTGGCAAGCAATTGTGAAAAATACACATTTTACTATCAACAGTGGGAGTACAAATACTCGTAGCAAATGTGAAAAAATTCACATTTACTATCAACGGTGGGTGTACAAAATACTGGCAGCCATGTGGAAAATACACATTTACTATCAACAGTGGGGTACAATAATACTCACAGCAATGTGAAATACACAATTTCTATCAACAGAGGGGAGTAAAAATATCGCAGCATGTGAAAATACACATTTACTATCAACAGTGGGAGTACAAAATACTGGCAGCCATGTGGAAATACACCATTTACTATCAACCAGTGGGAGTAAAAAATACTCCGCAGAATGTGAAAATTACACATTTACTATCAAAACAGTGGGCGAGACAAAATACTGGCAGCAACAGTGGGTGTACAAAAATACTCGCAGCAATGTGAAAATACACATTTACTATCAACAGTAGGAGTTACACAAAATATGCCAGCAACAGGGGATACAAATACTCGCAAGCAATGTGAAAATTACACATTTACTATCAACAGTAGGAGTACAAAATATACTCGCAGCAATGTGGAAAATACACATTTACTATCCCACAGTGGGAGTACAAAATACCTCGCAGCATGTGAAAATAAACATTCCTTTCAACAGTGTTGGGAGGTACAAAATTACTCGCAGCAATGTGAAAATACACATTTTTATCAAACAGTGGGAGTACAAAAATACTCGCAGCAATGTGAATCTACACATTTACTATCAACAGGGGAGTAACAAAATACTCACAGCTATGTGAAAAAATACACTTTTTACTATCAACAGTGGAGTACAAATACTCGAAGGCCATGTGAAAATTCACATTTACTATCAACAGTGGGAGTACAAAATACTCGCAGCAATGTGAAAATACACATTTACTATCAACAGTGGGTAGTACAAAATACTCGCAGCAATGTGAATAATACACATTTTACTATCAACAGTGGAGTAAAATTACTCACAGCAATGTGAAAATACATCATTTACTTTCAAACAGTGGGAGTGCCAAAATACTCGCGCAATTGTTGAAAATACACATTTTTACTATCACAGTGGGAGTGCAAAATACTCGCATATCAATGTGAAAATACACATTTACTATTCAACAGTGGGAGCACAAAATAATCGCAGCAATGTGAAAAATGCACATTTACTATCAACAGTGGGAGTGCAAAATACTCGCAGCAATGTGAAAATGAACATTTACTATTCAACAGTGGAGTACAAAATACTTGCATCCATGTGAAAATACACATTTACTATCAACAGTGGGAGTACAAAATACTCGCAGCAATGTGAAAATACACATTTACTATCAACAGTGGGAGTGCAAAATACTCGCAGCAATGTGAAAATACACATTTACAATCAACAGTGGGAGTGCAAAATATTTGCAGCCATGTGAAAATACACATTTACTATCAACAGTGGGAGTACAAAATACTCGCAGCAATGTGAAAATACACATTTACTATCAACAGTGGGAGTGCAAAATACTCGCAGCAATGTGAAAATAACACATTTACTATAAACAGTGGAGTGCAAAATACTCGCAGCAATGTGAAAATACACATTTACTATCAACAGTGGGAGTACAAAATACTCGCAGCAATGTGAAAATACACATTTACTATCAACAGTGGGAGTGCAAAATACTTGCAGCCATGTGAAAATGCACATTTACTATCAACAGTGGGAGTGCAAAATACTCGCAGCAATGTGAAAATACACATTTACTATCAACAGTGGGAGTGCAAAATACTTGCAGCAATGTGAAAATACACATTTACTATCAACAGTGGGAGTGCAAAATACTCGCAGCAATGTGAAAATACACATTTACTATCAACAGTGGAGTACAAAATACTCGCAGCAATGTGAAAATACACATTTACTATCAACAGTGGGAGTACAAAATACTCGCAGCAATGTGAAAATACACATTTACTATCAACAGTGGGAGTACAAAATACTCGCAGCAATGTGAAAATACACATTTACTATCAACAGTGCGAGTACAAAATACTTGCAGCAATGTGAAAATACACATTTACTATCAACAGTGGGAGTACAAAATACTTGCAGCAATGTGAAAATACACATTTACTATCAACAGTGGGAGTGCAAAATACTCGCAGCAATGTGAAAATACGCATTGCTTTCCAAATTGAGTAGTGGAAATACTGTAATAAAGTTGAAAATTGACTCAACTGAGTTGCACCTACGAGGCTCAGAGATCCCTGGGAGACGGCATATTCTTCCAGGAACACTTAACCGAACTCAGGGGCAAACTACCATATGAAGCACACCAACTCGTTCGAGCCAAGAAACTAGATAAAACATGGGTCGCTGGTTCCAAAGTGTATGCTATGAGGAACGATGTAAAATTATTTATCAAATACATTTACATGGATGACATCGCCTTAGTTAGTGACGGGAAGTTCCCTAGCCGCAGTCACCCTTAGGAAATTACGTTACCTTTGTTTTGACAGAACTCACACAACACAACGAGTGCATATCACGTTCTTATTGCAAACACTTAAACGTACACGTAAACATGTACATGACAAAATAACTCAGTTGCACCTGATACAGCCTAGAAATCTACAGTCTATTCATTGAAATTAATTGTCCAATTGTCCTGCACAAACCAGCGCTTATTGTATACATCCCGCTGCTGGTCACTAACAAGACAACCTGGCCAAGTGGACGTGTTCACCAGCATAGCCACGGACCCGCTAGTAATATAATGCATTTGAATCGAAAGTACGCAAGTGTGGCACCTGACACAACTGTGGCCTTTGATATAAAGTACACAGCTGACCAAGTGATACACTGTTCCTAATGGCATTTAGTTGTACATTCCCACTGTTGCCTCTATACTGTATGTTTCTATGATATAGACTGTGTAATCACACATCCACAACGAGATGCGCCTATGCAAAAACGGGCCTATTGTAACATGTAGCAGTATAGATCACGTCCACGTTGGGTCCTACTACGCCAATGCATGTAGCACCAACATACCCTGGTCAGTGTATATGTATGTTCAGTGTTAATTAATAGCGTCTACCACAAGACATCCACATCACCACTTTCACGCTCATAAGCTGGATAAATACTGTAGTGTAGCTGGTTACACTATGCCCACTTGAACCCCGAACTTAAAATTAGAAACAGGTGAACGCTGTTCGGCGATTGACCCTTAGAAAGTGGAAAACGAACATTGTCGTCTGTTGTTGTTTTGTATCTTGTCCTCATTCTAAGTAGTGATATGCTTTGACAACACTTTAGAATCTTTTCCACTGAAGATGATTATGGAGTGTTGTCAAAACCATAATTTTGGTGGAAAGAGCCGAAAGTAGTAAATAAGCAGCAGACGACAAAATTTAATTCAGCACTCTAATGGTTAATGCTTTACCTGATCAGCTACATATATTAGATGTTAAATTACTTGTACATTAATAGTACATGTACCATGCGGCACAGACTACTTGTACATAAAGAGACTCACTACATGACTGCAAGGATCTCCGCATGATCATGACCTACCCTGTTAACCAAAACACGTGAGATGTATAGCAGTATGTGACATTTGCTTACCATGCTCATGATGCTTACTAATGGGTACATGTATATGTGGCGGTGATTGGAGAAATCGTATTTGTGTCCTATGCGATGGTAGTAGACCAATAGCGGCTTGTGTATTCGCCAGATCTGACTTGGGTCTACACTGTTCGTCGGCCAGTCAACAAAACATGTGTCCCTCTTCTAAATCATAGACAGTGCTATTAGCAGGCTGCAGGAATGCGCTACAAAATCGGAATCCGGACTCTTCACCCACCGATATAGGCCCCATTTCGCCAGTCACTGCCACCCACTATTAACTCGAAGAGTAACACTATCCAGTATAATACGAACTATGACCCTACATGTTGAAACATGCACATCGTCCTAAACCAGCCGTCAACTAGTTCACCCCTAATTAGCTATAATGGAATATTCTACATGTACGTAAATTTTCGGCCCGGTGCTACGTTGGTTGAATAAAACATGCGGACTACTTATTTTATTCGTGTATAATTAGTAGGTCACATGCATTATTATGTACCGTGTATGTTCATACGCATGTGTAGATTCAATGCCTTGACAAATCCATTACTACACGTTGAGTGTTCTTATCTTGTGTTACTACTGGTTAGTCTTGATATCACACGGAGCACCATTAAACGCGCAAACTAATATAGATCTGGATCAGGCTGCATGAAAACACTGACAACATGTACAACTCATCACGTATGCACATGCACAGTGTCTAGAAGTGTACCACACACAGAATAAACCGGCTGAATGTTATGTACGTCAACACATTAACCGGCCACTCGGTGTTGTGAGCCGTCCCAGGTCATTCATCGAGATGCTTGAGACAGTGTGGATCCAGACCTGACTACATGATGTGTAGCATGGCCAGTCTTCACTGCATCCTGCCTTAGCGGTGCACATTGTCGCGGCGCTCGACACTTGTGACGATATATCTACGCTGGTCATCAGCTTAATAATTTCACTTTTGTAAGGGCTATCCGAGCACATCCTTTGTATTGCTAAACTCCTTTATATCGCCGGGAATTCCTGCACGTCATTGCTGATTGATTATCCCTGATGTGTCCACCGATGCGTAACAAGCAAATATCGTTACCCAAGCGTGTACATTGCAAAGTTTTAACGTATTTGTACTTCTAATAAATACACATGTGATTTCGATATTTATAAATCCATCTAATTACTGCACACTACAAAGATATGCATATAAAATAAATACTATTTGCATGTATAGCTTTAGGCGTAATAGGTTCCAAATATCGATGTAAATGCATCACTGACACAGACTATGTCATGCTCGCAGCCCGACTAGACGACGGCACGTGAAACCCATTCATTAATAGGTCAAGCCCGCGAGGAGTGTGACGAGCGATACTTACTATTTATATGTCCATTGACGGTACTGTACATGTAGATATACAAGGGAGGTAACACCACATTGATATATATGACCGACACAATTACTCCCCATATATTCAGGAGAACGTGTAATGACATGCAGTCTATTCAAACTATACATGTCTATCGAATCACTTTCATTACAACTTGTATCATGTACATGCAGAAACAATCATGTCAATCACTTTTCGAAAACTGAGAATCGAAGTAACTAAACTAATCCGAAAGTGCAAATCTGAATACGATACTAACATTACTGAGAAAGTTAATGATCCAATTATTCCCATAAAGACAAGGTTTAAACTCGCTAAGCAATTAAAATCTAACAATAAATCAACAACAATCCCAACATTGATAGACGACGGCATCGATGCCTCATCGGACGACGACAAAACAGAATTACTGAATAGGTTCTTCTCTAAACAATCGACTATCGACGACAGTGGGCATATCCTGCCTCCTACTCCACCACATAACCTCATAGCCTATCGACCATCTCAATTTCTCCAACAGACGTCATTGACGCCATAGCTTTAGTAAATCCATCCAAAGCTAGCGGTCCAGACCTTATTAGTCCGCGACTCTTACGCGAAGGCGCCCGGGAACTATCTACTCCCTTTCTAACTATTTCAATAAGCTGATAAACAAATCTTTCTTCCCTTCCCCATGGAAATTAGCCAATGTCACTCCAATATTTAAGATGTCGGATCCATTAAGTCCAAAGAACTACAGACCTATGTCACTTCTCAGTTTGCATAGGTAAGCTTATGGAGCGATGCATACACAAATATTTATAACTTTATAACTACAAATAATAAACTTTCATTCTACCAGTCTGGTTTTATAAGAGGAGATTCGACAGTAAATCAGCTGGAATTTCTATATAATGACATATGCAAAGCACTGGACGAAGGAAAGGAAGTCCGTGCTGTCTTTTGCGACATTTCCAAGGCCTTCGATAGAGTATGGCACCGAGGCCTCCTATATAAACTTTCGTCCATTGGCATCACTGCCCCCCTGATTGATTGGTTTTATTCATATCTTTCCCAAAGACGCCAACGTGTAGTCTATGGCAACTCGTCATCCCGTTGGACATCTATACATGCTGACGTTCCACAAGGCTCGATTATAGGCCCTCTCCAATTCTTAATATATATCGGTGACATTTTAAGTGACATTCACTCTAATATTCGACTATTTACTGACGACACTTTACATAATCGTTGACGACCCGCTAGCCTCATCTGCAACATTAAACTACGATATAGAATATATTCACCAGTGGTCTATAAAATGGTTAGTACAATTCAACCCTTCTAAGACTGAGACCATCATCTTCTCAAGGAAGCTGAATAAACCACAACATCCTAACCTCTTGATGAATGGCCAAACTATTAATACATTTAAAGAGCATAAACATTTGAGTCTTACTCTATCAGACGACGGTAAGTGGAACCCACACATATCCTCGTGCATAAGCAAAGCTTGGCAGCGAATTGGTATGTTACGATCCTTTAAAGTTATATTAAGTAGATCGGCCCTTGAACGAATGTATGTTTCATTAATTCGTCCTCTGCTAGACACAGATGTAGTTTGGAGTAACTGTACGATCGAGTTAAAAAAAAACAGCTTGAATCGTGAGCGGAGCCACAAAGCTATGCAACATTGACAAGCTATATCACGATCTTAAGTGGGGAAACTCTTGACAACAGACGTAATAAACATAAATTAGTTCTCCTATACAAAATTAAAAACAACTTAACTCCCAAATATCTTAGTGAGCTATCCCACAGCAAACACAAGTTCGCTATAATCTCAGAAACGCGTGTGAGTATGGAGTACTACCATTAATACCATGCCGTACCCTACTATATAGGAATTCATTTCTTCCGTCATCGATCCGAGAATGAAATTCTTTGTTTGAAGTGACTAGAAATGCTCCAAAAATAACGTCATTTAAAGCACGTTTGAATAAAAACATATTAAAATCGTCGCCTTTATATAATATCGGGTCGAGACAGGGTCAAATACTGCATACACGCCTTCGCCTATCGTGTAGTTCATTAAATTATGACCTTCACCGTAGGTCGATAGTTGACACACCCAACTGCACATGTGGTGCCATAGAAACAACCAGTCACTTCCTGTTACATTGCAACAATTACCGGCACATACGACAACAATACATAGAAAACCTCCCTTGTCCTCCAGTTGTCGATAACTACTTATTTGGTAACGAACGACTAAGCTTTGAAGAGAACAAACACATATTTACTCAGGTACAAAGTACTAGCTCGCTACAAGACGATTCTCTTGACGTAAATATTTCGCATGTATGTGTGTGTATGGCTATATATGCGTGCGTATGTATATATACGCGTTTACAAGTGTATGCATGCATGTGTATGCATGTGTATGTATGCATGTAAATGTAACCTATTAGATAACACATAGACCACAATTAATGCATACTTGTCCTCACTAGCCCCATTTTATACTATTTTCACATTTGTATTGCTCATAATACCTTTATTTTTATTTTTACCCTAATCATCTGATTGCCTACCACAATGAACATCAAATTTGACTGTTACTTTCTTCATCTAAATTGCTTGACCCTAAATGATACTCTTTGTGTTTGGTGCGTCGTTAAAGCACCATTACCTTGCATTCTTGCCTCTACGCAGTGTTTCTGTGTGTGTTGTGCGATGTAGTCCGGGGACGGGGGTGACGTAGTTACATTCGGTTAGAGAAAAGACAGTTCGCATGTGTCTCAAAACATTCAGTATTTATTTTTATTCATATTTTAATTTCAATGTAAAACATTTAATGGAGATCAAGGCACATTCTCACCCGCCTGTATACGGATAGCAGGAGCCGGGGCCGAGTAACCATTCAGCGTTTAGTTAACTTTTCAACGAAGTTTTCATATTACCAGTGCTAAACATGATTGGATACGTTGGACACTACCTCAGCATTTGGTCTGGCGGTGTTGAACTTGTATATGTCTTCAATTTCTCTTATAAATACCAATGTTGCGCACCATGATAAAGCGGTCTGCGTTTTAGCTAAGTCCCTTCTGATCGGTACTGTCCAGCGTAAGTGAGACGTTCAAACATAGTTTTTACATTCCAGGGAGGAGCGGGCAGCCCAGGGGCGGCTCTAACTGCCATGGTGCTGGCGGCATTGCTCGACTACAAGGACGCCGTCCAGAATGATGTAAATATATGGTTGTCACTGGCGAATGGGGCTTATGGATTTTGCGAACAGTCTGATCAGGATCTGCACTGTTCGCCATTCCATCATTGAAACAGCTGTGGTGCTATCAGGCTACATGGCTGTGCTATTTGATCAGGAGCTAGACTGATTACATTTGCCATAAGTCCCATTTAGCAAGTTACAGCCACATATATGTTGTAGCACAGACTCTCCACAACCGACACCGAAGTGACTGTTGTTGTGAAGCGGTTGTTGTTGAGAGGTTCAATATATAAGACATTTTCCAATTAGGATATAGACAATATACTTTTACACATACTGTTGTTAAATATATGGTATACGATGTTGAGAGATGTATTTACGTGTACGGTGTGCTGTCGAGCTGCATTGAGCATGTTGAGTGTGCGTATGCATTACACTCGTGTGTTCGAACGTTGTGTAATTTCAATAGTGGTATTGATGGCACGTATGTGTTACACTCTTATGTTCAACTGTTTCGTGATTTCCACAGAGCTCTGTCTTGATAGTTCACAGCTCAGGCTCAGCTAAGCAAGCCGCTTGATGTCAAGCACAATTGCTTGTCGGGCCCGCTTGCGAACAGTGCGATATAGTCGGCACATTGGCATACGTACGTGCATCCGAGGTTGCGTTAATGTTTTTAACTACACTATATCGCTGAAACCGCTTCACCGATTAACTTTAACTTCACATGGGTGTTTATTATGATATATATCGTCATTCTACGACCCACCCGTGCGACCCCTGTGCCCAATGTCAAAGTATTTTTTTATATTTAAGTTAAAGTTTTTAAGAACAATATATCTCTGAAACCGCTTCGCCAGTTCACTCGAAACTTCACACGTGTGTTCATCCATATTTTCGTTATATGAACCAACCCGTGCGGCCCCTGTGCCCATAGTCAATGTTAAATTACTTTGGATTTTGAAATTAATTTTTTTTTAAAAATCAAATAATCGTTAGTATGTGTACGGGTTAAAGCTATTTTGCATTATAAGTTTCAGTACTATCAAATGCCTCAGCGAGCGCGACATGCGGGCCGCGGCCATCTAGTAATTGACAAATATTGACACGATTAACGCAGACGGTTGTATACGACTCTTGCAGCAACACACCAGCTGTATCGATGGCGCGCAGGCGTGGCTGGAGGGAAAGGCGGATTCTATGACTAACGCGTACGGCATGGCTATTGTGGCGTTCGCCCTGGCTAAAGGCGGAAATACAGTGGCCGCCACCAGTCTACTTGCCAAGTTTGAAAACACTTTCACCGGCGATTCTGGTACAGTAGAATATGAATTTACCACTTAATTTATGGAAAATATCGTAAATGTTGCAAAAGGAAATCATGATATAGCAAATCTTAAGACTTTAGCTACAAAATATCTTGGCATGAGCATTTGTACACCAAATAACTGAAAAATTTATGACGGTAGGTATTTTTGTGATACCCTATATGAGACACGACATGTGATTTTGTACCTTCGGACATCTGCGTAATTTTATAAAATATGTTTACAAAATTTACACATTTTCCGTAAGTGGCGTCAAATATTGACAACATTTTCAGAGTACATGCGGAATATTACTCTGAAAATATTGTCAACTTTTTACTTTATTTATAAAAAAATATTGTATATTTTGTAAACGTATTTGATGAAATTACGCAGATGTCCCAAGGCACAAAATCGCATGGCGTGTCTCAATTGTGACATTCTCCACACTAAAACTGGAAGTGCCTCACCACGTTGTATCGGTATGCTGATTGGAATACATTATGTTATGGTCAAAGCTGACCATAGCCGCGATAATAAGTTCCATACTGTTGTGCTGAACGCATCCCACGTCTGAACGCTCAAGGTCAATAATTATCACTAAGGACTTATGATCAACTTATTTTGCAAGGCAAATGGGTTAAAGGCTTTTTTTTCTCAATAACTACGTACGCCCTTCCCATATTTTAATCATATTTTTCCACAATGTGTGTCTAGAAATGGATCTTTGTTTCATAGCACACACTAATAACACCCCAAGTCTGAACACCCAAGGTATAATGACTTATGCTCATTTGAATTGTTATTATCAATGCCACGGGGGGGGGGGGGGGGGTTAGCTTCGTAATAAGGACGCCCTGGTCATCCCTTTGTTACAGAAAGCGGGGTTGGCTGTCCGGACTGTGACGTCATGCCTGGATACAGATACCGCCAATCAGGTACAATGTAACAGCTGTCTTGTCACGCCGTTGTCAAGGCTGAATAAGTGCACATGTGGAAGACTCGGACCTATGACCCAGTAAATGGCCCATTCTAAAACAAGTTACCCGACCATCCATTTCTGTCGACTCCACTACCGCATGCGCTAATCTTGACAATATTCGTCAATTTCTTTATTTCAAAATACTTGAATAGTGTGCTGGAAAAAAAAGCAGCTTCATTGGCTGAGCATGAGCTGTGATACAGCTCAGGCAATCAAATTGCTTGGTTCTAGGTCCGAGTGTTCCACATGTGAATAAGTGTACTAGTATTTGGCTCGGAGGACACATCGCAGTTTCATTCACGGGGTCAGTGGAAAGGGTATGGGGTGGGGGTTTTGTCTGTGGAAAAACAAGTCTATCCCTATTCATTTTGGTGAAATAGATAATATTATACATTTACTTCATTGTATGATAATGTACGTATGCAATAAATATAATGTATTATATGTACTTATAGATGGCATGTTATAACGTTTCAATGGTTGCTTCCAATGATTACATGCAGATATGTAAATATGGAAATTAATGACTATAATCTATTGCCAAATAAAGCACACGTACATTTCTTAGAATTTGATCAACAAAAATGATGCAATTCGTGATGTTATAAATCTATACGCCGTTCATAGCTTTGTCTGATAAAACCTAGGCTGATATCAAAAACCACCAGGGATGACTCGATATGACATTATACTTGACTACTGGAGGTGGTGGGTTCAGTCTCCACCCCACACACGAACAAGCTGTTGAGTCATACATTTGACACGCCATGGGATTTTGTACCTTCGGACATCTGCGTAATTTCATGAAATACGCTTACAAAATGTACAATATTTTCCGTGAATGGCGTCAAAAGTTGACAAAACTTTCAGAGTACATGCGGAATTATATTCCGCATTTACTCTGAATTCTTTGTCAACTTTTGACTTTATTTATGAAAAATATTGTAAATTTTGTAAACGTATTTAATGAAATTACGCAGATGTTCTAACGTACAAAATCGCATGACGTGTCTCATTTGTATTTCCATCTCATTGGTGTTTGGGATGAGACTTGAAACCAATATCCCGTCTTTATATGACCATAACCGTTAAACCCGTTCAGTAGTCACCGTTTAAGTGACCTAAACTTGGTAGTCTATATGTACACTGCCGCCTGCACTAATCTTGCCAATAGTTGTCAATTTCTTTATTTCGATATACTTGTCTGATGAATGTTGCACCTGAAATGAAGCAGCTTGATTGGCTGAGACTGAATTGTACTACAACTCAGGCTCATACAAACATATTGCTTGATTGCGAGATGGCATTACTAATATTATGTTGAGAAACGTTGATGCTCTGGGCAATATTAACGTACTGTCTGTTCCACGTTTTTCTGCCGACGAACTTTTGGCTATTAAACACATGAAATCTAAAAAATATTTAAAAGTTAGTACTTTTTCATCAATAACAAAAAATCACCCTCCTCAAAAATGTGTGTTTGATGAAATTCAATCAAATATTTATTTTATTGCGAAAAAAATATTTTCCTATGGGAATGTACGTAACATCGGGAGTCAATTTCCAAATGTTTTATGGGAGATGACCACGATAAGTTCTGCTTTCGGTCAAATCCCATTAGTTATCATGTATCATTTATCACTTGTATTGGATGAATAAAATATTGTTTAAAGTAATTTCCAATTTTTTTGTTATTGATAAAAAAGGAACTTACTTTTAAATATTTTTTAGATTTAATGTGTTTAATAGCCACAAGTTCGTCGGCAGCAAAACGTGGAACAGACAGTAGGTGGTTATGTGATAGGATATCCTATATTCACATTCCAATTACCATTTATAATTGCAGCTGCGACTGGAGAAATGGGGCTTAATGGTTTTTTGCGATCAGTGTATGTCCAGATCAGCCTGTGCATTCGCACAGCCTGATTAGGATCTGCACTGGTCGCCGTTTTATAAATGTAACATCTATCGTGCTTCTACCAAACAATATAGATCATTAGAGGACAGGAGTGCGCTATTTGATCAGGAGCTACACTGAAAAATACAAAAATTAGTGTTAATATTCAAAGAAAAGGCAGGTAAACTTCCAACCTATCTACACGAGCTATTCCCACAACTCGTCGGAGAAAATAATCCATATGAATTGCGTAATAGGAACAATTTTATTACATTAGCCAGGCGAACAGAAATCTACTCTAAATCTTTTATACCATCTTCATTAGCATTATGGAACGAGTTAGATGACGAAATTAAGAATTCCCCCTCCTTAGCAACATTTAAAGCCAAACTAAAACAGCTGTTCAAACCGGCAATTGTTCCAGCATACTACCTGATAGGTAAAAAGAACACAATCAGTTTATCACGCCCGCATAAGAAATCAATGTAGCAATTTAAATTCAGATCTATTATAAATCATCTACGAGAATCCCCATTATGTCACTGCACACAAGACGTTGAAAATGCCGAGCACTACTTTTTCAAATGCACATCATTCAACCAACAACGCCAGCAAATGTTTACCGCAACCCGTCAACACAACCCCTTGTCAATAGATACTATGCTGTTTGGAGACGAGTCAAAAGAATATGAATCTAATGCTACCATTTTCAAAGAAGTTCAGCGCTACATAAAACTCACTCGTCGTTTTAATAATTTTAATAATGAGTAGACTCACTAACATGTTCCTGTTTTAAAGGGAAAATAATCAACTTACATTGTGGCCCGATTTGTGGATGTCAAGCGGTCTGAATTCACTGGAGAGTGCAACACGAATATATATGCATGCTTGTTTTGTTGTTTTTTTCGTTTATTTTTTCGTACATGTTTTTTGCTCTATATATCATTACATTATACCGTATATTTCACCGCCATTATACCACATGTTTAATACTTGTAATAAGCATTTGGGAAGGGCTGTAGCTAACGTTGTAAAAACTTGTAGCCCAACCCGTTTGCTCTCTTTACCAGAAATTTGTTTATTGTACAATTATTGTAAATTGTAAAAAAAGAGCAATACAATATGTTTAAACTTAAACTACACTGGTCATCAATCCAATAAGCCCCATTTCGCCAGTCACAGCCACATATAATGGGCAGTGCACGGTTTCAGGACCGTCGACCGTGGAGACGCTTGGTTATACACTGATGGCCTATGTCCACGTGGGCAATAACGCCAAGGCCACTGAGAAGAAGAATATGTTGTTGGACATGCGTCAGGCGGGCGGCTCGTTCCATTCGACACAGGTACACAATTGCCCTAAATTAACCCTTTCACCCCTAAGTAACTGGAATGGATTTTGATATGTTAATTTTGCAACCAATCCAACAGTCAGAAAATGGTTTTCAGACTAGTCCATTTATGAAATGGGGGTATTTCTTGTTCTCAAAATTATGAAAATTACTTTAAAAAAAATCGGATCCGGATGAGACGTCTCGTTACGAGCCGACTCATCTGGATCTGCACCGTTTACTTATAGCGGGATTCCGAGTTAAAATGGTTAATATTATTATGGTAGTAATATGCATAATATTTCACATCGTTATTTGTCAACCATTTCAGCTGTCATTAATTGATTATGAAAACTGCCTGATTGTGTCAGATTGGTACACAAGATATGCCAGTTCTCTGTTTAACGGCAATATTATAGACTGATAAACGCATTTAGATGCCAAACATCATATACTTGCGTAATCTTATTATCTATCAATGGTAAAATGGTAATTGTCTCTCATTGCGCTTCCTCCATATAATGTGTCTGTCAAAACAAACAATTGTTTATGGGTTAAATTTAATCAGTTATGTGTTTATACAGGATTTTTTTCTGATGGCCAAATTGTTTTAAGTTTGACACATTCTGCACGTTACCTCTGCCATCATATAAATAGTGGTTGCACTCTTTTTTGATAGGGAGGATATATGTGTACATCTAAATGAAGGACTACGTGTTATGTAGAGTCGCTGGACGTTTCCATGCGTTTACGGACTTACCGTCTCTAGTTTATTATTGTAATATTTTTATCGTTCGGATTTCTCGACTGTGTTGTAACTTTAAAATTTAGTTGGATTACATGCCGACAACTTTGTGTATCTTGACTGTTATTCATCATTTACAGTCGCATGTATATACAATATATAAACTGTGTTCAAAAACCCACTTCATCTATACTAAGTCCAAGAGTCGTTAAACAGTGGCGAAACAATACAAATTGAGCCATAATAAAATTATATAACATATATCATGATATATTGGCAAAGCCAACTCGTAATCAAACAAGTTGATTGTCTGAGCCTGAGCTGTAGCATCGCTTGATTTAATATTGTCAACTCACAATCAAGTCAGTTGATTGTCTGAGCCTGAACTGGGCTGCAGCCCAGGCTCAGTCAGTCAAGTTTCTTGATTTCAAGCACAAACAGCACTCGAAATGCAGTTTTGTCTGATCATGTGTCATTCTGTAAACTGTCTCTGTCAACCATACATCACATACACAACCGCATTCGTTACTTATACCAAGGTTGTCAACGTTTCTGTACATATATTGGCAATGGCAACTCGCAATCAAGTAATTTGATGGTCTGAGCTGCGCTGCAGCCGCATCAATTTCAAAATTGCATTGCGACCGTTGTGAACTAGTTTGGTGACGTAATGGTGACGCGTTCTAGTAACGTCATGAGACACATGCATTATGTTGGTTTTGGCTTGGCCCCGGAATGAGCATTGTCTACAGCGATGGTCAAACAGTACATGCTGTACGTTTGAACACGGCTGTGAGCGGTGTCGAACAACGACATTCAATGTAACAATACTCAATTACAATGACAACAATTGAAATCGGAAGTAGTGAATACCACAAAACAATGTCCACTAGGTATGTCAAAATCACAAAGCATATATTGAAACCTAGGGAACTGTTGATAAGGCAAGTCTTTCACTATTCGTATGGATGTTGTGGGACCTACTTGTACATGACATGCAGCCGGTCTGTACTGGTTCTGCATGAATAAAACAATAGGTTCACTTACTCCTAAGAAAGAAAAATCCAACCTTGTCATATCCTCCAATATTGTTTACATTTTTTGGCCACGGAAACTCTGTTTACATCAAGTGACCAACAGGTTCAGTATTTTCTTTTAAATGCTACAAATATTCTGAAAACTGGTGTTAAAAGTACCCCAAATGTTCCTCAAGTGAAACTGGGTGGTAATGGATCAAGATTTGCAAGCAAACGGTGTCTGTGACCTCAAAACACCCGCACTATTTGTTATACCGGACTATATTTGCATACACCCTGGGCGATTTCGCACCATTTGGTATCCTCTAACCTACAATGCGTTGCTCTTGGTTCCATGTCCCTAACGGTGTTGATATAGATTGATGCCGCCTTTTCTGTTGCGTCACATGAACAGTTTGCTTGCAAAATTTGATCCATTACTACCCAGTTTCACTTGAGAAACATGTTGGGGTGTTTTTAACACCAGTTTTCAGCATATTTGAAGCATTTAAAAGAAAACACTGAGCCTGTTGGTCACGAGATGTAAACAGAGCTTCCGTGGCCAAATAATGTAAACAATATTGGGGGACATGACGAAGTTGGTCCCACAACATCCATACGAATAAGTAGGAAAGACTGGCTGGGATTCGGTTAAATTATACAGTACAACTATTTGGTGTCTATTAACCTAAACATGGCGCAACAGAAAAGGCGGCATCAATCTACATCAACACCGTTATGGACATGGAACCAATTTAGAGAGCAACGCATTGTAGGACATATTAAATAATTTTAGGGAGCACTATTTTAAGTTTTAGCAGCGCACCTGGCGTCATAATGGTTGTTGCAATTATTGTTGTCAAGGGGCTTGGCTTAGCGAATTAGCAAAGCTCATAGCAAAACAGCGATGCAATAATCAATAATGGAACTCCAGATGTCACTAACAATGAATCATCAAGCCACTTAGAATGTAATCACGTGGTTTCCGAACGGCATGACGTCATATTTTTATACGACCGTTTATAAAAAACGGTACATATTATGTTTTACCGCATGGCGGGAGGGCGGCCGGGCGTGCGGCTGAAGACAAAGTGCATAGATCGTGTACACAACTCCTCCGAAACCGTTCAGTCGATCGTTCTGAAGTTATACAAACGTCTCCTACACATATTGAAGGTGTGCACCTTGGTGTTTTTATGCCGGACAAATATTTTTTAACAAAAATATAACCTTTTTAACTAGGTCATTTGTTATACATTTGTCTATACAATTCTATATAGTAAACAGAGTTTGTGTACACAACTCCTCCGAAATCGTTCAGTCGATCGTTCTGAAATTATACACACGTCTTCTACACATATTGAAGATGTGAACTTTGAAGTTTATATGTCAAAAAAATATTTTTTAACAAATATATCACCTTTTTAACTTAGCCATGTTTTCTACATTTTTCTATACAATTCTATATACGGTACAGAGTTTGTGTACACAACTCCTCCGAAACCGTTCAGTCGATCGTTTTGAAACTATACACACGTCTTCTACACATATTGAAGATGTGCACCTTGGTACTTTTATGCCGGTAACATATTTTTGAACAAAAATATCACCTTTTTAACTTAGTCATTTCTTCTACATTTTTCTATACAATTCTATATACGGTACAGAGTTTGTGTACACGATTCCTCCGAAACCGTTCAGTCGATCGTTCTGAAACTATACACACGTCTTCTACACATATTGAAGATGTGCACCTCGGTGTTTTTATGCCGAAAACATATGTTTTAACAAAAATATCACCTTTTTAACTTTTGTTCTACATTATTGTATCCAATTGTCTATCATTTCTACTTTACACTCTACTTTTCCATCTCTGCCTAACTTAGTATACATGCTTCGCACAACGAGATGAAGAAATAATGCTATAGACTGTCACTTTCAAATTTTCATTAATGTTTCTTGCCTTGGTGACAGCTTCGCATTTCTGCATCTTTGCTGTCTGGCCCATATTCGACGGGCGTATTTTGTGACTTGTGGCACTCTTGTTTAGATTGTGTTTAGATTTTTAGATGTGTTTACAGTAGATTTCCTTTAATATCTTGCTAATGGAATGACATATTTTTATGAAATACACCGCAGCAAATGCGGTACACGTTGCCCTTTATTGTACAGGTGGCTTTAATCTAATAATTATGTCGTTTTGACGAAGAATCAGTTACAGTAAATGTAAATAAAAACTAGAGCACGTGAATATAAGAAATAAACGGTACTCGATTCTTTGTGAAATCTACAAGTTATTGTAAAGAACTTTCAGAGCACCCATAAAACACATATGCCATCGTGTTTGGTGCGCTACATATCATCAAAATTCGGCGTTTGTTTGTTTGTTTTTAAAAATGACGTCACAGATTACGTCACGTCGGAAAATCGGGTTCGGAAACCACGTGATCACACACCTTGATTGCGTCACCAGACCAGTTCACAACTGTGACATTTAAATTTTGAAAATCACGCGACGTGTACTGTGGCCCCGGACTATGTACATGTACATGTATACTGAGCGACAAAAGAAACCGTACAGTCGAGTAATACTGGCTTAGCTGGGCGAAGAGGAATATTAATATAATAACGCCGAAAAAATCATATTTAATTCACATCATTTAAGCATGCCATAGGACATCAACATGGGGCATAGATACGGGGCGCCAAGTGGGACATGGCTCAATTTTGTCAACAAAATTCATTTTTGTGCCACAAAATTCAATTCTGTGCCACAGAATTCAATTCTGTCCACAAAATTCAATTCTGTGTCACAAAATTCAATTCTGTCAATTCTGCACACGCATGTAAGAAGGACTACCATTGGTCAGAAACTGCACTGGAGAAATGGGTCACGGTCGCCGATCTACACATTCAATGTCGATGATTTATTTCTCATTCTGCCGATGATTCATTTCTCATTCTGCCATTTTGCTTCAACTATCTCCAAACAGTCAAACGTTGACAAACCCATTCGTATTTAAACTCATTTGCGTTATAATTGTACACATAATTCATGTATATGTAGATCTCCCGCGAGTACTGACGTCATTTAGTGTGTATCGCAAGGTACATTTGCCCCAGTTAAATCAATAATACACGCGCTGTGGCCTGTGTTCTGACTGCTGTCTGTGTTTATAAACAGAATGTGTGTATTGGGCCATTTGAGGAAACCATTTGTAGTATTTGTTTAGATACCATGGATACATGTACTAAGATGGTGTATACTGTAAATAATGCATGTAGACACATAGTTGCGAACACGTAGCTTCGCAACTAGTAGACACAGATCCAATACCATTTGTTTCACAAGGTTAGATCTACTGTTAGAATACGACGTCATCTAATGTCATTTTCGAGCATAAAAATCGTTACCTGATAAATAGAATACCAGGCTAGTGTATTTTTAATATCAAGTTTATCAGGCTCGGCTCGGAAACGGTAGGAATTCCTCGGCAAGCCTCGGAATTCCTACGCGTTTCCTAGCCTTGCCTGATAAACTTGATATCAAAATACACTAGCCTGGTATTCTCTATATATGGGCATGCTCTCAAGTCTAGCTACATCCCGGCTACTTTATGTTTGACCCTGTTTACATAATTGAGGGAAAATTCTGAATATTTTTCTTATTTCTCATTCAAAGTATATATGCTTATATGGTGTGACCACTCATTTGTAATCATAATATAACCAAAATAACTGTCCATAAAGAAGTATAATATTGATATATTGGGTTATATTTTCGCATTGAAATATTTAAACCTGCAAGTGTACTCCACCATCTAGTAAAATGGATTAAGATCGATCTCAACCAATCAACGTAGGGATGACATACGCAACTAATTTTTGTGGACAAAAATGAATTCTGTCTTCACAAAATTGAATTTTGTGACACAAAATTGAATTTTGTGACACAGAATTCAATTTTGTGACACAGAATTGACAGAATTGAATTTTGTGACACAGAATTGAATTTTGTGGGAATTGAATTTTGTGACACAGAATTGAATTTTGTGACACAGAATTGAATTTTGTGATTTTTAGTGTTACAAAACTCAATTTTGTACACATAATTAACCTGTCCTGCATGGCGCCCCGTAATAGATGTTGAATACTGATGTTAAACAGTAATCATGAAAATGTTCTACTGGTTGCAGTAGATCCAAACAACTTTATGCCGTCAGTTATCTGATTTCCTTGGTCATTAGCCTGGCGATGCATGATGGATTACCATGTTATCTCGTGGTTTTATTCGGTTATCTCGAGGCTGTACATAAACGACAGCTTGCATGAAATCATTGAACCGTAACCATTCATGGGCCAGAAATGGTAGAACCATACTTCGACGACTTACATGTCACTATGCAATATCAATCGGCATACTGTTTGTTGTTTCGGCTCAACATTTTGCTTTAAATGTATTTTAGATAGAAACAGATGTTAAAACTCGTTTATAAATATAGGTGTGCTCATTTAAAAACTGTACGGTGTATTTTGTCGCTGAGTATATGTGTGAATCCGCTGTTTGACTGGAGCAGAATATCAAAATACCGAAAGTACTGCATAAATTCTCAAATTACATGATATTTCCGACGGAAATCGAACAATAACGTTCAAAATGTTTGCCGTGGCACCCTGGAACTGTTTGAACCCGCGGCCTTGGCAAACGTTTACCCAAGGATGGACATGGTCGAACCTTATATTCGAAATACGTACCCCACCTATTTCTGTTAACTATATAACCTATTATTGGCTATAAACATTCTATAATACAGAAATGAGTGAGTTGTGTGCTGTCTTTTAAAGGAGCTATTTACTAGATCCTAGATCCGAGTCTTCCACCTGTCTGATGTTGTCGTCTGTTTTCAGGACACGGTCGTAGGATTACGGGCACTGGCGATGTTCGCGACGGCCTATCCCGGACAGACGGCGGACTTTACCGTGTCTCTGGCGGACGCCACCGGACAGACCGTTGCCGAGGCTGTCTCCATGGACTTAGACAACTACTACGCAGTTCTGGAATCTCCGGTAAGGTCAAGGACGTGAAAATGTGCTAGCTAAACAGTGACTCCCAGATTTCACCACACAAACGTCACTTTAATGTGAGTTGTGGCTGACAACATGAGTCACAAGTAACTACATTATATATGCATGTTTTGTTTTGCAGATCCAGATGGCGTACCGTCCGGACATGAACGTCAATGTTGACGTCACTGGCACCGCAGGCGACGCAATTGTCACGGTATGTACGTCACTTCCGCTGTGGCGAAAGTCCATTGCAGAATTGGTTATAATAGACAAATGAATATTCAAGTACACACTATGAAAAATTGTAATAAACAGGGCAAATAATTTGGTTTGGCAGAATTTAATTATAAGTTATACTATAGTTGAAATTAATAAACTGTTTATTCAAGTGGGTATAACAATCTATTTTAGTCCCTATGTTAAAGTTCCATACAGAAGTTTTTGTTTGCGCAATAAAATGAATATTTGATGGAATTTGATGAAATAAAAAACATTGGGGAGGGTGACATTTTTGTTATTGATGAAAAAGTACTTACTTTTAAATATACATGTAGTTTAGATTTAATGTGTCTAATGGCCAAAAGTTCATCGGCAGCAAAACATGGAACATATAGTAGGTACATGTTTTCGCAATGTGTTACAGTTTGTTGCATACTACAATTTGATATCTGACGTCAAAGGGCCGAAGTTCGACCTGGACGTCATCGTAAACAGGACACCGGGTGGTGGCACTATCGTCAACACGTGCTACAAAGTGAACCCGTACGTACATGTACTTGGTCGCCACGGACTCGGAAAACGGGCATAAAATGCAAAAATAAATGTTATGTATCCCGAAAGTATGGAACAAAATCAGTGAATAAAATTGTATTCATTAAAATGCGGGACACATCAACGATCAGTTGCTGTTGTTTCATATTTGTCTTTTTTATCAATAAAAACATGGTTTGACAACACCTTAGAATCATTTCCATTGGAAATCAATACAAACATGGTTTGACAACACCTTAGAATCATTTCCATTGGAAATGATTCTAGTGTCGTCAAACCATGTGTTTGATGAGAAAAAAAATAAAAATAAAAAAGTAAACATTCAGGTTTAAAAAGCGAATGCCTTATGAAAGTGTGTGGGATTTATGTAGCGTAGCAATGTAATCAAATGCATAATATGACACATACAATTGCCGGTCACAAAAATATAATCAATCATAATTGTGGCGAATCATGGAAAAATCAGAGTAAATTTGTTTATCAAAATTCTGTGGCCACCCTGATGTTGTACAATGAAATCTCTCTAAACCGGACACCCTGGGAGGTCCCCAGGTTGTACGGCTTAGATAGGTTTTACTGTAAATCATGCATTTGATCATTCTGAGCCATAGTTGTGTGATATGTGATCACAAACAGACATCGTCACCTGAGATAAATGACCAAGAAACTCATCAAAAATACGGTCACATGTGTTTTCTGTGTGACCGGTTTAGAGAGGTTTCACTGTACCTTCAATATGTTATACAATCACCTACATGTATGTCCGCAGTGTTGAGAACGAGACCGATCCACCGATGGTGCTCGTGGGTCTGTCTCTGCCGTCGGGCAAGAAGTTCGATTCGAGTCTCATGCAAGAGACAGTCGCCCGGAAGGTCGAGTTCAACGAAAAGGAGGCCAGGATCTACCTTTATTACGATCCACCTGTAAGTGCGTTCTAAGCACAGGTACCAGACACATAATTCGCTTGATGATACAGTTAAAATAACTTATCAGGTTTTCACCGTGATTAAATAAATTATATGTATAAGTTAGATCACGGTTCGTCCGCATGAACGAGGAGATGAAAAGTCATGCAGAGCATGATGTTATTAGCCGATCAAATCAGGGTTCAATATATGTCCGCATTTTAGTAGTTACTGAGTCTCGGGGGGGGGGGGGGGGTGAATGAATGAGCGAGTGAGTATTGGTGTTTAACGGCCTATCAACAGCTAAGGTCATTTAAGGCCGGGCCAACGGGTTGTACTATCCCGCATTAAACGGGTCCACGATGAGGAAAATTCCCAAAATCAGAACTCAATATTTCCATGCCACACCAGTCACTTTAGTAGCTCGGCCCCAAAGCAATATGATTTGCCATAAGCTTATTACTTCTTAATGGAGCATAACAGGTTAACGTTGTCACTTGTTTATCCCTTGTTTATCTATTTAAATGGTTTTAAATCGACTCGAAGCTTACGTTTCAAACGGCTGCACAAACTCGATTGAACTGCACGCCTTCCAATGATTTAAATACGCAGCGCGTTTAAATAGTCAATTACGTTTTTTTAATGTGCGCACTGGTCATTTAAAAAGGGGCCCATCCGTGATTTTTTGCGCGATGTCGGGCGCAAGACAATCATTAATTTGCGGCATTGACAATAATTAAGGGGGATTGCCGCAATCGCGCGTGCTGGATGCATCCCTGCCATCCCTGCATGATACGTAAACAAATCAAAGTTCGCTATGAAGGGCAATTCTTCGTTTTGATTGGTGGAAAATGTTGTGAATATTAACTAGCGTCAAATGACGCGCATACTCGATCCAATGGGATAAACCCGAGATGCTGGGGTTGCTAGTCGGAGTAGATTTTGAGCAGAGGTCGATTATAAATTAGCCGAATAAATTAAAAAACATTTTACGCGATTATTCGTGGCTGAAACTTGTTCTGAATTTAATAAATAAAAGCTTTAAATTAGCCCAATAATCGGCGTATGTTGGCGTATATGGCCATTAGAGCCAACTATGGACTTCAACAACAACAACTTCCGGGTTCAATCTCTTCCGGCGTTCAGCTCATTACGTATTCAAAATTGTGTTATTTGGCTATATTTAAAGTTTTAAACGGAGATAATTGCCAAAAATGCAAACTTTATCGGTTGATGCAATTTGGAAGTGATACAGAAAAATTCGCGTTCGTAGATTACCGAATAGCGGAGAAAAGGGTTGCTACAAACTTTTCAGAATTCGATGGATGACCAATATATTAGCCGAACTATAAATAGATCGGCTAATAATAATCCGCGAGCTTTAGCACATACCTTAATACAGAAACAACACCCGGAAATCTGTCAAAGATATGATAAGCCTACATGATGGGTTGAGAAGGGCAGTAACTGGTGTTTTAAAAACTTGTACTTCAACCCGTTTGCTATTATTAGTAAATTATGTACCGAGAAATAACATCTATGAAAATAGAGCAATACAATACAAAGCCTTTTTAAGTTCAGTTAAAATCACTGTACTGTAAGCTGTACTGGTCGTTTTCAAACTGTTCATGTTTCACAGTCGCTCCTGCTTATATTAGCGGGAGATGGATGCTGACAAAACAAATCGAGGGTTAAGTCAACATTTATAGACTGGATTATCACGTTTAGTTCGAGATATGTGGTTCGAGCACCTACCTGTCATACTTTCCTGTGTCTGCCATCTTGCTGGTGTCTACTCTCAACGACCCGTACCAAGTACAGTACAGTGAAAATGGTCTAAATCGGTAGTTACTTTACTTATTGACGTTGCATATTTGTGAAAAGACATAATTCCAGGGGCGTCATCAGGGGCGGTTCGATGGGTCCGTACGAACCCCCCTTTTTGAGCCAGCAGGATTTTTTTTTATTTTTTTTTTTATAATGAAGGTAAGAGGTAAGTATAACCATTTTCAGTGCGTGAATGAGCAGACATTGTATTATTCAAATGATATAATAAACAATGCAATTTTGCAGTCAAGCGACGCCAAACATATTGCAATATGCCAATTTTCAGAAATATGCTTCTAAAATAGACCCAAAACACTGCGCAAGAGCTGGTTGTTGTCCAAACATACCAGAATGCAACATTTGGCTTCTATAAATCAAGATCGTTCCAGGTATGTGAAGCAACAGAAATATGTAAGGGGTCCAGGGGCAAAGGCAACCCCTGGACCCCTTACAGATTTCCGTTGCTTCACAGCTGAAAGTCTAAACCCCTTTTCAAAAATGCCGGTGACGCCCATGCATTGACCTTTTGTCGGAATGTTCGGGGTGATAAAACTAGTGCTATATAACAGGCACATGGTACTGTTCAATCCGGTACACGATACTGTCTCATTGAACAAGGACGATACATACAATCCCAGCACTGAATGATGTACTTTTTGCAACTCCTCAACTCGCAACTCGTTAACATGTCAACTCGCATAGTATTTACAGATTGCTATCATGTTAACGGATTTGTAAAAGGTTTGTGTTTCACCGCGTTGCTTACCTTAAAATTATACTGGAATAAGACATTGGCATGGGGATTTTCTGTACCTGTGTGTCTAAGGTCTACCTCTAACACAACTTGCCCATAAGATAGCTTTAGATATGTCAGTTTCGCGAAACCTGCCCAATTTGTATGGATATATCAACGAGGCAAAAACAATATTTTTTTTCCATAATATTAACTTTTATCACAATTTAAGAGTGATAATAAATAGACGGCCCGCCAAAGCCAATAAAAGGCCTCCAATCAAGTTTTGATGGCATTTTTTGTTACAAATGGGTACCCATGCTGATCGACTTTTATGATATGTAAGCTGTCGGATAGGGGTGGGTACCCCCGCAGATTTGACCTTTAGGGGTCATTTTTGAGGTCATTTATAGAGGTCACATTGACCTAAAATTTCTGATCGACATGGGTGTATAGATACACGTATATGATTTATACCAGCATTGATAACCTTCTCGTGATGAACTCTTTTGGTAGCTATATACATTGGAATTCTGAAAATAACGCATTATTGAAAAAAGACATGTCTGAAATTCAAGATGGCCACCAATTTGCCTAAGAAACAAGAAAATATCATGTTGTACGTCATATCTTTATTGGTAGTTAAGCCATTTTAATAGTCATAATGGTAATATATATATTTTTCGATTGAGAAATTGTTTACAAACTTTTTGATACCATTTTATCAAAGTTAATGTTCGTAAATCCAAGATGGCCGCCAAAATAGTATGTTGTATTCAATTCGTTCTGATTTAGCCTATTGCTAACAATGAAGATATTTTCTATTAGCATGTCATTTTCATGGAATTTGTGACTAATATTATCCTTCATTTTGTATTATTGATTAACCTAACATAACGTATTTTAAAATTGGGACAATTGGAGCTACATTTCCTGGAACCCCACATTCAAAATGGCCGCCATATAAAGTATAAGATGAAATATCTCTGTAATCAGACGAAAAAACACTAGAACTGAGATGTCTTTTTTTGCAGTAGTATGTAGTTTTTGGTAGTACATTCTCATTGAAATGCGTGCATTTTGGTATAGACCTTGACATTCAAGATCCGCCATGTTGGAGATCAGATAAGGTAAAAAATATAAATTGCATGAGGTTTCCTCGCTAATTGTTACATGGTATGTGGCAATTTAGAGATGAGTTAATCATTATTTTAAAATCAAAGATGGCGGACATCTAAACTTTTGATACACATATAATAGAATATTATATGCGGAAATAGCTGACACACCATGTGTTTCAGCATGGCATCCTTATAAATGGTAACATTTAGCACCATCTTTTAATATATGCTGTCTCCACCCTCCAGATTAATACAACTTTGATGTATCTTGAAAAGTATATAATGATTGAGTCTTGTTTATAACGGCCTATTAAACAGACACGGTCGTTGAAATCCGGACCAACGGGGTCAACCCCGTATTTAAAGGTACATGCCCACTCAGTAGGCACAAACTGTTCTTTGTATCAGAGACATCATCTGAGACATTTTCTGGCAAAATAAACATTAATTCACCATTACCCCACGTATTGATAGGCATTATTATACATTTTATATCGACGTAAATGTTCACACTGATATCAAGGGCGATAACCGTGTTTCTTTAAAATGTTAACGGACATTATTATTTATTCCCTGTATTTATTTTTTGATGTGTAATGATCATACTGTATAATACGTGGAAAATAGTATTTGTTCAGGTGACGCATATAATTATCATACATAATTAACAAATATAATGCCTCATTTGCATATGAAAATAGCCTGATACCATCGCGTTTCACTATCAGTAAAATAAATATTACTAAATGATTATATCTGTATAGCGGGCACTCGTAATTTTTAGAACTGGTGGAATAGTGACACAATTATACACTCATTTTATTCCTGTAAAGAACATTTTGTGCCTACTGAGTGGGCATGTACCTTTAAGCTATATGTACTGGGGGTAAATACCAAAATCAGAACTAACTATTTACATCACTGTATACTCAGCCGTAAAATTAGAATGACTGGAAAAGGAACATTGATTGTTACATTACCCTACGCATGCTCGCAACTAACCACCCACCGCAACGTGTCTAATAGACAATGCAATTGGATAGTGCGTATTGACAAAATAGATACAATCATTGTGATACGAGACAGTATTTGTATGTTTCTGAGTGTCTTTAGATATGTGTAGGGACTGGTATTCCTTTGGAAGAAAGCAAAGCATGTAGGCATTTGACAGGCTGATAATCAGTCACTCAATATGAACATTTTATATAACTTTCACTACGGGGCCATGGAAGAAACAGAAGGACAATATTTTCCAGTTTATACAAATTGTAACACGACAGCACAAATTACATGCATAATTGGCACACATCACGGACACTCAAGGGCAAGCATCTCTGATCATTAAGATAAATCTGGATCTACAATATGGATGATGAACTAGATGTACTAGATGAAGGCGACTACGACTACATATACAGTATTTCAAGAGGGACAAACAATCACGGACATTTCTGACGATTTATTTTGGCTGAAGTCAGAAATAAGATTTGGTTAAAGCGTAGAATGGAATAACGCAAAGTATGAAATATTTCTGTAACAAAATCAGCAACGAAGAAACATATGTGGTGTCTCATATTTGGATTTGGACTAAGTAATCAGCAGCTGTCTCTATTGACATTATGAAGGTAGTTGTAGCTTTTATATTCGGCAAATAAACGTATTGTACGTGTAGTTGTAGTTGACCAACTACTGTAAAATACAGCAAATTCACTATTACAAACAAATTCACTAAAATAGAAATGTGTATGTGTTACTTGGAGATATATACAGATTGTTTCATCTCCTAGAAGCGAATGTCAGACAGCTTAAATATGCGGGACTGGTATGTGTTTGGGTATAGTGTGATTTCTTGGAAAGAATAGCACATGTCTACGATGATTGTCACATCATAATATTCAACGTCGCATCTGGACATACATCTTACATAGATTTCTCTCATAAAAATATAGTGATTCAGTTGTGGGGTTTAGTTGAAAGAACACTGTTGGGATCCTTTTGATAGTGTGTATTACTAGTAAAAACGTTTAAAGATAGTTTGTTGCCGCTATGGCATCCATAATTATCTGGAGTTTCATGCACATACTAAATTTAGGTGACACTTTAAGAGGAAAATAGTGAAGGATAAAACGTAATGTACGTATCTGATAGAACTTTGCATACACAATTGTCATTCTACCAGGCAGTATGTATGCAAGCAATGCCATTCTCCCATAGATGGTTATATAATTATCACACATGCGAAAATTGTCTTCCGCATATCATGCACAATTCATGTTAGGGGACGCTGGTGTCGAATGAAGTACTAAGCCGTAATATCAGGTACACGTAAACTGTAATACAGTAAGGCTAAACCGCGTACGTAACAGATCAAATTAAATTATTTAGATCACATCAACTGACAACGTATTACGCTCACAAATCCTCGAATAGCGCGCTCAAAACGAGAAACAAGCAATATCGATACGCAAGAATGACTCTCCATCAGCACTTAACTTTGACAAGATGCTGTAGGTAATTCAGCATGATCTTTGTTTTGATATTGAAAACATAATTATGTTCTTTGTTGGTTATAATTGTGTGAGATGTAATTGTGAGAGTCTCTGTTAAATGAACATGACATTTTAATCACAAGTTAATGTTAGTTGAAATGTACAGTTATTGTAATCAATGAGAATTAACAGACATGTGCCAGTATTCCAAAATGAGATTTGTGGCGGCCATATTGAATATCTATTTCTACATTACCTGGCTAATTTACTAAAGATATAGTATAGCCAATGTATAACAGGTCATGCTCAACATTATTTTTACATATTGTGTATGTGTTATGTATGCCTTCAAATAGCGAAATGAAGATTTTTGTTTTCCTTTTTGTCTTGATTTGACCTATGACTAACCTTGGAACTGCCCCAAAACAGTACACCTTGAGTGTAGACCCATTACTAAACGTATAGTTTTTAAAGGTATAACCCACGTTGAGCACTCATTTGTAAACAAAAATGTAGAAAGGATAATCCCCCGTGTCTGGAGTGGAATCGTGACAATTTACAAGTTATTCATTTGAAAAGTTCACATATGTAATTATTGGCGGCCATCTTGGAATTTAAGTTAGTAAATGATCTAATATGATATTTTATTAAACACCATACCGTGATGCAAATTGATTTTATGAAGACATTCAGTAACAAACACATACAAAGAGCTAGCTTGGGTTGGATATGCACAAAACTTTCGTTTTTTCCATATAGTGCCACTATTTTGGCGGCCATTATGCATTTTTATTCTTTGTATTTCCTTTTTTATTATTAACAATAATAGTACTACCAGTGTTTAAATTGTTTCCATCTTCAACATTGATTTTATGATGGTGACCTATATATGGCAAGCATTAAGATTGTTCTTGATTTTACCCCTAAATGACATTGAAATGACCTTGAAAGGTCAAATTTGAGGGGGTACCCACCCCTATCAGAAGCTCACCCATCATAGATATAAACTAGCATGGGTACCCAATTGTAACAAAAAATGCCATCAAAAGTTTTTTTTTCATGCCGTCTAAAAATCAATATTTGACCAAATTTCACGAAATAAAAAGAAGGCTCAGTCTTAAATTGCAATCTTATGGAAAACAAAATATTGTTTTTGCATTGTTTATATAGCCTATTTAAATAGACAGTGCGCTTCATACGGTACGGCATGCTTGTAAACTATAGAGAGGAACTCACACTACCGCTTGCAGTAATTTTATCAACGCTTCTGAATATGTATTGGCAATGCCGACTCACAGTCAAGCAATTTGATTGTCTGAGCCTGAGCTGTAGCACAGCTCAGACTTGGTCAATCAAGCTGCTTGATTTCAAGTACAATATTCAAGTATTTTTAAATAACGAAATTGACAAATATTGGAAAGATTATGGCAGGCGGTAGTGTACGTCCCAAAATGTACAAATGAATATACATGTACGACAAGGGAGTAATTAAACAGTCGTTACACTTACAAGCCAGGGCGTTTTACTAAACTTCGTACGACTAAAATGTTTGTAAGGACAAATTTAGGATCGACTGTGGAAATTTAAATTTATGGATTTACATTTATTGAGCATGGCTGCATATGCAGCATTTCCTCAATAAATGTAAATCTAATGAATGTTTACATGACATCTTTGTTAATGTGAAAATTACAGATTATCATAGTTTTGCATTTACGAATATTTGAGTCGTACGAAGTTAAGTGAAACTCCCCCCTGATCACGGTTCGTCCGAATGTAATGACGAGGAGATAATCCGCGAGCTTTAGTGAGTGGATTATCGACCTTACATGCGGACGAACGCGATCTAACTGTGGTATCACATCCTCATGTCCATACAGTGTCCATCTGCTGTGTAACTGCAGAAACAACACTGAAAGATGTGATAATGAAAATTAATTTAGAACCACCCCTTAATTGCATATGAGTATCGCTCTGCTAATTGCAGGCAAACCGTAACGTGAGGACGTGTTCGAAGGTTCCCATGTCAACCAAGTTCAAGGTGAAGGACATTCAGCCGGCCAGCGCCTTTGCCCAGGATTACTACCAGCCAAGTAAGAAACGTCACGAAATAGTACATGTGTACGGCAGCTTAAACGGGACTTGCGCATTTTTGTTCTGTCTCGTTCCCACGACATAGCATCTCGTTCCCACGAGATAACATCTTGTTACCACGAGTGAGCTACCGTGTTCCCACGACATAGTCAGCCAATCAAAAGGTAGCACCATTATCATTCAAGATGGTCGAGTACTATCTGCTATCCTATTGGCTGACTATGTTGTGGGAACGAGATAGCTGACATCTCGTGCGAACGACGTAGCTAACTCGTGGTAACGAGATCCCATCTCGAGGGAACGAGATGTTATGTCGTCGTATCGAGATACTATGTCGTGGGAACGAATATTGCGCATGTTGCTTTTAAGCTACCGCACATGTGAGACAAGCCGTGTCATTTTGTACATTTGAAGATGTGCGATTTATTATGACAGCGGAATTCTGGGGCCCGTTTCATTAAACTTCTTACGACTAAAATGTTCGTAAGTCCAAATTTAGGAACGTCTGGAATTTCAATTTATGGATTCACATTTATTGAGCATAGGCTGCATATGCAGCCTATGCTCAATAAATGTAAATCCAATAATTGTTTTCAAGAAAAAACTGTTAATGTGAAATTTACAGACTATCAAATTTTGTACTTACGAACATTTTAGTCGTAGGAAGTTTAGTGAAACGGCCCCCTGGTCTTGTGGGTGGTTTTGTGACCAGTCACGGTAGATCCAGATCAGCCTGTGTATCCGCAAAGTTTGATCAGTATCTGTACTGTTCGCCATTACATCAATGTAACACCCGTCATGCAGTATAACAAGCAATATATATCGTTATCATGCCACAGGAGTATGCTATTTGATCAGTAGCTACACTAGTCGTAAATACAATAAGACACGTTTCTCCAGACACAACCACAATGAGGATATGCCGAAATTCAGTTCGATATCTGTGATATTTTTGTGTAAATGACGTCGAAAGCTAACGAAATTTCACAGCGCCCGCGGAATTTCAAGACATTTTAATCCGTGCATTGTAATAAGAGACAGTCGGATTGTTTTGTTTATCATCAATATCGGCGAAATTCAGAAATATGAAATCCCGACTTGATTGTTGACCTGGCATTAAATATGAAATCCCGACTTGATTGTTGACCTGGCATTAAATGTCACTTTTTGTCCTAATGCTCTATGATTACTATAGTAGGTTCATAGGAAATATTGTCTTAGCCCCTTGAACCCTAAAACCCGCTATAACGGGGTTTGCAAACAGTTAAAGAGCCGGCCCACCGGATCTACACTTTTTGCAAGTACTTTTAATATTTTAGTCGTACGAAGTTTAGTGAAACGGCCCACTATTGTACGATATCTGACCGTGTGTATATCCGGGAAACATATGGAATGTCATAGATACTCCTGTATTCAAATCAAGGCAAGAACTCAATATGATAGCTCAATAAATGACAAAGATACAGCCACCTTATCGGAACTGTTTGGAAGCCCCTCATATATTGAATACACTGTGAATATTTACTTATTATTTTCCATTTGCAAAGAACATGGCATATCAGCCGTACATTGAATAAACTGTACTAGTCAATATACACAACCGGCTGCGTTAATCCTGCCCAGATTATCACCGTTTTCATCTGTTGACAATGCCAACTCGCATTGAAGCAATTTGATTGATTCAGCCTGTGTTGTAACACAGCTCAGGCTCAGCCAATAAACCTCGCAATCAGACAGTTTTGTTGGCTGAGTTTGAGCTGTAGCATAGCCCATGCTCATCCACACAAGACGTTTCATTTAAATCACAATATTCAAATATTGTGAGATAAAGACACACATTGTCAAGATTATCGTAGGCAGGCGATAGTGTACATGCGTGTGTTTGCCATTTGCAGATAACAAGGTGGAGCTGCTGTACAGTGTGCAGGAAGACAGTGTGCCGAAAGACGTCACGGTGCCGGAAAACGTCACGGTGCCGGAAGACGTCACGGTGCCGGACGTCTGTGACGACTGTGGCGAGACACTGGGTGCCAGTGCCGCCCAGATCAATGCCCTGCTTCTCATTCTCACCTCCGCCCTGGCCCTGCTATACCAGACCCACGCCCGGCAATAGACTACATACATATTCAAAGATTAAATCGCCCGGAAACACAGACTACATTTGTAACCCGCGAAAACGAACTCGCCCGGCCTTACATACAGACTCACAGACTACACAACCGCCTGTGTTAATGTTGCACAGAGTATTGTCAACTCACAATGAAATGGATGAGTAGGTTTGCAGCCTACATGTATACAGTGTATGCACACACCAACTGCCGGAAAATTGGCGGATATTATACACAACCGCCTGCGTTAATCTTACCTAAGTTATCAACGTTTCTGAGCACAATGGCAACTCGCAGTTATGCAATTTGATTGTCTGTGCCCGAGATGTAGCAGCTCAGTCTGAGCCAATCAGGTGGCTTGCATTCAATAACAATGTTCAGGTATTTAGAAATATAGCAATTGACAAAACAGTGACGCGATTAGCGCATGCGGTTGTGTAGTCGTATGGAGATTATTCGAGAGTCGGGCCCAGCTTTGATACACGCTATGCCGAGTACACACTTTATTTTATACAGCCGATACTTTCCTATAGATAGAATCAATGAAAAAAATAAACAAAATTGTCTGAATTCTATACAGTAATTAACTTGTCTGAATACGTGTACATTTGATGATTGAGATGATTGAGATGTACGTGTAAAGCTTTTGTCGGCATTTAATGAGTAAGTTTAATTCTGCTTGGAAATTTGTAGATAGTGTAAAACCCCCCCCTGTATTTAAAAAAACTCTTGTAAAGTTTTTTAATCTTTATCTTTCTTCAAATTATTCGTTTGTATTACTAGCACATGTATATATACATTTGTCATACCACATACATTTCTCGGGACCACGTGACATGATGTTATGTGACAAGAGCGTCAACGTGGCGCGAATGAGAATTAAATGGCGAAGAAATTGAAGTTGGAAAACATATGAATCTACTCTGAACCTGGTTTAGCGACTGACAATGCCACACACACACACACACACACACACACACACACACACACACACACAGACACACACACACTCGCATACGTTCATATATGAGATTTAATTATTTGATACTACAAATCGTATATATACGATTTGGAGTATCAAATAATTAAATCTCAAAATGGTAAAGGCATCCTTATCACGTTTGAGAGTCTGAGAGGCAAATAAATGATAGCTACGGTACGGCAAATGGAAGTACATGTACACGTACGTTGTTATGATTTTACATGGTCAATAGATTGTCATTCTGTCTTCTTGAGTTAACTACCAGGGGCCCGTTTCACTAAAGACTATTCTAAATTTGCACGTACGAACATTTTAGCCGTACGAAGTTTAGTGAAACCGCCCCCAGATCGCGGGTGGATATCGTACATGTAAAATTCTAGATTCCGACGGGTAATATGGCACCATGTTGACTGCGTGCATGGAAAATCATAATAATGTATGCCATTGTAATATAGTATAGCTGTATTATATTCAGTATATAATGGGTACTAATACTAATAGTGTGTTTATTAACCGAAATTGCATTTGTATTATTCCCAATGTGCATGATCACGTGGTTACAACAACGACAATGGCTGAAAGTGTTGAAAGCGCGCCCACTCCAAAGTAAGTATTGTTTGATATTTTCCTTAATAGGCAACATATTTTTATGAAATATGACGCAGCAAACGCGTCTTCGTGAGCGGCATTTGGTGGTCCCGGGAGTTCTGCATATACTTATGTCGTTTTTGCGAAGAATCGATGTCCGTGTCAGTAGACATTGAAATCGATTCTTCGCAAAAACGACTGAAGTTTGGGCCAAAGTACCGAGACCACGAAATGCAGCTCAACAACACGCGTTTGATGCGCCATATTTCATCAAATTTAGTTAAATAATAATGATAACATAAAATAATAAAATAATAAAAGTTTCAGTACTTGTTGTTGTTGTTGTTGTTGTTGTTGTAACCACGTGATCATATACCTTGATTCCGATTGATGGCAGAAAAACTGGTAAAAATTGTGAAATGTCTGTATCATTTACGTCATATTTATGTATATAAGAATAGATAATTCCAAACAGCAAGATACGTGTATGTGGGCCACTCCAAAACTCGTGGGACTATAGGGGTGTATCTTTTATTTGAAATGTCTGAGCCCATAAGAACATGAACACCCACTGGTTTAATACAAGAGAGCGCACATGGGTCACACACTACTGTCCCGTCAGACCAAGGCTTGCAATTATACAAATAGTGTCAATAATATAAGTGAACGAAGTTAGCTACCGTATTTCACAATAATATAACTGAACGAAGTTAGCTACCGTATTTCACAATAATATAACTGAACGAAGTTAGCTACCGTATTTCACAATAATATAACTGAACGAAGTTAGCTACCGTATTTCACTGTATATGTAATGATATTTTTCCTGTAACTAGTAATTATACATGTACAGTGCAGTTAATATTTACATATAGAGAATAGTAAGTTCGTGCCGTGAATGGGAAAAAATATCTGGCAAGGCTCAGGAAACGGGATGGGCGAGGCTCTGCCGAGCACATCCCGTTTCCGTGCCGCGCCAGATATTTTTTCCCATTCACGGCACTAACCTACTATTCTATTTATCCCATCAACACCTACAAATGGCTGTAAAATGCAAAACTAGTATTGACTGGATATCAAAAATGTTTCACGGCACCTTGTTTCACGGCACATACGCACTGTGTTGACGGGATAAAATATATACTGTGGTCGGGCTTTATCCTCATTTTAATTTAGTCTTTGATGTAGTAATATTGTTTCACTGTCATTAATGAGACACGCCATGTGATTTTGTACCTTCGGACATCTGCGTAATTTCATGAAATACGTTTACAAAATTTACAATATTTTCCGCAAATTGAATCAAAAGTTAACAAAATATTCAGAGTACATGCGGAATTTAATTATTTTGTTATTTTTTTTACTTTATTTATGACAAATTTTGTCTCTAGTGATTATTTTGTAAACGTATTTCATGAACTTACGCAGCAGATGTCCGAAGGTACAAAATCACATGGCGTGTCTCAAATTATTATGACATTAGCTGTGGGTGAACGCGACGGCGTAAATTAACGGTAGTGGTTCCTCCTTTTAAAAATCACGATTTGCCTGGTTTAGCCTTCAGGTACGATTTTATCTTTGGCTCTTTAGTTACCTGGGAGTTGAATTGGGTTATTGCCCATTATAAAAGTAGTAAGATTATTACTGATCCTACTGCTTCTGGGAGGGGGCAAAGTGATACTGGTGTAGCGAGGACCTGGCATCAGATCAGGATTTCAGGGCTGAATATATATTTTTTTTAATGTAAATATTCAGTTCTGATTTTGGGATTTCGCCCCATTTGTACATGTACTTGAACATGTACATGTACTTGAACATGTACATGTACTTGTGCATGTAATACATGGGATTTAGTACTAAACCCATTGACACGGCCGTAAATGACTGTTGATAGGCCGTTAAACCCCAACAAACAAACAAATTACATTAGCTGTTGTTGGGACGTTAAATATCGTTCACCTCACACCTCCCAGAGTGTCGGGTTTATAGAAGGACAATGTACGTATCGTACTAGTAGTCGAAACCCTAGTTGCGAACAGTAACTCTTGCAATTTATTCCCGGGTGTAGATTTAAATTGCAAGAGTTACCGTTCGCAACTATTGAAACCCATGCTGTAACATTTATCATGTCTACACTACCACCTGCGCTATTCTTGCCATTAAAGGTACATGCCCACTCAGTTGGCATTACCGATTGATGTTCAGAAACGATGATAACCGTGGCAAGATTAACACAGGCGATTGTGTACCGATAACATATTGTGCACTAAGAATGTTTATTCAAAATGTCTTGGAAATATGCTGGACTGACAATCGAAAGTTCGCAAACTATTCATGGCAGATACACAACCGCCTGCGATAATCTTACGCAGGTTATCGACGTTTTTGAACATCTGTTGGTGGCTCTGCCAATTCGCAATCAAGAAATTTGATTGCTTGAACTGTAGCAGTATAGGAGTCCGCTTGATACGTTTTACACAAACTGATCTTATACTTTGTACATATGTGGCTGTGACTGGAGAAATGGGGCACATCGCCCTTGTGGCCAGTCTGATCCGGGTCTGCACTGCTCGCCTGTCAGTCACTGAAATCCATGTCATGTTCTTTTTATATTTTCAAACTTGGTGGTGTTTACGTTCATTTATCACTGGTGATAATGTCTGTTAATGATTGCAAAGTATATACAGTGAAACCTGTCTGAACCGGCCACCCTGGGAGGTCCCCAGGGTGTCCGGCTTAGAGAGGTTTCGCTGTAAATCAGGCAACTGTTCATTCTGAGTCATAGTTCTGTGCTTTGCGATCACGAACATACAGTACCACCCGAGATAAATGACCAAGAAACTCATAAAAAAAAGATAACACGTGTTTTCTTCGTGTCCGGTTTAGAGAGGTTCCACTGTATAGACAGTTGTGTGTCTTGGAATGATCATGAACTTGCAATTGAATACGGTGTACTCGCTCTCAACTGAACACCATACGAAGCCAGGGGGTCGTTTCACTAAACTTCGTACGACTAAAATGTTCGTAAGTGCAACATTATGATAGTCTGTAAATTTCACATTAACAATGCTTTCTTGTAAACAATTATGCATATGCAGCCTATGCTCTATAAATGTAAATACATCATTTGAAATTTCCAGACGATCCTAAATTTTCACTTATGAACATTTTAGTTGTACGAAGTTTAGTGAAACGGGCCCCAGAACTCTAACAACTATCTGTGTAGTTGACTTAAAGTTGCTTTATTATCATACCGTATATGTATTTGTGTTTTGGATTCAATTACTAGCCATTTTCTAGTTGTCTTTTTCTTCTGAATATAGGTCAAATCCAACTTCAATTGTAAGACACATTAAAGGTATACTGAGCAAAACTAGAAACGTCCCTCCATGTTTAAGGAAAGATTCATCAAAAACCAAAAGGGTTACTTTTAAAAATCAAAATGGAAAAACAAGTTCATTCATTTCTGTATCAAAGCCAATAAATTGCATTTGGATATCTTGTTAAATATTCGAGAGATAACCGGCCAAGGGCGGTAGGGGTCAAAATCAAAAATCACAAAAACTCAGAAATGTGTTACTTAATGTTTAGAGATGGAATTTCAATAAGTAATGTGGCAAATTCAGTAAATCTCGTTAGTACCGAGTGTGGCCACCATTTGCATGAATGCATGCAATGATCATACGCCACATCGACGTGACGTAACGCAATACCAGCGCGTTGGGCAAATTCCTCCATTCCCGTTGTAACGCCCGTGTAAGATCGCGAACATTGTCAATCTGATGGTTACTCGTGCTTTGTGCGGCCCGGCTCATCCCATATGTGCTCAATGGGATTGAGATCCGGGGAGACCCGCGGGCCATGGCATGACGCGACTTGTTTTGCTGTTGTTTTGCTGTAAGTATTGAGTGGTGACCCTGGCTACGTGAGGGCGGGCATTGTCGTGCATCAATGTCACACCAGGACCATGCTGACGGATAAATGGTAAGGCATGTGCATTTAGCACATCTGCAATATAACGTTGTGCATTGATGTTGCCCTGTACAACAACCAAATCTGTCTTCCGGTTTCCCATGATCCCACCCCAGACCATTACGCTCCCTCCCCCCAAACCTGTTCTTCTCAACAATGCAACAATCGGTGAATCTTTCATTTTTACGCCTGTATACCCAGTAATCTTCTGTCAGCATGACTAACTGTGAACCGAGATTCATCGGTGAACAAAACTCGGTTCCAGTCAGCCCTTCTCCAGTTCAGATGACGTCGCGCCCATAACAGTCTGGCAGCACGGTGACGTTGGGTCATTATCTGACGAGTGTACGGGCGGCGTGCCCGGATTGGTTGGGCGTTACGACGTAACCGGTTTGCGAATGGTCTGCCCTGAGACACCGTATCGCCTAGCAGTGACTGTGGCTGCCAATACGACGTTGACGTCAGTGCGTCAACGTAATGTAACGATCGGCTCTAGCCGTCGTTACACGAGGCCTACCAGGTCGCTGCCGGTCGTGAACAGCCCCAGTCTGCTGGTACCGGGCTGCAAGACGATCAATCGTCTTCCGACAGCAACCAAACCGAGGCGCGACCGCCCTGGCGGCCATCCCACCCGCAAGCATCCCAATTGCCTGATTTCGCTCGTTTTTCGGAAGCCGTGGCATATCGAAAACAGTGAAAAATTAAAAAAGTTTTTTAATTTTCCGAATAGCCCCTATCGCATGAATGGTACGACATGAACTGAATCACCTTATCGATGACAAGTATAGCGTGCACGTGCAAAAAGTGGAAATCAACGTTCCGGTCACTGGCCGCTATGTAAACCGTGTGTATCGGCTAAACTCTACACGATCGTATTCTGAACATCGCCACGGTTTAAAATACATGTACTTTGAACATGTGGTACATACATAGACAGAGCTACACCGGCTATAAAACAGGGACGTTTCTAGTTTTGTTGAGTATACATGTCCACGCAGTAGGTTATAATATAGTGATACAAGTACTTTTGTATATTCTGTACGTATGATATTTTCTGGCAACATAAACATTCATTCTCCATTATCACACGTATTGATTGGCATTATTATACATTTTATATCAGACGTAAATTTCCACACTGATATCAGGGGCAATTAAAATGTTAACGGACATTACTATTTATTCTCTGTATTTATTTTTTGATGTGCAATGATCATACTTTATAATCTGTCGAAAATATTATTTTTTCAGGTGACGCATTTCATAAGTATAAGTAAGTAAAAAATGTCATGCCTCATTTGCATATGAAAATAGCCTGATACCAACGCGCGTCACTATCAGTAAAATAAATATTACTAAATGATTATATGATTATATGTTTTCCGAGCAATTGTAATTTTTAGAACTGGTGGAATAATGACACAATTATACACGTATATAATTAAGAACATTTTGTGCTTGCTGAGTGGGCATGTACCTTTAATTTTCCAAAAAGTGTTTGACGTACAATATTTATTTTAAATGGTTTTATTATTGCCTGACTATGTTTTCCGTATCTCTTTCAATGTGTTTTTCTTACACGTATATACCTTTCTTACTTTCATATATGCTTATGTAGCTTAATATTATTTGTTTTTCCTTGTATTTGTTTAATTATTGGTAGTCCATACTGTAATAAACCGTACATTGGTCGTCCTTTGGGCATGATGCATTGTAACGCCGTATATAGCGGGCGCCGTACAGGTATATAGAACAATAGCTGTATGCGGCGAAAAGGTTTGGTCATACCGCATAGAGTAAATGAACCATAGCATCCACCTCATCCACAATATGTCAGGCTGTTTAAAATTCGCTTACGACTTAATTCTATAATTATTTTATTATGCCCCCGCCACCGAATGGTGAGGGGCAAATATTGTTACCGGCGTCCGTACGTACGTAACGTATGTACGTACGGCCCGAAACCTTAACGCTCGAGTAAATTTCTTATAATTTCTGTTTCCTTGCTCCGATCTGCTTCACATTTCACACACGCATTGCTCCAATGGTCCTCTGCCACCCTGTGACAAATCCACATTCGTCCCGCCCCCGCTAAGACCAGGGTCAAGGTCACAGACTTGGTGCGTTCGAAACCTTAACGCTCGGGTAAATGGCTTATAATTTTTGTTTCCTTGCTACGATAAAACTGCTTCTGCTTCGATCTTATTTCACACACGCATTGCTCCAATGGTTCACTACCGCCCTGTGACAAATTCACATTCGTCCTGCCCCCACTAAGCCCAGGGTCAAGGTCACAGATTTGGTGCGTTCGAAACCTTAACGCTCGGGTAAATGGCTTATAATTTCTGTTTCCTTGCTCGGATCTGCTTCACATTTCACACACGCATTGCTCCAATGGTCCTCTGCCACTCTATGAAAAATGCACATTCGCCCGCCCCCGCTAAGCCCAGGGTCAAGGTCACAGACTTGGTGCGTTTGAAACCTTAACGCTCGAGTAAATTTCTTATAATTTCTGTTTCCTTGCTCTGATCTGCTTCACATTTCACACACGCATTGCTCCAATGGTCCTCTGCCACCATGTGACAAATACTCGTCGTCCGCTAAGACCAGGTCAAGGTCACAGACTTGATGCGTTCAAAACCTTAACGCTCGGGTAAATGGTTTATAATTTTTGTTTCCTTGCTCGGATCTGCTTCACATTTCACACACGCATTGCTCCAATGGTTCACTACCGCCCTGTGACAAATTCACATTCGTCCTGCCCCCACTAAGCCCAGGGTCAAGGTCACAGACTTGGTGCCTTCGAAACCTTAACGCTCGGGTAAATGGCTTATAATTTCTGTTTCCTTGCTCGGATCTGCTTGCAATTTCACACACGCATTGCTCCAATGGTCCTCTACCGCCATGTGACAAATCCACATTCGTACCGCCCCCGCTAAGACCAGGGTCAAGGTCACAGACTTGGTGCGTTCGAAACCTTAACGCTCGGGTAAATGGCTTATAATTTCTGTTTCCTTGCTCCGATCTGCTTCACATTTCACACACGCATTGCTCCAATGGTCCTCTGCCACCCTGTGACAAATCCACATTCGTCCCGCCCCCGCTAAGACCAGGGTCAAGGTCACAGACTTGGTGCGTTCGAAACCTTAACGCTCGGGTAAATGGCTTATAATTTTTGTTTCCTTGCTCGGATCTGCTTCATATTTCACACACGCATTGCTCCAATGGTTCACTACCGCCCTGTGACAAATTCACATTCGTCCTGCCCCCACTAAGCCCAGGGTCAAGGTCACAGATTTGGTGCGTTCGAAACCTTAACGCTCGGGTAAATGGCTTATAATTTCTGTTTCCTTGCTCGGATCTGCTTCACATTTCACACACGCATTGCTCCAATGGTCCTCTGCCACTCTATGAAAAATGCACATTCGTCCCGCCCCCGCTAAGCCCAGGGTCAAGGTCACAGACTTGGTGCGTTTGAAACCTTAACGCTCGAGTAAATTTCTTATAATTTCTGTTTCCTTGCTCTGATCTGCTTCACATTTCACACACGCATTGCTCCAATGGTCCTCTGCCACCATGTGACAAATCCACATTCGTCCCGCCCCCGCTAAGACCAGGGTCAAGGTCACAGACTTGGTGCGTTCAAAACCTTAACGCTCGGGTAAATGGTTTATAATTTTTGTTTCCTTGCTCGGATCTGCTTCACATTTCACACACGCAATGCTCCAATGGTTCACTACCGCCCTGTGACAAATTCACATTCGTCCTGCCCCCACTAAGCCCAGGGTCAAGGTCACAGACTTGGTGCGTTCGAAACCTTAACGCTCGGGTAAATGGCTTATAATTTCTGTTTCCTTGCTCGGAATCTGCTGAAATTTCACACACGCATTGCTACCAATGTCCTCTACCGCCATGGTGGACAAATCCACTTTCGTACCGCCGCAGACCAGGGTCAAGGTCACAGATTGGTCGCGTTCGAAACCTAAACGCTCCGGGTTTAAATGGCTTATTAATTTCTTGTCCTTGTCCGATCCCCCTGCTTCAACATTTCACAAACGCAATGCTCCAATGGTCCTCTGCCACTCTGTGCAAATGCACATTCGGTCCCGCCCCCGCTTCGCCCAAAGGGTCCAATTGGTTCAACAGACTGGTTGCGGGTGAAACCTAACGGTCGAGTTAAATTTCTTTAATAATTTCTGTTCCTTGCTCCGATCTGCTTCACATTTCACACACGCATTGCTCCAATGGTCCTCTGCCACCCTGTGACAATTCCACATTCGTCCCGCCCCCGCTAAGACCAGTCAAGGTCCACAGACTTGGTGCGTTCGAAATTAAAGGCTTAACGCTCGGGATAAATGGCTTATTTTCAGTTTCCTTGCTCGATCCGTTCTTCACCTATTTCACCAAACGCATTGCTCCAATGGCTTCCACTTCCACGCCCTGTCCTGGACAAATTCACATTCGTCCCTAAAGCCCCAGGGTCTTAAGACCCAGTCGGTAAGGTCACAGACGTTTGGTGCGTTCGAAAGCCTTAAACGCTCGGGTAAATGGCTTATTTTTAATTTTGTTTCCTTGCTCGGATCTGCTTCACATTTCACACACGCATTGCTCAATGGTTCCAATACGCCCTGTGGAACCAAACTTACTAGGTAAAAATGACAATTCGTCCATCCCGTTTCCCCCGCTAATGCCCAAGGTTCAAGGTCACAGACTAGGTGCGTGAAACCTTAACGCTCGTTCGTAAATTTCGGCTTATAATTTCTTGTTTTCCTTGCTCTGATCTGCTTCACATTTCACACACGCATTGCTCAATGGTCCTCTGCCACCATCTGTGACAAATCCACATTCGTCCCGCCCCCGCTAAGCCCAGGGTCCAGGGTCAAGGTCACAGACTTGGTGCGTTCAACCTTAACGCTCGTAATCATGGTTTACCTAACGCTCTGGGTAAATTGGCTTTTAATAATTTTTGTTTCCTTGCTCGGATCTGCTTCACATTTCACACACAAAAAGCGCATTGCTCCAATGGTTCACTACCGCCCTGTGACAAATTCACATTCGTCCTGGCCCCCACTAACCCTAGTCCCAGGTCACAGACTTGGGCCTTCGAAACCTTAACGCTCGGTAAATGGGCTTATCTGTTTCCCGTTGCTCGATCTGCTTGCAATTTCACACGCATTCTTCCAAGTCTCTACCCGCCATGTGACAAATCCACATCGACCGCTTAGACCAGGGTCAAGGTCACAGACTGGTTGCTTCGAAACTAACGCTCGGGTAAATGGCTATAAATTTTTGGTTCCTTGCTCGGAATCTGCTTCATATTTCACACGCATTGCTCATGGCCCAATGCCTTCACTACCGCCATGTGACAAATTTCACATTCGTACCTGCCTTGCTAAGACAGGGTCAAGGTCACAGAAAAAACTTGGTGCGTTTCGGGAACCTTAACGCTCGGGTAAATTTGTTATAATTTCTTGTTTCCTTGCTGGATCCTTGCTTACATCACACACGCATTGCTCCAATGGTCCTCTCGGCACTCATTGCTGACATGCAAATTCACATTCGTCCCGCCCCCGCCCTAAGCCCAGGGTCAAGTCACAGACTTGGTGCGTTTGTTAAACCTTAACGCTGAGTAAATTTCTTATAATTTCTGTTTCCTTAAATGTTCTCCTTGATCTGCTTCACATTTCACACGCATTGCTCACTGGTCTCTGCCGACCCTGTGACAAATCCACATTCGTTCCCGTTTCCCCCGCTAAGACCAGGGTGTCAAGGTCACAGACTTGGTGCGTAAACGGAAAACCTTAACGCTCGGGTAAATGGCTTATAATTTTTGTTTCCTTGCTCGGATCTGCTTCACATTTCACCACACGCATTGCTCAAATGGTTCACTATTCCAAAACCCGCCCTGTGACAAACTTTTCACATTCCGTCCTGCCCCCACACTAAATACCCAGGGTCAAGGTCACACCAGACTTGGTGCGTTCAGTAAACCAACCCCTTCCTTAACGCTCGGGTGTTAAATGGCTTAATAATTTCTGTTTCCTTGCTCGGACTGCTTGACATTTCTTCACACGCATTGCTCCAATCTCCAAAGGTACCTCTACCGCCCTGTGACAAATCCACATTCGTCCCCGCCCCCTCCCGCTAAGCTCATGGTCAAGGTCACAGACTTGGTGCGTTTGTAATTGCTCCAATGGTCCTCTACCGCCCTGTGACAAATCCACATTCGTCCCGCCCCCCGCTTAATTGACCCAGGTCAAGGTCACAGGCTTGGTGCGATTCGAAACCATTAACGCTCACGCACGCTGGGTAAATGTCCTTAATAATTTCTGTTTCCGTTCCTCGGATCTCCTTTGCTTCACATTTCACACCACACATTGCTCCAATTGGTTCTCTCAGCCACCGACTGTGACAAATCCGACAAATTCGTCCTCCCTACCCCCGCCAAGCCCAGTGTCAATGTCACATACTTTGTATGTTTGAAACCTTAACGCTCGTGTAAATGGCTTATAATTTCTGTTTCCTCCTTGTTCGACTCTGCTTCACATTTCACACACGCATTGCTCCAATGGTCCTCTGCCACCCTGTGACAAATCCACATTCGTACCGCCCCCCGCTAAGACCAGGGTCAAGGTTCACAGACTTGTGCGTCGAAACCTTAACGCTTCGGGTGTGGTTTATAATGTGTTTCCTTGCTCGGATCTGCTCCACATTTACACACGCATTGCTCCAATGGTTCACTACCGCCCTGTGACAAATTCACATCGTCCTGCACTAAGCCCAGGGTCAAGGTCACAGACTTGGTAGCGTTTCGAAACTTAACGCTCGGGTAAATGGCTTATTAATTTCTGTTTCCTTGCTCGGAAATCCTGCTTGACATTTTCACACAGCATTTTGCTTTCCAATGGTCCTCTACCGCCTGTGACAAATCCACAATTCGTCCCGCCGCTAAGCTCATGGTCAGGTCACAGACTTGGTTGCGTTTGATTGCTCCAATGGTCCTCTACCGCTGTGACAAATCCACATTCGTCGGCATGCCCTCCTAAATTGTCACTACCGCTGTGAAAACCAATAAACATCGTCTGCCCCCCACTACAGACCCAAGGTCACAGCTTGTGCGTTCGACTAAGCTCGGAAAATGCTTTATCTTTGTTTCATGCTTTCGATCTGCGCCCCCGCTAAGCCCAGGGTCAAGGTCACAGGCTTGGTGCATTCGAAACCTTAACGCTCGGGTAAATGACTTATAATTTCTGTTTCCTTCCTCGGATCTGCTTCACATTTCACACACACATTGCTCCAATGGTTCTCTACCGCCCTGTGACAAATCGACATTCGTCCTACCCCCGCCAAGCCCAGTGTCAATGTCACATACTTTGTATGTTTGAAACCTTAACGCTCGTGTAAATGGCTTATAATTTCTGTTTCCTTGTTCGACTCTGCTTCACATTTCACACACGCATTGCTCCAATGGTTCTCTACCACCCTGTGACAAATCCACATTCGTCCTGCCCCCGCCAAGCCCAGTGTCAATGTCTCATACTTTGTGTGTTTGAAACCTTAACGCTCGGGTAAATGGCTTATAATTTATTTTTCCTTGCTCGGATCTGCTTCACATTTCACACACGCATTGATCCAATGGTTCTCTACCGCTCTGTGACAAATCCACATTTGTCCCGCCCCCGCTAAGCACAGGGTCAAGGTCACAGACTTGGTGCGTTCGAAACCTTAACGCTCGGGTAAATGGCTTATAATTTCTGTTTCCTTGTTTTCAAATGTGTCTAGTTTTCTTTGGCTGCCAGTGGGGGCATTCGTGTGCCGACAGGCCACATTTCTAGTATGATAACATTTTATGAGCCACCACACGTAGCAGCCTGTACGCAACCATGTTCAATTATATAAGTACTCTATAATTATTCTAGTCATTTTAAAATACTATATTGTCCTCTGCCAACAGTAGTAGCCGTAACAGTGGCAACGGCGCCAGTGACAGCTGAAGTAGTAGTAACAGGATGAGGAGAGGGAGCGGTAGCAACAACAACAGCAGTTAAAACTTACAAAACCATCTAGAATATCCAACCATTCTATTTCTTTTAATCATAATTATATACTGTTTCAGACATTATTTCAATATCACCACTAACGTTAAATAAACTATATGATTGGAATTTAAACAGAATACATAGATATTTTAAACAAAGTGAGCATTATGCGTGAACAATGGATGCCGTATATCGATAACGTGTTGTGCTATATGCGGTGCGCGCTATATGCCGAGTTACAATGCATGTTCCTTCAAACCACAATCAACACAAAGGCGATTGTTTTTACTGCATGCGTATTCAATTATATAGATAACATGTGTATGTGACTGTGACTGGAGAAATGCGGCTTATGGGATTTGTGACAAGTGTAGCTCCTGATCAAATTGCACAGTCATATAGCCTGATAACGGTCTATATTACTTATTAGAAGCATGACGGATGATTCATTGATGGAATAGCGAACAGTGCAGATCCTGATCAGACTGTGCGCATGCACAGGCTGATCTGGATCTACACTGGTCGCACAATCCGTACGACCCATTACTCCAGTAAGGACCACATATTAGACTCAGTGGCCGAAGAATCAATTAGAGTGGCATGTACAAGGCATGGACAGGATCCATCGGTGGGTGTGTAGTAGCAGAACGCCCCGGGGCCCCGCATGGGCTGACGAACGATCTGGTACGACGGTCTGGGGCCCGTGTACTCCGGAATATAGGCCATAGCTTGTAGCGATAGAGAATGACAGGCTAGTTGAATGACAGGCTGGTCCCGGCCTTAGAGCGCGTTATAATTACTGAATTAGAGAGCCTGGCCCAAGATACATTAGACTAGTACCACTTCCGTTGGTTGAAAATATGGCGAATGTCCTACCTTCTAGATATTTGATATCAAAGTAAAATTGGGTATGATTTAAAGAGGCTGTTTCCGTTCATACCACAAGGTGCCTGTGTATTAAACACATCTAAGCCGACATTTATAAACGTGACAAGGGCGTCGTCAGGGGACGCTCGATGGGTTCGTTCGAACCCCCTTGTTTGGAGCCAGCAATACTTCCGAAATGTATGCGTAATACGATTATTACACGTAATAGTTCAACAGGCTACTTAGAACTCCAGTTTATTAGACCGCTGATATAAATATATGGTACTGTATTGTACTGTAAACATATAAGAATGACCTAGTTACAAACTATATACTGAAATGCGACAGTGGGTGACAAAATGGACATACTGTGCAATTTTCAACAGCTGTAGGATACCAGTCTGTATATGAGGGCCACGGGGGGTGGGGTGTTGTTTGAAGATTGTGTCAACATCCGCTGTACACTGTGACTGAGAAGGTGCAATAAGCCAAACACAACACGAGGGTTATATTTGATTAGGACCCACACTGGTCACAAATCACACAAACTCCATTTCTCCAGTCACAGCCACATATAGTACCAAGCTTCGACGTAACCCCCATTTGGCAAAACAACGATTTTCTTCTGGAAAACATCTTTAGTTTTTAACATCAAGTCCAAACATTTTCTATTTATTTGAAACAAGTCAGTAGGAAAATAGATTATAAATAGTAAAGAATTTACTGTACATGTGAAAATTTAATATATACTTTTAATTCTTTTTATCTGTCAACGAACAAAATGTTAAATTTTAGTATTCGAAAACAGTATTTACGGAAAAATAAACGAGTGGACATACAAGTTACACAATTTTATATCTGCAATATAACATTCATCCATGTGTAAAAACAAACACATCAATATTGGATTTTCGGAACTGTATACGGAACCCCGATGTGCACCGTGTATCTATTCTACCATGTCTGTCAAATTGGACTCGATCAACTTGGCATAGGTGTAGCCTCGCGGATTCAATATATACCTGCCGCATTATTGTTGACATCCGTTTGAACGTAGCTTCACACGTCTGTCACTGACTAGGACAGATAAACACAATGGATTCAACCAATCAGCATAGAATATGTGTGGCTTCATTGAATTCAGAATACACCTGTCCCAAGATCCACTTCCCTATTTGCCTGCGGTCAAATCATCGGATAAGTTGTTTGCATCGGATAAGTTGTTTTAATGACCTCCGGCGGCATCCGTTTGAACATAGCTACACACGCGTGTCACTGATTATTTCAACTCGAAATTTTCAAAGCACAAGTATGCTGAAGTAACATTCTGCAAAGCATTGCAGAATCAATTTACGAAATTTCGGAGATTATGTCAGCATTTTGTAAAAAAAAATAGAAATATAACATTCAATTTCACATTTTGTTCTGATTCTGGCTCTGCTGTCTGTTTGACCGTGAATTACAACCGACTTCCGCACAGATAGTCGTCGCCGACGATTGCAACCAACGTATAAATAATCCAAGTAACCTAGGCGACGGCAAAATAAATAACGATTAACGTATATATTAAACGACAAAAACGAAGAAATTATGCAACAAATACATGATGTCCGTAAATCCAAACGATCTATATAAGAAACCTTCATGCACCAATCAGGTAAGCTGTACTACTGCTACGTCATAGCGGTTATTTTTACAGCGCCACCTCGCGCCAGTAGGTCGCAGTAACAGGAGAGATAAGCGATGACGAATTCATTGCATGGCTCTGTATATGTGTCAGATAAAGTGCGATATGAGAAATCTCAATATCACGAAAAATACAAAACGAACCGGAAATCGGTTATTAGGGTCGCCTTTGTTGTTTTTAGAGCATTTTGAAGAAAATAAGTGATAGTTTGTAATGAGACCTTTAAGTATGTTCGAAAATCTGTGTAGATATTCAAATTAAGCATGTATAAATATTGTAAAACCTCATCGAGTATGTGACCAAATTTACATATGTTACTTCACACAATGCTGGATTATTTGATACTGACTATGTGGGTATATAGCCATAGTATGTTCGAACAAATGTGTATAAACTTCCAAGTAATTATATAAGCAATATATGTGTGAAGTATGAATATATATACTTGACGAGGAAATGTGATTTAACCATGACAGGACTCATCGAATATTTGACATATATTGCTGGTGTATTGTTAGAATATTTTATATTGAATGCACGGATTAAAGCATCCACATGAGGTTCAATATTTTACTTTTTCACTGGTCTATACATGGAAAATCGTTTTATTTTGGTGGCCATTTTGAAAGTAAACATGATTGCCGTGATTATTATGTCGTTGCTAGCAAAGAAATTATTATCAATAGCAGATCATGTTGCCTTATTTTCCTTTATTAAGCCAGGTAATGCATACAAGTGTGCACCGGCATCACTGCTAAGTTATTTATAAGAAAAGGCCATTTGGCGGCCATTTTGAAATGTAAATATGGTAACGTATACGAAACGTCATCACTACATTTCTTACATGATACTTTGAACTACAAATGTAAGTACATAATACATGCAATTACGCTCATACGTGTTATACATACCAATCTATTTGAAAACGTAGTTTTTTTGCGGCCATTTTGAAAATATAACAGCCATACATTGAAAAGTATTGTGTGTTTCTGCTAGTAAGATGCAGAATATATATTATTCCGATCTTCTGAGCAATTTATACGGTTCAATAAGAACTGCAAATTATCATATCCAGTAGTATACAAGGTATTAGTTCATTACCGCGGGGGGTCAGGAATAGAATAGACCCCAAATACCACCCCAAGGAGGTAATATTTAACTCAAAAAAACATTAATTTTCAGAGCAAAAAGTATCTACCATCAATAAAAGAAGGTCCTACTGTTGTACAAGGTATATTTTTCAAAATTATTTTAATTTTTGAGAAAAATATTAATTTTGGTAAATCCGTTTCCAAATTGATGAGGTTTTTGGCTACCATTTTCAGCTACCACACAGAATAAGTAGCTGAAAATGGTAGATGAAAACACCCTCCCCCTATAAACAGTTTTAAACCAATCCACCTTATATTTAGGTTTTTCAAAAAGTGGCATAGAACCCGCATGTCGTTTTTGAAAAAGTACACGAAAAAGGGAGTCGAAGTGAGGTAAAATAACCCACTATACCAATATTTATAAAATGAGGTTTTACCAGGGAGGACTTTATTATTGAGACTGTTATACGTTTTTTAAAAAGTGGCCTAGAACCGCCATCTCGTTTTTGAAAAAGTACATAAAACAGGGAGTCGAAATGAGGTAAAATAACCCACTATACCAATGTTTATAAAATAAGGTTTTTCTGTGGGAGGGACTTTATTATTTTATCAAGTTTGGTGAAATAGAAATGTGTGTTAACGAAAATTAAACTATAAAAGAAAGTTTAATTAAAGAAACGCCACATAAGTATATTAAATAATAATATTTTTTGAAAAAATATTATATTTACTCAGATATAAGAGAAAAATTAAAAATGTCACACGTCACAGAAAAAATTATGACAAAAGCTCCAAAATTATCTTCCACAAGCCATGGTAAGATAGAAAGGAGAGTACCACAAAGCCCTTCACCAAAAATTAGGGAATTACGTTCCGAGTTGGTGAAGATGGGAGTTGTATTTTCACTAAGGTTGAGGGAGAAGGGGCTTACAAAACTTATAAATGAGACAAAAAATGAGGAGTACATGAAAAGATTTCGCAGAGCCCACGCCAAGGCGCGTTCAAGAAAATAGAAAATAAAGATGTAGAAAAGATAGCACAGAGACTTGCTGATGAGGCGACATTAACCCTTCGAAGTAAAAATATAGGGAAGCCACAAAAAAGAGTGAAGAAAACGGAGTTATTAAAAAATATAATAGTGGAAGGGGAGGAAATTCTAGAGGACTACCAAAAGAAAGACAAGACAATAGATAAAGGGCGAAGGATAACCGAAGTAACCATGAGAAGAAAGGTTCAAACCGACAACACCGATAGAATAATGAAGGAATTGGAACCACTTTTCACGGGGAACTTTTATCTTAGGTACTCATTTTCATACAGACTAATTCATCACGAGAATAAAGATTCGAGAGGAAAACCTAAAACGCTAATATTTTATAAAAACCATTTTGGAAGCACATGGTTCAGTGGACACGAAGAGGTGAACAAATGGGTTAAGAAACAACAGGAGGAGAGATTAAACATAGATAAAATAGACAGGCCCAACACAAAGTGGAGTTTTGTTAGATGGTTAAGTATAAATGTTAAATTAACATACGCAACATCTACGAATGATATAGGAATGAAATCTGAAAAAGTTGCCGGGGGTAGGTTGCCAGAGTGGTTACGATATAAAAAAGGAATTAAACCGCTAGATACTTTTAACGATGATCGCTGTATATTCAGATGTTTAGCCCTTCACACTACAGAAGGGCTACGAGCCGACAGAAGTTTCACAAAGACAGAAGATTTAAGATACACATACTTGAAAATTCTGTGAAACGAAACGGCGCGAACCACCAACCGGAGCAATACCATTTGAGGACATCAAGAAAATCGAAGAGTGTTTTAAAATAGGAATAGACGCGTACGAACCAACAGAAGATGGAACGTGGTTTCTAAGAAAAGTTGCCGCGCACTACGACGAAGTTGGTACAACCAAAATGAAAATTGGTATTTACAACGATCACGCGTTTCTAATTACCAATATGAATAAAGCCTGTAAAAACCATTGCTGTTTTGAATGCAAGCAACGATTTACACAAGCACACTGTGTAACAAGACACGCAGCAACATGTATGAAGGGGGAAACAACGGTATCATGTAAAGGGGAAAGAATAGATAGACCACTTTCCGCATTTGAAAAGGCCTTCTATCCAAAACCGAAATGCAGTAAAAAGTCTATTTCTTGGATAAAATCCATTCAAAGCTCACACATTCACACTGCGGTGTGCGGTCACGGCGGAGAAAGATTAATTGCGGGAGCCCCAGTTGACGGATTTTGTTCTGAGTCGAAGACGGTTTACCAATTTCACGGATGTAAATGGCACGGATGCCCAAAACACTGTAGAGACCAAAATAGAAAAGAAAAATACATAAAAACTCTAGCACGAGATGCGTTGATCAGAAAAGAGTTCGAGTTAGTAACCATTTGGGAATGTGAATATGATTTATGGGGACCCACAGAAACTTCTGCCGAGATAGAACTACCCCCTACAACTACATATCCTTATCAGATTGTGTACGATTTTGAGGCTTATTTAGATAGCTCAAAAGAGAAAAATAATCCAGAGCTAGGGTTAGAATTTATAAACGAACACGTTCCAATAAGTGTAAGTATCGGGGACACGATGAATAAAAACATAACCCACATATGTGATAAAGACCCCGCTAAGCTCGTAAAAAAATTTATGGAAGATTTACAGAAAAGGGGTAAAGCAATCCGCGAAGTAGTTGGGAAAGATAAAATCTACGGATATCCAACAGAAATGAACAAGCTTTGTGCCCCACAAAGGCGGGAGATCGAACGATGGATTTCACAAGTACCCGTTCTAGGGTTCAACTCCAGCACATACGATCTCAACTTAATAAAGAAGCACCTAGTAGGAGTCTTAAAAGATACGACAAAGAAAATCCTAGTTGGAAAGAAAACTAAAACAACTATTTTCATGTTTACCCCAGAATTCAGGTTTCTGGATGTAAAATTATATATTGGGCCAGACATTGATTATGATAGATGGACGAAAGCGTACGGTTGTGAGGGGAAAAAGTCCTTCTTCCCGTACGAATGGTTTGACTCTCCAGCGAAGTTGGATTACGAGGGATTACCACCACTAAAATCCTGGTCTAACAAACTTAACCCGGACAAAATGATAACAAAAAAAGAATTGAAAGAGTGCAAAGGGATTTTCAAAGCACAAGGTATGAAGACGTTTAGAGATTGGCTAAAATACTACAACGATTTAGACGTCGGCCCATTTATTGAAGCCGTCGGAAAAATGTCCAACTTTTATAAAAACAAAAGGGGTGGATATGTTTAAAGACGCGGTTACCCTTCCAGGAGTTGCCCTGCAATATATCCTTAGAGGCTCAATAAAAAGCTACGTAAAACCGTACCCAACAAAAGAGAGCAAGGCGGCAGACGCAATTTGTCCACCACTATTTACTCCAGAAAAAGAAGTATACAAAATGATGAAAGGGGCACTAGTAGGAGGGCCGTCAATTGTATTTACAAGATATGCAGAAGCCGGTATTACCAAGATTAGATCACCCCCAGAGGGTGAGGGAAAGCTCTGTCAAGAAGTATTAGGATTTGATGCAAATGCTTTGTATTTATCAACATTACGAAAAGAGATGCCATGTGGGCAGGGACGTCTCTTCACAGTACCATGCCCCTTTAACAGAAACAAAATTGACAGCTTCTCCAAACAGGTTTTATCAGAGGAATGGTTTGGATTTGCCGAAGTTGATATAGAAGTTCCCACAAACCTAAAAGAAAAGTTTTCAGAAATGTCTCCAATATTTATAAATCGTGTTGTCGAGGAAAACGAAGTTCCCGAACACATGCTCGAATATTTACGAGAGACAAACAGAACCCGAGGGGAAGGTAGAAAGTTAGTTGGTGCGATGTCGGCAGAAAAAGTATTGTTGTTCACACCGCTTCTAAAATGGTATCTAAAACATGGATTAATAATAACAGGACTTCACAGAGTTATAGATTACAAATCAGGAAAACCCTTTGAATGGTTTGTAAACGAAGTAACAGCAACTAGGAGGGCTGGGGATGTTGATAGCTGAAAAGCTCCAATTGCTGATATAATGAAATTACTAGGAAACTCATGTTGCGGGAAAATGATCGAGTCTCCAGAAAACCACCTCACCACCAACTATACGAAAGACGAAGTTTGTGTAGACAGGGCTTTGAGATCGGCATATTTTCACGATCTTGAGGAAATAGGAGACGCTTACGAAATATCTTCCAGAAGGGTAGTTTCTGCAATGACTCGACCGTTTCACTGTGGAATTGCAGTTTATCAATACGCAAAACTTAGAATGTTAGAGTTCTATTACGATTTTATGGATAAGTACGTTGATAGATCGGATTTTGAACTAATACAAATGGATACTGACAGCCTGTACATGGGAGTTAGTGGAGAAATTGAGGATATAATAAAACCACACATGTTAGAAAGTTTCAACAAAAACAAAGACCAATGGTTAGCGTGGGATAAATGGAGCAATAGAGAACCAGGACTTTTCAAGACAGAGTTTCGGGGAGATCGGATAATAGCACTATGCACAAGTGTTTATCTTACGGAGAAACCAGAAAACGCTCAAGTAAAACATTCGGCTAAAGGACTATCCGCAAGGCAAAACACATCTTTCATGGGGAAGGTATAAGGACGCTCTACACCACACCGAAATAGATCGGGGTACAAATAGTAGGTGGTTTATAATGAAGGATGGAGTTATGAAAACATACACACAGAATAAGCTAGGGCTTTCCGCCTACTACGATAAGAGAAGAGTTTTATCAGACGGAATTCATACAGAACCGCTTTAGAAAACCATTTATGAAAATGTAGAGGTAGTTTTTTATTTTTCAAAAAGTATAAATTATGGGGGCCTTTTTTACGATAAAATGAACAACATTCTCAAATTTATGCTAAAAAATAATAACAACTCTCACTCTCACCACCCACACTAAATTATTTAGGCCGCTAAAGGGCGCGAAGCACAAGACTTGGGGGTTATACACGGCTTTACGTGCTTTTTTCTAACAGGAACCACAACCTTCTCCTTTGGTTTTTTCCAATCTTCTCTCGATAGGTTCAATATCATCACACTTCCACATCTCTGTAAGTCGCCTTGACCCAATATGATACTTCTTTTTAATTTCGTAGGCAGGAATAATCCCACGAGATTGTAGAATATCTACTAACGCTTCTCGGCTAATAAAACTACTTTTCGGCATATCTTATTCAGATTTGCTTTATATACAATACTGGAAAACAAATGTTCAATATAAATTCATAACTGAGAAAATAAGAGATTTATAAATGAGGAATTACGCACCCACCAACTCCACCTTTCTAGGTCTTCCAACACCCGCCTATTTTTTTTTTTTGCTCTGACTATAGGGTTTTTCTTCCAATCTTTCTCTCGATACATTCATTATAAATTCATCAAATTTCCAAATTATTTTATTTAAGGCGTCTGGTTCCAATATGATACTTCTTTCTAATTTCGTAGGCAGGAATAATCCCGCGAGATCGTAGAATATCGACCACATCTTCATTACTAATAACAGACTTAGGCATAATTCGTTAATAATTACTTTTATAGAATAATGTTTAACAGAAATGAAAACTAATTAAATCAGATTCTAATCCATATCCCTATCCCAACTCCAAGGAGCCTCCACACGAGAAGTTGAAGGGGCAACACATGGGTAGGCGGCGTAGTGAACTGTGCCTCAACCCTAGTGGCAAGGTTTTTATTATTATAAATTACATGAACAACAACAACCCCAACAACAACAACACACCCGCACACCCACAGCAGGTAAAACCCAACCATTTGGAGGAGCAACTTCTTTAGTTTTAATCACCTTTTCACACGGTAATTCATTTATCACTTTTAAAAGTCCCCTAAATTCCTCTTCCGAAATTTCTTCCTCTTCCGAAGTTTCTTCCTCTTCCGAAGTTTCTTTCTCTTCAGTTTCTAAAAATTCTTTAGGTTGCGACCTCTTAAATTTATTAAATTTAACTTTACATTCCACCGTATTTTCTCCATTCCATATTTTTTTAATAAGCCGAGCACTACCAATTCCATACTTTTTTTCTTCAGCGTGTCTGCATTAGTTTTCCCTCGTGCTGAAATAATTTCTTGAATATCTTTGCGAGATAAAAAAAAACTTTGTCATTTCTTTTTTATAAAAGCTCTATACTAACTTCAGAAAGTTGTTCGAAATGCTCGAAATGCTCGAAATGCTTGAAAATATTTAAACACAAAGGGGGTACCAAGCACAATTTTATTTTTATAAAACACAAAGGGGGGACCAAGCATAATTTTATAAAAAACGTTTACGCATTTAATTACTAACAATGCTTAGCAATTACTAACAATGCTTAACAATTAATGAGTAATGTTTAACAATGCTGAGCATTGTTAAACATTACTCATTAATTGTTAAGCATTGTTAGTAATTGTTAAGCATTGTTAGTAATTACATGCGTAAACGTTATTTTCAAGCATTTCGAGCATTTCGAGCATTTCGAACAACTTTCTGAAGTTAGTATAGAGCTTTTATAAAAAAGAAATGACAAAGTTTTTTTTTATCTCGCGAAGATATTCAAGAAATTATTTCAGCACGAGGGAAAACTAATGCAGACACGCATTCCTGTTAGAAAAAAGCACGTAAAGCCGTGTATAACCCCCAAGTCTTGTGCTCCGCGCCCTTTAGCGGTCTAAATAATTTAGTGTGGGTGGTGAGAGTGAGAGTTGTTATTATTTTTTAGCATAAATTTGAGAATGTTATTCATTTTATCGTAAAAAAGGCCCCCATAATTTATACTTTTTGAAAAACTACCCTCTACATTTTCATAAATGGTTTCCTAAAGCGGTTCTGTATGAATTCCGTCTGATAAAACTCTTCTCTTATCGTAGTAGGCGGAAAGCCCTAGCTTATTCTGTGTGTATGTTTTCATAACTCCATCCTTCATTCTAAACCCCCTATTTGTACCCCGATCTATTTCGGTGTGGTGTAGAGCGTCCTTATACCTTCCCCATGAAAGAGATGTTTTGCCTTGCGGATAGTCCTTTTAGCCGAATGTTTTACTTGAGCGTTTTTCTGGTTTCTCCGTAAGATAACACTTGCTGCATATATAGTGCGATTATCCGATCTCCCCGAAACTCTGTCTTGAAAAGTCCTGGTTCTCTATTGCTCCATTTATCCCACGCTAACCATTGGTCTTTGTTTTTGTTGAAACTTTCTAACATGTGTATTTTATTATCCTCAATTTCTCCACTAACTCCCATGTACAGGCTGTCAGTATCCATTTGTATTAGTTCAAAATCCGATCTATCAACGTACTTATCCATAAAATCGTAATAGAACTCTAACATTCTAAGTTTTGCGTATTGATAAACTGCAATTCCACAGTGAAACGGTCGAGTCATTGCAGAAACTACCCTTCTGGAAGATATTTCGTAAGCGTCTCCTATTTCCTCAAGATCGTGAAAAATATGCCGATCTCAAAGCCCTGTCTACACAAACTTCGTCTTTCGTATAGTTGGTGGTGAGTGGTTTTCTGGAGACTCGATCATTTTCCCGCAACATGAGTTTCCTAGTATTCATTATATCAGCAATTGGAGCTTTTCAGCTATCAACATCCCCAGCCCTCCTAGTTGCTGTTACTTCGTTTACAAACCATTCAAAGGGTTTTCTGATTTGTAATCT